>VDFB02193867.1:482691300-482750586 GCA_007258455.2 Sequoia sempervirens | reverse complement strand
GAGATGGATTGGCTGACAGTTTGGAACCTTTGACTCTCCAAACTTGGGAAGATGAGCAATGATGGGTGGATACGGAAGTGTGCATGGAATTAGGACCAACTGCTTGATATACTTTGTACGTCGTTTGAAAAGCCTGCTTTTTCTTTTGTGGACATTCTTGATGGATACTTTTCCCATTTTTATTTTGCCCCACAGTTTCTTTGACTGATGGAGTTTGATAGGGATAATCTTTCTTTGTATTCTTCGGTATCCATATGTATTTGATTTGTCCATTATGCTTCTCAACTTCTTTTGATTTGATAACATTCTTCGTACTTTGATTCAAATCTTTCTTTTGACGTTGGTCCCAATTCATGGATGGGGTGATGGGTGGATGAAGATTCGTGACATGACTGGTTGTAGTATTGACACTAGCTTCATCATAAGGACTCTTCGTGCTCTCTATGTTGACGTCTGTTTGAGACGAAGTTGCCCCCAGTATGGTGGAAATAGTACCTTCATGCTTTGATTCCGCCTGTTCTGAGAGCTTTTGTTTAGAATGAATTCTCTGATCAATGATCACCGTAGACGACATTCTTTCAATTTGCTGCTCTGCTAACTCTGGATGTTCTATCTGACTTGTTTCCTTGGGCAAATAATGATGGATATCTTTATTCATGATGTCCTCAATTTGAGTTTGGGACATATTCGATCTTGATTTTGACAACTCCGTTTTATTGTAGGAGTTAAGAATTTGCTCTTTTTGTGTAACACAATCTTGTTCTAGCTGAAGATCATCTACGTGTCCATCCATAGAAAGCATCTCATGGGTAGATGGAGGAGTAAGTGCTATGTGGCTGTGATCATCTTGCATGGATAAGAGAGTGTTCATTAGATTATTGTAGTATCTTGAAGATACAAATTCTTGATCTTGATTAATTTCGAAGTTTCTTTCAACATGCTTTAGATCAAGTTCTTGACATGGGGCAGCTTCAAAGGACTTTTGGATGTCGACATTAGGCATGGTCAAGTTCAAGGTTCCTTCAGCATCTGTAACCATGAGGTCAAAGGGGATCAACATGTTTTGAAAAGGATCATTGCTAGACCTTAGTGAAAGATTTTGATCTTGCTTTGGAATAACTTTTTGAGATATGTCCTCTAACTCATAAGGCGATGTAGAGACATTTTCAATATGATCATTGGTCAATGAATCATGCATTATGTCAATTGGATCAAATAACCCTAACACTCCTTGGAAGAGATCACTAAAAAGTGGCTCTTGATGTATGGTGAGTTGATCATCGGATTGTGTAGATATATCTTCAATGTGCTCCTCGATGGAGAGGTTTTGATCATTGTTTTCGACAATTGCGGTGGAGATATTGTGAATGTCTTCAACCATAGAATCAAGTGATGTTGAGATTTCTTGAATTGGCTCATTGTCGAGTTTTGTTGGTGGATTTTGATCGTGATTCAAAAGTGACTCTTGACATTTGTCGATTTGATCATTGGATGAAGTAAACGTGTGCTCAGTGATGGATTGATCTTGATCCTTGTTTTCAATAGTTGTCATCTGTTGTGTTTGTGCTCGTGTTGGTTGGGTAGCTTGAGAGGTTTGGGAAACTTGAAAGGATTGTTGCACTTGTGGAGCTTGTGTTGCTTGTTGTTGTTGCAGCGATGTTTGAGCTTGATTTTGCTGTGAAGCTTGAGAAGCGTGCGTGGCTATAGGCGCTTGCCGAATTGTTTCATATTGTTGGAGCAATTGTTGGTATGCTTTGAATGAAGCATTGTAATTGCTTACTTGGCTTAGTCACAATGGTGGTGGTGGTGGGATTGAAATTGTGTTGGATGTAGTGACAAGTGTTTGAGATACGCTCGGAGCGATCATGGTAGTGAGGGGTTGAGATGTGATGGGAGGGATAGTGGTGTTTGGAATGATTGAAGGGATAGTGATGGTTGGATTGACCGAGGTGATAGGCCCTTGGGAGACCGTATTTTGATTTGGGATCAATGTTGTTGTTTGATTAGATACCATCCATTGGTGTGATGTCGATGGTATATTCAAAGGATTTGACATGATGGTTTGATTGACGTTAGGTGGATTGATTTGGGTGGATTGATTGGTGCTAGGTAAAGGGGGAAGCCCTAAACCAAGGAATGATGTAGGTAATGGTGGTGGAGATTTCCCTTGGCGCAATGCCTCAACTATTTTGGAAAGTTCTGCAATTTGATCTCGCCAAATTTGTTCTTGATTTTGATTTTGACTCACTTGAGATAGTTGATTTGGCTTGTGTTCAAGTAGTTTTGGCATGCATGCTTGCGATTTTTGAATGGGATTATGGGAAAATTGACTTTGGATAATGTTCTGATTTGGTATGATAGGATGAACAATGTTGGTATTGGGAATCATTTTTCCAAAGGTTTCCGAGTTAGGATTCATGTTTCGAAAAAATGCATTTGGTACATCCACATTTGGTTTGTAGGGATTTGGTGGAATGATGTTGCTCGTTTGAAGACTCATGTATTGATTGTTTGGAGGATAGACTTGTAAGTTTGGACTTTGATTGAAATCTATCATGGGGAGATGTGTTCCAAAATTCAGATTGGGCATACCCACACTCATTGTACCATTGACATTTGTCGAAGGAAATGATCCTATGCATGGATTTTGATAATTGATAGGCATTGCAAGGCTTTGAAGATTCAACTGATTTGGATTACCCAAGATGTATGGATCAAGTTTATATTCCATGTTCTTCTTGTGTTTTGACTTTGTTATGAAAGTGACCTCTAAGGTTCTTAGGATCAATGACGAGATGAAAGATGAAAGGTGAAATGATATGAATGATGAACGTTTAGGAACTTTGAATCAATGCTAGACTTAGGGATTTTGATTTTGATTGTTTGACTTGGATGATGAACTTGTAAACCCTAAGATGTTGGATGTTATCTTTAGGATGAACTTATTCAAAAGGTTTGCTAATTCAATTAGATGTATGAGAAAGGATGCATTCCCACACACCTAATTAAACAATTGACTTTGATTTGGTTGAAGGATGTACCCAAGTCTAGAATGATGTTTGCAAAGATCTAAAGTTGTTTTGGTGAGATGGATTGATGAATGTTTGGAAGATAGATGAAAGTTTTGATGATCCTAAGAGACTTAGAGAGACTTTGTTTACTAGGCCAAGGTATTGAAGAACACACTTTTCTCTAAGAGCAATCAAAAGACCAATATGACCAAGATATATCAAGCACATGTATGGGGTCCAATTCGTTTATCTTTGCTTAGTGTATTCTTTTTACCACAAACACACTCTTGATTAAAGTTTCAAACTAAGATGTCCTATGTCAAAATTCCTTTTCTTCCCACAAAGTGTTGTGTGGGAGTTCCAAGAAATTGAGGCAAAGGGATTTTCTAGGTTAACCCTAGTTAGAGCAAATGACGATATAAATTCAAGTGATGAGAAACCTCTAAGGACATAATCCCAAGGGAAGGCAACAACACTTAAATTCGTCAAAAGGTATTTGCTCTATCAAAAGGGGTTTGAAATTTGCATGATCATGTTTAAGTGTTTGTTTGCAAAATGTTTTCGAATACCCACTATGTTTTCAAACAAAAAATAATTACAAGCCCTATGGATGTGATAGACAATGTTTGTTGAGTCCCCACTTGGACAAGTCCAGCTACGCCTACTTTTAGCGGATGGTTAGATGCTTGACCCCACTGCCCTCCACAAGACTCTCACACTTATACCGGCAGCTACATCAACACCCATGAAACTCCCATGGTATATTTCCATCTCTTACTAAAAGTCAGAATTAGGCGGCTTCAATCCATCAGTTTTGCACCAACAAACGATAAGGATTTGGCAAATTTTAACACATAAGTCTTAGTAAGGACTTTCCGTCAGGAGTTGACCTTAACGCGGGTGTTATCCTTCGGATTCATCTTGTCGGAAGCAACCGCTGATTATGGCGTTTAACCAAAATCTCCTTATTCCGGCTGAAATTGGCTCTTGGCCTTTGGTCACCCGCCGACGCCTATCGCATACCCCCAACACGCGCTCTGCCGTCATCAACAACCCAGACCGATCGATCTTTGATGGCACAAAGAACGAGAATGTACGCGAAAATGCCCCTACTCACACTCGCACAAGATTGTTCAATTTTTAAGCCCCAAAATGAAGTGTTTCAAAGCAATAAAATGTGTTTTGAGTGTTTCTCTTGCACCCTAGATCGCACGAAGCGCAAGGGGAGAGGATACGCACTCAAAAGACAAAATAACACAATCAAGCACTTGTTCGTTTTAGCCTCAAAGCAATGATGACTTCATTTTAAGCACCAAAATCAAGTGTGAAGTTTGCCTTGTTCAATTTTAAACCAAAACGAAATCTAGTAAGTTTGTTCTAAGGTTCGTTTTAAGCCCTTTGCAATGAAAATGAAATTGTTCGTTTTAGCCCCAATTGAAAACTAATGTTCTAAAACGAAAAGGAAAACAATTTCGTGAAGTGTTGAATAAACACTTAAAGTGTTAAAGAACACATTGTGTTTTCAAAAAAACATTTCCCTCCTTTTGTGAAGTTGTATTGATCAAAAAAATCAAAGTGTTAAAAAACACATTGTGTTTTCAAACAAGAATCCTCCTCCTCTTTTGTTTTGCATCTTTTCGCCTTTTGCTTTTCCTTGTACTTTCGTTGTTCGTTTGTACCTACAAAAGATTTAAAAATTTAGATACAAGTGATATACATACGAGATGTCAATCATTTAGAAAAAAATTTCTTAAAGAAAGTATTAAATTGACAAGGCTCCTAAGTTCTTATTTGTGCCCATTTTTGTAAAAGAACAATTTGATTTTGAGACTTCCATATTTAAAAGCTATGAAGGAATGATTGATTTTAAAATTTCCAATCGAAAGCAAGTTGTCCTAAAATAGAAAATGAAATCAAGAAATGGATATCTCAAATTTTCCCAATAAGCATTAAAAAATGCTTTTCGAAGTTTAAGTTCAATGTTCAACTTCCCAACTCCAATTCGCTTGTTATCTTCTCGATTTTCTTTCACCCTCTTGCTACTCCATTATCTTCAAGAAAAATCTGCAAATCAATTATCAATAAATTCAAATTTACAAATCATTAATTGACATATTCAAGAAACATTTAGAAAAATAGATTACTCCCAGAAAATAGATGTTAACAATTGATAGTTCACTGATTTGATAGTTTGCTAATTAGCATTACAGACTGATATCTGCAGCTGTTGATTGGATCTACTAGTAAGTTCATTAAATGCCAATATGCCCACTGTCCAAGCTCACGTGACTACCAGCGGATCAAGAGGAGAAAATGCAGATATGAGGCTTATCAAAAAGTTTTCAAAGTTTAATGCAATCAGCAGGCACACGACAGAAACAACGTTTAAATTTGTTTTTGAAAACTTTCAAATAAATGCATTTGGCAGGTGCCCAGCCATGCAATAATGGTGCTTAGAAAGCTTTCAACGTAACTGCAAAGGGTAGGTGAAATGATAACCAATATCCATAGACTTTGTCAAAGATTTTTACTTACTCCTCTTTGACTGATATTTCACATCGACCCTCTCACCGTACGCATCAGCCCAAGAAGGATTTGCTGAAAGGCTCAAGAGGATTTTAATCTAACCCAGATGGTAAGTGAAAACAGAAGTTGCGCTTAATAACCATTCAAGAAACTTTCAATCTGATGTGATTGGTAAGCGTAAAAATTTGAAAAGCTTCCAGAAAAGACGTTAGAAATGAAGTTGATAAATGCAAAATTGAATTCTAAGACCTCTGACCAATATCCAACTACACGAGTTAATGCGCCCCTGTTGCAGCCACTGTCAGAAAGTAGTAAAACTAAATTCAGTGAACAAAAGAAAGAACAGAAGCAGAGAAAAGGTACTTGAACTGTTTTCAGACTCCAAGAATTTGCATGGCTTTCAAGCTAGTGCAGTTGGATGGCGTAAAGCGAATGCAATTAGCAGGTATAAATTTAAATTCCACAATCTTTCATCAGCACTCATTCCACCGCATCTCTTCAAGTGAACCATTAAGCAATAACAGGCTAATCGACATGTTCAAGCTCCATCAGCCCTCTTCTTCATGCGGCTAGCAGAACACTTGGCATCGACCAGCATCAAAGGTGGTGATGGTAGCTTGGTGGTGTCTTCCACTCAACATATTCAGATATGTAAATCCACCTGCAATAGAGGTTCGCATAGGTATTGGATTGACCTTCTATAATCAAATATGGAGAGATGCCTCGATATGCAATATTTTCACACATTTCCTTTTACTAGATTTTTAAATGTTCAGATCACAATTTGATATGAGACACGTGAGGAAGGATTCCACGACTTGTAAATATGCAATGTCCTGCAAAAAACTCATTAATGTGTATTGGATTGAGGCTGCCAATGGCGCATTGGAGGTGGCCGGAGAGTTCAAGCACTACCCTCGTGTCACACTTCACCTACTCTTCAACTTGGCGAACAACTACTTTCAAAATCATGAGGTCTCAAACCATGAGATCCATAGCTCGAATCCCCGAAAGCAGCAGCAACGCTGGTGGAAGCAGAAAATAGAATAGTGCTGGGGTCAACACAAGTTCCAAAAGAATGTCCTTTAACTCCTCTGGCTGTAAATTTAGGGATTGATCTGCCTGAATAATAACTCTCTTTTCCTCTGATCAATAAAAACATGCAGACTAGCAAACTGCAGTATAGTTTTCAGAGGTCGTAATATAGTTTCCAGAGAGCATAAATATGCATGATATCGCTCTGAAGTTCCGCTTATGAGGTGCCTGTCAAGTGGCGGGTATGACAGAGAAATATCATACAATAGAAGTCTAAGATAATGGCTGCATACAGAGACATATTCTAAACATAGAAAAGATTCAGACCAGCAACATATCCTACGCAATAATGCAAAAGGTTGTTCTCAGCAAGTAACCACACATCAAATAAGACTGTATTCATTAACATGTCCTAAATATTCATACGATTAAGTCAATGAAGATAGAACAACACCCAAATGACAAGCTGTTAATGACAAACAACATCAAAGTGCAACAAATCAAAATTTTTGTTATTCTTTACTTCTGTTGCTGCCCTACATTACGTCAGTGATATACATGATTTGATACTTTAGATCCATCAATAATAAATATGATTTAAAATGGAGTTTAAATGCCCTCCTTCTAGCGCCATAATGTGAGAGGTAAAACCTTTCATTTATCAAATGATTGACAAATATGGCATAAATTTGTCAACGTTGAATAAATGAGATAATCCCTCTCCCTATGAAATTATTGAGCAAGCATAAAGGAAATAACGACATCAAACTAACATAAAATCATAAGCAACATAAGCATGACATCCATTCCTAAACTACTCAAACACTATCTCATAGGGGGATTGGTGCTACTTTGATGTGGAAAGTAGCCCTTTCCCAACCCCTTTTTGATAAGCCGAATGATAAAATGCTATGGATATGGTGGAGTGATGATGATGAACAAGATCAAATCTCAAAGAGAGTAACCTTGTATGAAATTGTGAAGATTGTGAAGATTGTCAAGATTGTGAAGGATTTGCTTGAGGATGATGCACCTATTTAAAGATTTTCAAAATGTTGAATGTTGAAGAGGGACCAATGTGGGATAAAAAATCAAGCCAATGATAGAAGGACACTTGTCACCATGTGATTGATGGATGTGTGTGCAAGATTTGGGAAGAGTGCCCAAGAGGGGGAAAATTTGAATTCAAATTTTGCCATAAATGCTGAGAGGGGGACAAGGAAAAACAGCAATAAATGTCCTGTTTGACTTGTCATGTTGAGGGAAAATGAGATTTTAATAAATCAATAAAATTGATTTATTGTGCAAGTGGCTAGGTCTAGATAATGCAAGTGGGATGGATGTGACATGCATTAGATTAGGATTAGATGATGATCATGTTGATTAATGCTGATTAGATGAGTTGACATTTTGGACTTTGATATTCTGATTTATTTAAATCCAGAAAATGATGGAAAATGTATGATTTGGATTTGATTTAAATAAAGTCCTGATTTATTTGATGAATGGAATATGATTATGCATGATGTAAATTTGATGTGTCTACACTAGCAATAAGTGACCATTAAGAGCAAGAGTTATTGTCAAGAGAAATTTTTTAGTGATTTATTACAACAATTCAAGATCCAAGAATCATGTAAAAGTCTGTATGAGTTTATTCAAGTTTATGTTATCATATTGTTTGTAAAAACTAACCCTTGTAGGTCTCTAAGAAGTTCAATCAAGCAAGATCCAAGCCTTGAGGAGAATTATATGACTTAAGTATTTCAACTAGGCTATTGAAGGGTGGTGAGTTATAGTCCATTGTGTTGCAAGAATGGAAAGATTGAAGGTGTTATCATTGATGTCAGCTGATCAATGGGTTATCAATTGGTTGATGTTGGTTGTATATGTCAAGGATATTGAGAAAATTGTAAGTGTTTAGTGGTTGCTCCGGGTTTTGGTCCAGAATTTCTCCTATGTTTTTGTGATTCAGATATGTTGATCATGGTTGTTGGATGATGCTATATCAAAAAATTTAGATATTGATTTATTGTACAGTGCAAGTTATGTTCAGTAGTTGTGAAATTTTGTTTTCTATGTATCTAGTTAAGGTCTAGGAGAAATATTGTTGGTCCATATTTCTCTTTGATGAAGTCTTATGACTTACAGTTCTAGAGTTAAGTTGTTTTGATTGTATTGAAGATATCTTTGGTATCTAGAAATTTTGCACTCAAAATTTCTGTGTTTTACACTAGTTTGGTCGACCTTTGTTGAAATACTACTTTTGAGGTTGGTGAAGCTTGTTGGATCTAATTGGGTCCCTATGAAGTGTGTGCTTGGGTCACCCTCATTCTATTTCCACCCTAGGAGGTTTTGGCACTGACCTAATTTGAATTTGAATTTGGATAGATGACTTTAGATATGTTTCAAAGTTGAAGACAGTATAAATATAGGATGAGTTAGTGATGAAGTATATACAAGAGTGAAGAAGAGAGCTAAGTTAAAAGGAAAAGAGTAGATAGATGTGACATTCGTTCTATCTAGTGAATGTGTGTGATGTGAGTCTAGAAGATTAGTGTGAAGCTTAAATGCTAAGTTTTCAAATTATGTAGTGAGCCAAGGTGAACTTACCATTCATGCATGTTTGCGAGTTATTGTGGTGGATTTCTTTGTTGCATTGAGATTGTCTTCTCTTTTTATCTTTGTGGTAGTGATCCCTTCAGGTTGTTGGCCCCATTGAAAAATGAGTCCTAGGTTAGACAATGGGTTCTTGTTTTGGTAGTGAGCCTTGTTTCATAGGCAGTGATCTTCTTGTAGTCAATTTTTTATATTCTCTATAGTGTGAGTTAATCCTCACCGTGGTTTTACCCTTATTGGTTTTTCCACATAAATATGGTGTTATTGTGTTTACGTATTGGATTTAAGTTTCTACATTAGAATTTGATGATTAATCATTTAAGCAGTATTAAGAATTAGTTCTGGTAATTGAATTAAAAGTTCAATTCTGTAACAACTAATTCATTCCCCCCTCTTATTAGTGATCTTCAAAATTTGGTATCAGAGCTTAGTTCCTTGGTGAAGAGCTTATCCACTTAAGGAAGGTCTGAGATGGCTAGAAAAATGATTTATGATTATCCAAGGTTTGATGGAACTAATTATGTTATCTAGAAAGTATTGATGGAAGAATATCTGGAGTATTGTGGATGTGATGTGGAGAAAGCTTACAAGAATCCTTACACTCCTCTTGCTAATAGTCTGAGTACGGCTAATGAGATCAAAGAAAATGAAGTGAGCAATAAGGTGAAGTATATCTTGAAGAATAGTCTGGTACATTATGAGTTCATTAAGGTTCAAAAATTGAAAATTACTAAGTCTAGGATGCCTTGGAAAGAACACATGAAGGTAATGTAAGAGTCAAAGAGGTGAAATTATAGAATTTGGAGACATGGTTTGAGCTTCTACATATGTCTGAAGATGAGAATGCTAGTATATCTGACGATGATTCAAAATATGAAGATCGTAATGACAATGAATGCTTGTTCTTGGAGATTAAGGATGAACATACTACTGCTAATTTTGAAAAATAGGTAAAAGAAATCCCTCAGGAGAAGGAAAAAAATGAAGGTAGGATTATCTCTTCCCTACATGCTAAACAAGAAAATAATTATTGGGTAGTTGATAGTGGTTGTTCACATCACATGACTGGTGATAAAAGTAATTTTGTTAAGCTTGAAAAATATGATGGAGCATTGGTTATGTTTGGAGATGATACTAGTGCTAAAATATGTAGGATAGATTCAGTAAGTTTTGATGGCACACATCATACTAATGATTTCTACTATGTTAAGGGTTTAAGGCATAATATTTTGATTGTTAGTTAGATGTATAGTAAGGGATATTATCTTGTGTTCAAGGATCAAATATTTGAGATCCGGAAAGGATTCAGAACATTGATTGTTGTAGGAAAGAAATATGAAGGAAATGTCTATCAACTTAAGGGTGCTAATAGACAATGATTTATGTCTCAAATTAATGATAGTTGGTTATGACATTAGAGAATGTTTCACATGAATTAACTTGGAGAGGAGTAGTGTTGTTTAGGCTACGAGAGATTTATGAAGAATTACAAAGCCTGTTAATGATATTTGCAAGAATTGTCAATTTGGAAAGCAAGAAAGAAATAATTACAAATAAAAGGAATAGTCTACTACTATACTACTAGATTTAGTTCATAAAAATGTCTATGTACCTACAAGATTGAGAAGTCTACTTGGTGAATGGTACTTTATTCTTTTAATTGATGATTATTCTAGATATACATGGGTTACATTTCTTAGAGAGAAATCATATGCATTAGATAGATTCAAGACATTCAAAGCTATGATTGAAAATGAAGTAAATTTGAAGATAAAATTCTTAAAGTCCAAAAAAGGTGGAGAATTCACCTCCCATGAGTTCAATATGTTTTTTGAAGTGCATAGAATAAAGAGACAGTTATCTACTCTGAGAACTCCTCAACAAAATGAAGTCATTGAAAGGAAAAATAGAACAGTTCAAGAGGTTGCTAGATCAATGATCACTGAGGTTGATTTATTGGAAGTCTACTGGAAAGAAGCTATTCATACTACTATTTATTTATTCAATCTAGTTTAAGCAAGAGAAAAAAGTACAAAGATTCCCTATGAGCTATGGCATGGAATAATCCCTACTGTTAAGTATTTCAAGGTATTCTGAAGTGAATGTTATATTAGAAGAGATGAAGAGACTTTGGGAAAGTTTGATGCAAGAAGTGATGAAGGAATTTTTCTTGGATATTCTACTAAAAGAAAGGAATACATATGTTTCAATAAAATAATAAGAAATATTGTAGAGAGTGTAAATTCCAAGGTTGATGAAATGATGAAGAATTCTATTGACATTGATGGATATGTATCTGATGAACCTAACTATATTAGAATAGAAGAGATTGAAGAACAAAAAAATGATGAGCAAGCGAAGCAGGATGAAAAAAATGAAAAAGAAGAAGAAGCTCCAATGGTGTCCCCTAAGACGCCTAGATATGTACAGAAGAATCATTTAAAAAGTTAGATTATTGGTGACAAGATAAAAGGTGTATTGACTAGAAGCAAAGCTGCTGCTAAAGTGAATCTTTGTTTACTTTTTGAGTTGAACCGAAGACTGTAATTTAAGCTTGTAAATATGAACATTGGATGGAAACCATGAAAGAATAACTTATGAAAATTGAGAAGAATCAAACTCAGGAATTGGTCATAAGACCAACAAATAGTAATATGTATTTTAAGATTGAAAATGAAAATTTAATCTTGATTGTAGTTGTGTATGTTCATGACATTATCTTTGGAGGAAATGAAAATATGTGCAAGATGTTTATGAAAGTGATGTAAAAATAATTTGAAATTTCTATGCTTAGAGAGATGAATTTCTTTCTTGGGCTACAAATTAATCAAATAGAGAAACGCATTTTTATTTCACAATCTAAGAATGTGAAAGATATTTTGAAGAAGTTTGGTATGGATGGTTCCAAACTAGTATATACTCCTATGGTGAGTGGTTTAAAATTTGCTAAAGATGATGATTCACCTAAGGCTGATCTAAGCAAGTATCTAGATCTATGATTGGTGGAATTTTGTATTTGACTACTACTAGACTAGATATTATGCATGTTGTCTACCTTGTCACTAGATTTCAACAAGATCCTAAGGAAACACATGTTGTTGTTAAAAGCATATTCAAATATTTGAATGGAACTTTGGATTATGGGTTATGGTATCGTAAAGATATTGAATTTAGACTTAGCACCTATACAGACGCAGATTGGGTTGGATGTGTAGATGACAAAAATACTACGAGTGGTGGTGCATTCTTTCTTAGATGCAGATTGGTGGCATGGTTGAGTAAAAAGCAAGATTCAGTCTCCTTGTCTATTGTTAAAGCTGAATATATTGCTACTACATTTTGTTGTACATAAGTTCTATGGATGAAATAGACATTGAAAGATATCATAGTAGTATATGATGACCTATTTCTATTTTCTATGATAATACAAGCACAATTAACATTTCAAAGAATCATGTGATGCACTTGAGGATAAAGCATATATATATTAGGTATCATTTCTTAATAGAGAATTTCATGGAGAATGAAGTAAAGCTTGAGTATGTTCTAACGAAGGATCAAATTATTCATATTTTCATGAAGGTTTTCCCTAAATATAATTTTGAGTATCTTGAAGAGAAGTTATAGCTCGTATCCCCTTCTTTCTTGAACTAGATATATATGAAGATGCATCAGTTTGGTGGTGTAGACATGGAAAAATGGCTTAGGCCTATGATTGTATTTCTCATTATTGATTCAAGATATTCAAAAGATGATTAAATTAATTTATTCATTTAATTATAACTTAACATTCAAATTCCTCTAATTAATTAAATAGTCTTAACCATTTAATTAATTCATTTCATTATTTTTCTAAAATTGATAAATTAAGTAAATTACCTTAATTTATCTTAATTACATCACTAATTAATTCTAATATTTTTCCTTAATTAACTAAATAAGTTTCTTAAATTTATTTAATTAAGTCATTTTATTCAAATCTATTCCTTTTATTAATTAAATAAGTTTCATTAAATTTATTTAATTAAATCATTTTATTCAAATCGTTTCTCACATTTAATTAAATAAATTTCTTAGATTTATTTAATTAAGTCATCTTGGGTATGTGCAGGATCATGATCGGCCAAAAAGTGGCGATATGATGGGAATGTGTAGGGTATGTGGCTAATGACTTTTTTACCCAAAATTGATGAAATGAAAAGGGTTTTAAAGGAGATTCTTACTTTCCACCAATATAAATTATGTTTACTTTGAAGTTAATAAATAATTATTATTCATTTTTATTTGAATTAGGACTAAAGTCCTGATTGATAGGTGATTGAAAAATCTATAGCTTTCAAATGGTATCACAATTTTTTGAATCCAAAATATGTCACATTCTATGCTTCACTTACTATAGGATTAAAAAATAAATTGAATTTCATAAAGTTTTAACCAAGTTAAGGTGGTTAGACATACGAGTTTTATATTTTTAAAAGTTGTAATAAAAATTCATAATTATTTACTTGGAAAAAAATTACAAAAAATATGCATACATCCAGAAACAAGTCTGTACTTATATATAAAATCTTTAAAAAATATTATCATTTTACTATGGTTAGGGTGGTTAGACAAACACCTACTTCTTATTTTTTCCTTAAAATTTAAGTACTACTGCATTGTAATTTCAAATTTTCACCAAATAGATTTTTTTTTTCAAATAAACCTAGTAGTTTAAAAACTACGTTCAATTTGCTACAGATTCTATTCTTACATATTTTTTAAATAATATAGATAACTTATTCAAACTTTTACATCAATTTACCTAACTTTGATTTTTTCTGAATTTTTCGCCACTTAAGGGCTTGCTTTTCTCATGATGATCCTGCACATACCCTCTTATTCGAGTCTATTCTTTTTATTAAGTAAATAAGTTTCATAAATTTATTTAATTAAGTCATTCAAATTAAATCGTATTCTTCCACATTTAATTAAATAAATAATTATTTGTTTAATTAAATAACTTTATCCTCTCATCTAAAGTTTTTTTCATAAATCAAATAGTTCACTCAAATAATTTTGATTCATGTGCACACACTTTCTCCACCAAAGAATTAATTTAATAATTAACTATTCTAATATCCTATGCATAATTTCCTCCATTCCTAGCTAACACTCTCTCTTAGTTCACTCACCTAACTAATCTGTCATCCCCTTCTCACACACACACTCTTTCAACTAACTATCTAATCAATTCAATCAATCTAAAATATCAAATTAGCTAACTATCTAATCAATCCAATCAATCAAATTAGTTAACCATTCAATCAGATCCTGACATTTGATCTAGACCATCCAAACACAAATCAAACTTGACCATCAAATATGTGAAGATTCTATAAAATATGCTTTCAATTTCATTCACAGGTAATCACAATCTTTAAAACTTTTGTTGTCAAAATACTTACAGGATATTATTGCACACTCATACTCTAAGGGAATTTGAACTTTTCAAAGCAAGATAGAGAAGAATAATGGAGAGGAGTCAAGTGAGCATGGAATTAGGGTGATATGGTTCTTCTTTATGAATTCTTTGTTTGCATTGCATTTCATTATTGATATAAGGATCTTAACATAATTAGGAAATTTATGATTGTTTCTATTGATTATGCTTTATTGTTTATGTTTATTATCCTTGAATACATTTGGTGAACTTGATGTGAAGCAACAGGCTTTGAAAATTTTTGCAAAAAAATTGATTTTTGCTGGTACAGGTACAGATCAATGCATTTGGCACATGAAATGATGCATTTGACTTTTCGTGACACATATGTGCCTTCCTGCAATTCATTTGACTATAAAACCCATATTGCATTTGATTGGTAAAAAATTTAATTTTCTAATTCTGAAATTCAAAATTTTCATTTTAATAATTGTAGTTTTTCATTATGACTAAGGTGGAGTTTGCAGCATGTGATCTTGTGGAGCGAATATAATTTTTATAGGATGACTCATAGAAGACAAAAAATAAAAACTATGTTTGCAAGATGATTGACGAAGAAAAAGAATTGAACTTCTAATGTGAGGTCTTGTAGGATGACCATTGAAGAAAACAATCTGAAACTCCTCTTTTGCTTTCTACCATGCTTTCAATGTCACATAGGATTTCCTTTTTTAATTAAATGGTTAATGAATCATTGTTCTATGTGTTTGGTGCTTTTGCACGCCTTTGTTAAAGCCCGATTTAATAATAAAAGTATCCTCTCCCCTTGCATACTTGTGCGTTCCTGGGTGTAAGATAAATTTTTATTAACTCTAGAGGGCTTTCCTTAGTTGGAAAAAGTACTCATCCCAAGGTATTTATCCAATTGGTAATGAGCTAAAGTCAAGCTACTCTTGACCGGTATAGAAATTTGAATTTTCATGAAATCTTAGCATTACGGGCGCTCCTACGAACAAGCTAGTGATTCTCCTTATGGGAGTTGATCTTGTGTTTCATGTGGCCACCTGAACAAGTTCCTTAATTAAAAAACCATTATTTTAGATTGCCAAAATCCCCTATTTTATGGTATAGGAGGTCAAACCTCGGAATCCATCCCACATACTTGTAGTTCTTAGTAGAGATGAAGAGTTTGTCAAGGAGATTCATGAGAACTCAAAGCTTGGATGACTTGAAGAAGTGAGTGTCATGGAGGGGAGCTAGTGTGGTCAAGCTTTTAATCATCCACTCTCAATAAGCATAGCTGGATAAATCTATGTGGGAACTCAGTAGATATTATATTTATCCACCTTAGGATTATAAAGTGTCTATTTATTTCTTTCAAACATTATGTGTGCTAGGTATGTGTAGGATCATCATGGAAAAAATAGGCCCTTAAGTGGCAAAAAATTTAGAAAAATCAAAGTTAGGAAACTTGATGTAAAAATTTGAATAAGTTATCTATATTATTTCAAAATTATGTAAGAATAGAATCTATAGCAAATTGAATGTAGTTTCTAAAATGTTTAATATTTAAATATATATATATATATATATGGTGAAAATTTGAAATTTGAATGTAGTAGTACTTAAATTTCAGGGAAAAAAATAAGAAGTGGGTGTCTATCTGACCACCCTAACCACAATAAAATGATAAAAAATTTATAATATTTTAGATATAAGTTGAGGACTAGTGTCTGGGTGTGATGCTTTTTTTTTGTAATTTTTTCCAAGTAAATAATTAATTATAAATCTTATATTACAAATTTTAAAAAATATAAAAAACTTGTATGTCTGACCACCTTAACTTGGTCAAGACTTCATGAAATTCATTTTTTTTTTAAATCCTATAGTATGTGAAGCATAGAATGTGATGCATGTTTCAAACTCAAAAAATGTGATACCGTTTGAAAGTTATAGATGTTTTTCAATCAGCCTATCAATCAAGACTTTAGTCGTAATTCAAATAGAAAATGAATAATAATTATTTATTAAATTCAAAGTAAAGCATATTTTATATTGGTGGAAAGCTTAGAACCTCCTTTAAAAACTCTTTTTCGTTTCATCAATTTTTGGTAAGAAAAAATTCATCAACCACATACCCATCATATTGCCACTTTTTGGCCCATCATGATCCTGCACATACCCTACTGTGTCTTATGTGTGTTTCCATCAGATCTAATAAAAAAAAAAAATTCCAACTATCAAAACTTAAACATAAAAACCTGCATCTAGAAAAATGAGTTGTAGTTGTCACATTGAAAAACCACATGTGAAAACCCTATGACGCATCTAATATGATGAGTCGCACCTATAGTCTGGAATGACACATTTTCCTGTCACAATAAAAATTTCAATTAAGAAACTACATTTTTATTGAGATATTATTTTACCAAAAAAATTGCATTTGACATATAAAACCAAATTTTCTAGTTTTTGTGATGCATCGGGTATTCTAAGACACAATTGTAGTTTCGAATGATGCATCTGCTTGTCACAAAATTCTATGCATTTTAACAAAAAAAAACTCAGATGGTTTATTTAGGATGCCATTTTTTGTGACACATTGGATATTGTGAACCACATTTGTAGTGTGGAACGATGCATTTTATTGTCACAGAAAATATGGCATTTATCACACTAAAAACTCATAACAGTTATTGTAGGATTTCATCAATTGATCTACTCTCTAATGTAAACTCTAGTCAGACTTCTTACTTGATCATATTTAGGTTCATCAATAATTTTCTTGTTTTCTTTAATAATTAGATTACTTAGGTCATCCTTAACATACATAGGGAAATCTTAGTCCATTATACATTTTAGACTTAGGATAGATACACAATCGTACCTTGACTAAAATCATATATTTAGATATGATTGCCTTTAAACATCCCTGTCACAATTTTTCCTTTGTTATCTTAGTGGAATACCTCAAACTCACTTAGCTAGTTTGAATTCCACCTAGTCAAACAGTCATGTATTCATTCTAATTTTGATCCTAAACATCATTTGACAATCCTAGTTAAAAATTTGCATCAAAATTGGTCAATTAGTGATTCTTCCCTTAGTTATCCACAAATATTGACATATAGCTTGAATTATACCCTAGTTTTTTCATGTGATATTTTATCTTGAAAAAACCAAAAAATTAGCATAACTTTCATAGATCCATAGACATTTGCATTTTAGACATTATCTTAAGTCATATCTTAGTCATTGCATGTCATAATCTATCCTAAGGAAACCAAAAACATAGCTTGTAATATCACATCTTAGGTAGTTGCATGCCTTATGATTCACATTTATGTGTCATTCCTCTTTAAGAAAGTCTTATCTTATGGTCCAGACCAAATTACAAAAGAGATGATTAGAAATGGACCCTTCACAACAACATGAGGACTCTTACAATCCCACTAGTGAAATGAACATTGGGTCAACATCACAAGAACCTCCAAGGTCATACACGAACCCATTTGAAAACTTCCCTGAGAGAGACAACTAAGGTCGTATCACTATTGAAGAACTTGAGGCAGTAACCTAGGATCTTGAGGTTGCTAAATTTGTCAATGAGCTCATCATGCTTGACCTTGAGAAATTTTTAGCCAAACTCATAGTAGATGGAGTTAAACTACCCCCTGGATTTGACATAAACATGCTACAAAAGGTTCCTTCACCTACAAATGCTTCAAACCAAAACTAGGGTCATACAACACATATTCCACATAATGTTATACAACAACTAAATCTTAACATACCTCTAGGAGGAGCTACACAAAGTTCTGGAATGATTCATTCTACTGCCACTTTTAGGATGCCTTTCATAGCTACACCCAAAACATCAACTGCTACATAGTCCATGACAGAGGCTACAACCCAATCAACATCAACACCTACAATATAGTCAACAACACCACCCATGTGCACTAATCCCTTTGTGACCTCAACGAACACCATGCATACTACCTCAAAAAATCCTCTTGGGCGCAAGAGAATAAGATTTTTAGGTTCAAGACCTACACCTAGGATTAATGTCAAGGGGCACACGTATAGTCGTGTTATCTCTCAAAATAGTGCTACACAAGGACAACAAGGTACACATACCATAATTCTAGCACAACCATGGTTTCAATAAAATACCTTTAAATGCTAAACACGTCACAACAAGGTACCAAGGAACAACTTGGAAGTTATAATACACAAGGAAAACCCAACATAAATACCACATATACACATATACCTAAGGTACAACAACAAACACCTTCATACAACTATCATGTTCCTACACAAAATGTGGGACTCGATAATGCAAATGACTTACAAAACCCATAGGTGGATGCACTAACTACAAAAATTCTTTCTTTATAGAAACAAGTGGAGAACATGCAAGTAACAACCAAAAAATCCTAAAAAATGCAGGATTTGCATCCATACCCCTTTGATAGGAGGATCTACAGGCCTCCTTTTCCACAAGGATACACAATCCTAATCTTTTCAAAGTACAAAGGTACAAGCAATCTGATAGAGCACATTAGAGAATTTAGCACAACTTGTGTTGTTATTGCATCAGAGCATACATACTCTAGGATGAGGTTATTCCTTAGAACTCTTGTCCACGAGTCTCACAGTTGAGTGGTTTTCATTATTACTTGGAGGCATAACAACATGGTCTGAATTGGCCAACAAATTTGTAGATAACTATGCCTTTAGCATTGGAAATGATATTATATTAACCACTTTGTGTACCTCAAAACAAGAAGAGGGAGAGTCCTTTATGAAATACTTCTAGAGGTGGAGAAATTTGGAAAGTCAATGCCAAATAGAGATCCTTGAAAAATTGAAGGTGGAAATATTTGTTGAAAACCTCCTAGATTCATTAAAGGATCCCTTGAAAGTTCATTATTGTGCACACTTTGTAGATCTAGTGGAAAAGGAAACAATGATTGAGAGATCACTTGTCACTAAAGGTGCCCTCAAATTCTCTAAGAATACTAGTAATCAACAAATGTTCAATGAAAAAAAAAATACTGGTCTCAGAACAAAAATGTCACAAGTGATAGGGCTGTGGTTACCAAATCTGTAAGAAAAACTAGTCATGTTGTCACTCAACAGGACCTCAAAATTCCACAACTACACCATAAACCCCTATGCCAATGACAAATGCCATACGAAACAATTAGGGACTAGGACAACAAAAACCACCTAGGCAATATGTTAGACATGAATACACTCCCCTTGGAGAACCCATTGAAATGGTACTTAAGAAATGTGTTCAATGAGGTGCCATACAACTACAGGAACCAACATCTTATGTGTCTGATTTTAAACCCTCTTGGTGGGACGATAACGCCTTTTGTGAATATCACCAAGGTAAAGGACAAAAAATCCACTTGTAGACAACTAAAAGGTATTATTCAAGACCTTGTCGAAGAAAGAGTAATAGAGGTGGAAGGACAATAGCAACACACTTCAAATAAAGATCACACAATCTAAAAAAATCCTTTTCAAGACCATGGTTTAGAAAAAGCCTCTGATTCAGGTACTACTAATAATAACTCAGCCAATTATATGGCTACTGGTTATAATTACACCAAAATCCTCCATCTTAGGGCTACAGATGAACATTTCAACACCATAATCATCAAGAACACCCTAAAATGCATTGTGAACATTCATAGAACTAAAATAAACATTCCTACTCCTTTGCCTCCTGAGCAGTCCCAAGCTAAAGGCCATTTTAACTTGTTGGATCAACTAGGAAAATCCCTAGTACAAATATCCATAATAGATCTACTATGCACATCACATGAGCATAGGGCCATTCTAGATAAGATGATGAAAGAAACTTTTGTCCTAGACAACCTCAACATTGACCAATTTCAAGCCATGGTTGGATTCCTTGAGACCTCTCACCATGTTTCCTTCTCTAAAAAAGACTACTCAACCCAAAAGATGAACCATAATGACTCACTACACATTGAAGCCTTCATCCATCAAAATAATATTAAACGAGTCTTGATAGATGGTAGAGTGGGATTAAATGTTTTTTCCTTAAAATTGGTTAAGGCACTGGGTTTTTCTAAAGCATGTGTGTGTTGCAAGGTGTGACCCTTGGTCTTCCTTGCAACACTAGTTCTTAGGTTTCTGACATGGTCTAACTGCCTCCTGTGGTTCTTAACCGAAGCTTGTATTGGGCATTGATAGGTTGATCTTTTGGTGCAACAACAAGTCTAACAATTGGTATTAGAGTTTATCACAATTTCAAACCCCTCACTTGTGTTGGGGGGAATTGTTGCAAGGTGTGACCCTTTGTCTTCCTTGCAACACTAGCACTTGGGTTTGTGACATGGTCTAAACGCCTCCTGTGGTTCTTAACTAAAGCTTGCATCAGGCAGTGACAAGTCAATCTTTTGGTGCACGTTCAAAAAGTACAATAGTGTGGATAAGGCAAAGAGCATAGTCATAAAAGGTTATGATGATGATGAACGATCCTCCCAAGGCACAATAACACTAACACTTCCACTTCATGTGGAACCCATAATGTTGGATACGACTTTCCAAGTATTGGATCTAGAAATCCCTTACAACCTCCTCCTCGATCAACCATGGATTCATGCCATGAAGGTTGTTCCCTCCATGTACCATCAATGCCTAAATTTCCCATTCAACAACAATAAAATTACTATTGAGGGTGACCGTGTTCCCTTTGTGTATTGCATTAACAAGTTAGTCTCTAAATGCCAAGTGCCACTTAATTGTGAGGCCTCAACATTAACCTCATCCAAATATATTGATTCCTCAACACTCAATTAGAAATCTAATGTCCCTTAGTCATCTGCCTCCACGTCCTCTCTTTCTATTGCTAAATCCCTCAGCCATGAGATTTATATACAAGACAAGTTATGTGAATAATATACCATGAATACTACCGTCTGCATCACCAAAATGACAAAATCATGAAAGATATATGGAAATCCTTGTTGCAACATGGAACCTAAAGTCCTAATTCATGTACCTCCCAAAACTAATTTCCTCAAATCGGGAGACCTTGGAAACGAAGATATCGATGATGTGTTGAATTGGGTCTATAAAGAAGAGGAGACACCACTTCCATTACAATAATATGGTAGAGGGTTTTTAATGATGCAAGAAAAAGGTTATGATTGCACTAGTGGATTTGGCATAAACAAAAAAAGAAGAAGAGAACCCTACTTACCTACTAAATGAGTGAAAAATATTGGGTTAGGGTGGACACCACTGAAGATTGGTACCACTAAAACCAAATTTCCTCCAAATAAGGAAGTACGTGCTCTTGAATGTGTCAAGACATTAGAGGATTCTGACAATAATGAATTTTATGATGATGATGACTCTAACAACTAGGAATAGGAATCCTATGCCTCTAGTACTTATGAACTAGATAGTGGGAATGGGAATTCTATGAGCCAAATACACATAGCTCTAACATTTGAGACAACAACTCAATCCTTACCTTATCAACTGTTTCCACACAATTTTCAAATATTGATGATGGAATTTCCCTAGTCTACCCACAATTGGTTGACTGGGAGCAACAAGATCCTATCATTTTGGATACCTTTGAGAATGACGAAGCTATTGTTGAGTTCATAGGACTGAGAGAAGGAATTTCATAGGGATACCACAAAGTTGGCTTCACAATAGAACTTGATGTGCCAGCATACTTCAGGGAGACTACATCACCCTCCAGTTGCAAAAGTATTAATAAAGAGAAAAAGAAAGGTCTTTGGGTGAAAACTGTGAGGCACCCTCTAATCAGGAAAAAGTAAAAAAAAGGACATATCCGAAGGTGAAAACCTCCCTGAGGAGCCTAAGGATGGAGGGTTATAATTTATCCCCGTCACATAAGAGTGATCACTGATGCTAGTTGAAGATAAAAAAGAGGTCAACATTGCAACACTAGAATATCCTTAGTGTTACTAGCAACTTCCTTGATAGAAGTAGAAAAACCCAACTTCCAAGCATTCTTCACATAGTGCAAAGGTAATTTTTCTTGGTCATATGCCAACATGCCTAGGTTGGAAAATGAGCTAGTCTTACATCACTTGCCTTTGAATCCAGATGTTAAATTGGTAAAGAAAAAACTCTAGAAAATGCATCCACAAATTGCTTTGTTTATCAAGATAGAACTAAAGAAACTCTTAGATGTTGGCTTCATTAGGACTATTGATTATGCAAACTAGATCTTCAATCTATTACTTGTCACAAAACCCAATGGAAAAATCTGCATATGTATTGACTTCAAAGATCTAAACAAGGCATGCCCTAAGGATGACTTTCCTCTCCCCAACATCGACATGATCATGGATCTCACAATAGGGTATGATATGTTGTTCCTTATGGATGGCTTCTCTGGCTATAATCAAATTCGTATTGCTTTAGAGGACCAACATAAAACAAATTTCACTTGTCCATGGGGTACCTATTACTAGAACGTCATGCCTTTTGGGTTGAAAAATGTAGGAGCTACATACCAATGGGAAATGACTACATTATTTCATGACCTAATGCATACACTGATGGAGGATTATGGTGACAATCTCCTAGAAAAGTCCTTAACCATAGTCGATCACCTAAAGGTCCTAGAAAAAAATATTTCAATGACTAGAAGAATACAAGGTTTGTCTCAACCTAAAGAAATGTCTTTGGAGTAAAGTCCAAAAAATTATTGGGATACATCATCTCATAGCGAGGCATAGAAGTTAATCCTGCCAAGGTAAAAGCCATCATAGACATGCATCCCCAAAATAAAATCAGTTAGTTAAGATCCTTACAAGGGAGACTAAAATCTATAAGGAGATTCATTGCTCAAATCATTGACAAATGTTATCAGTTTTAGTTCTTTTTATGTAAGGGGATCCCTTTCATATGGACCAACAAATGCTAGAAATCCTTTCAATAGATAAAAGAGTATCTCCTAACATCACCTTTGTTGATGCCACCAATAGATGGGAAGCTCCTCATATTATATGTATCTACAACCACAACAACACTGGGAGCACTAATTTCTCAAAATGACCATGAGGAAAAGGAAAAAGAAATCTAGTATATTAGTAGGACCTTGGTAGGGTATGAACTCAACTACACTCCTATCAAATGGGCGTGCCTAGCAATGGCCTTTGTAGGAAAAAAGTTAAGGCATTATATGTTGAACCATAAGACAAAGCTAGTAGAAAAAATTGATCCACTCAAAGGTATGGGCAGGATCATCATGGAAAAAATAGGCCCTTAAGTGGTGAAAAATTCAAAAAAATCAGAGTTAGGAAACTTGATGTAAAAATTTGAATAAGTTATCTATATTATTTCAAAAATATGTAAGAATAAAATCTGTAGCAAAATTAATGTAGTTTCTAAACTACTAAGTTTATTTTAAAAATCTATTTGGTGAAAATTTGAAATTTGAATGAAGTAGTACTTAAATTTTAGGGAAAAAATAGGTGTTTGTCGACCACTAACCACAATAAAATAATAATATTTTTTATAAGATTTTAGATATAAGTAGAGGACTCATGTCCGGGTGTGATGACTTTTTTATTTTTTTTCCAAGTAAATAATTATTTTTTATTTTTTTATTACAAATTTTAAAAAATATAAAAACTCGTATGTCTAACCACCTTAACTTGGTCATAACTTCTTGATTTCTTTTTTTTAATCCTATAGTATGTGAAGCATAGAATGTGATGCAAGTTTTGGATTCTAAATATGTGATACCATTTCAAAGCTATAGATGTTTTTCAATCAGCCTATCAATCAGGGCTTTAGTCATAATTCAAATAGAAAATGAATAATAATTATTTATTAAATTCAAAGTAAAGCATAGTTTATATTGGTGGAAAGCTGAGAATCTCTTTTAAAAACCCTTTTCGTTTCATTAGTTTTGGGTTAAAAAAATGTCGTCAGCCACATACGCTACACATACCCATCATATTGCCACTTTTTGGCCCATCATGATCCTGCACATACCCTCAAGTATCTTCTCAGTAGAGAAACATTAAGAAGGTGATTAGAAAAATGGGTCATGGTCGTTAGTGAATATGACACCTAATATGTTGAGTGTAAGGAAATCAAGGGACAGGTAATAGCAGATCAACTCGTAGATGCACCAACACAAGAAAAACATCCCCTCATTGTTGATTTTATAGATGAATAACTTTTCACTTTAGAGGTAGGTGTTGTATGGAAGATGTAATTTCATGTCTCCTATACCAATCATGGACTAGGGTTTGGGGTACTAGTCATCACCCCACAAGGTGACATGATATTGAAATCATTCATAATAGTGTTCCCTTATACAAATAATATTGTAGAATATGAGGCTCTCTTAACAATATTGTGTATGACAGTCAAGTGGAAGATCAAAGAGATACAGGTCTTTGGAGATTCACAGTTAGTCATCAATTAGGTCAATGATGACTATGACACAGGATGAGAATTTGACTCCCTATAAGAAAATGGTTGACAGCTTCAAGCTTTACTTCATCAACATCACCTTTTGTCAAATACCTCGTGTACAAAAGAAAACAACAGACACCATGGCAACCATCAAATCGCTCTCGGACATACCTAACAACATGTCACAGTATGAGTTCTTAGTGGAACAACTATTGGTTTCTACTTTTGATGTCCCAAAATCCAAAATGGTTTGTCATCTTATTGGTGTCGAGTCACCCTAGTACCTAGACACTTATAATTACCTCAATTCCAAAATTTTACCTAATAACTTATCCAATAACCAATGTAAGAACTTTATCCAAAAATCCTCCTATTATGCCATCATCGAGGATACCTTGTACTGACATGCCTTTGACAATGCCCTAATCTGATGTCTAGATAAAATGGAAGCACAAACAACCTTACATAAAGTGCATGAAGGAATTTGTGGTGCCCACTCTAGTGATCCTACTTTAGCCAAAAATATTATGCAATTGGGATACTATTGCCCGACCATAGAATAGGAGGCATATCGATTTGTCAAAAGATGCAAAGACTGTCAAGTTCATAGTCCTCTCATCCATGTGCCAACATAGGAACTAAGGCCCATCACTTTTCATTGGCCCTTTGTTTAGTGGGGACTTGACCTTATGGGAAAAAATCAACCCACTTCCTCAAATGCCCATAAATTCATTATAACTGCCATTGAATACTTTACCAAATGGGTAGAGCCCATCCCCCTTACCTACATCACTGGCAACCAAATAGCTAAGTTCATTCTTAATTACATAATTTTCTGATACAATACTCCATAGTCTATAATTATGGATAATGGTCGCCCCTTCAAAATCTAAGATGTCTTCGAACTGTGCAAACAATTCAACATCCAACACCATTTTTCCACTCCCTACTACTCACAAGGAAATGATCAAGCTGAGGTGTCCAATAAAACCATCATTAAAATTATTAAGAAAATCATCAATGTCACTGGCCATGAATGGCACATCCAACTCAACCCTACCTAATGGGCATATCGAACTAGCATTCATACTCCCACTAGAGCCACCCCATTTTCACTAGTCTTCAGTTTGGAGGCTATTATCCTTGTTCAGGTTGAAAACCTCTCTCTTTGAGTATCCATGAAAGGGCTAATCAATGATGAAGAGTAAAGTATATTTAGGTTGTAGTAGTTGTAATTCCTAGATGAGCGAAGACAAAAAGCATTGACCCACTTACAAGCATATCATAACTATCTTTGTAGAAGTTACAACTAGAGGTTCTTGGTCAGAAAATTTGACATCAACGACCTAGTGCAAAAGCAGAATCCCAAAAACTAGGTGAAATAGGATAAACCCAATAACTTTGAGCCTAACTGGCTAGGCCCTTATTTCATCACAACTTCCTTCGGTTCTAGTGCATATCAGTTGTCTACCCAGAGGGAGAACCATAGCTAAGCCTCTCAACAACTTACACCTCCACAAGATTTACACATAGCTTGAAAAATCTCAATCCATAACCACAAAATACAAAAAAATGAAAGTAAAAATAGTAAAGAGAAATAATTGATCCAATAGTGAAAACCATCTTAGTGGCGTGTTGGATAAGTACCATGGTGAAAACCTAGAAAACAAGCGTCATGAGTAAGAAATCTTCACTCTGTCATCTATTATCACTTTACATGGTCTTTACACCTTCACCCATGTTAATATAACCATCCTTCCTTCATTCCATGACACCTACAATAAGATTAGTTGCTAGTACTATGGCTTGAGATTGGTTGATGCTCACAACATGCTGCACCAAATAATTCTTATTATCCCATCCCATACAGTACATGACTAGTGGAAAATACCTAACACCCATTCTTGGTGGAGTAAATCTCTAGATCTTCAAGACCTAGCACACTTGGAAAACACAAAAAAAATTAGAAAACATGTCAAAATAAAAAAACATTCAAAAAACATGTTGATAAACACAAAAACATTTGAACAATGTCAAAAACCCAAAAGAATCCACATATTTTGAAAATCATGAAAACAAAGTCAATGTATGTCATGTCATTCCTTGTCAAGTCAAACTACATCATCTATGAGCTTAAACATAGGAAAGTTCATCTACTTATGTGCCCCCAAGACACTCTAAGTTCTTCCTTTAGTATTTTGTCATTATAAACTAGCTTTTTCATCAACTATCATTATCTTCATCTTGTAAATGAGTCAACTCTAGTCGAACTACATTGCCTTTGTGACTGAACATAGGCAAGGCCATCTGTCAATGTGCCCCCAAGGCATTAGGCTAGTTCCTTCTAGTTTTTTCAAAGCACACACAATAAAATCATGACTTACTCTTTGTCAAATAATGCAAAGTCAAGTTGTGTTGAACTACAAGGTCTCTAAATTTATAACATAGGCAAGGACACCAATTGATGAGCCCCCAAGGCTGCACTAGGTCAATCCATTAGGGTTTGTCACATTCACTATCACACACGTCAAATATCTTCAAATAAATCAAATCTTTTTTGGTCGGTCATGTCAGTCGGAGTTTGGTCAAACTATGTGGTCTTTGTGTGTACAATGTAGGCAAGGATTAACAACCCCCGAGGCCGTAGATGTCAAGGTAAAAGCACAAAGTTGTGTCACACTTTATAAACTTGAATCACTAGAAAGTGACATAAATGTTTTGAATTTTGAAATTGTGTAAACTTGTAAAATATGTATTTTTTCGCATATTTTATGTTTGTATTTTTTTTTTAAAATTATTTTAAACTAGTTTTTAATAAATTAACACTATAATTTAGTTGCTGATAAAATGTTGAAAAATGAAGTTGCATGGGATGTCAAACTTTTTATATAATTTTTTTTTTCTTTCAATTTTTTTGTGCATTTATAACTTGAAATTTTAGTGCATGGATATATGTTTTGCTAATTTTGATAAATATATATTTTTAAATAAATATTAAAATGTGTGTGAATCAAAGAACAACTATTTTCATAGGATGTCAACTTTCATATTAAATATTTATCTAAAATGGAAAAAATATACCATCTTGAAATAGATTCTTTTATCTAGTGCATCATATTTTTCTCAATTTTTTTAATAAGTTTTAGTATTTTTCCTTGGCATAGTAATCAAACTTATATTTTTTGTTGATAACCTACTTTTAGTAAAAATAAAAAACAATATATAAAAATTAATTAAACTATTAAAATAAATATATTTTTGAAAACTACACTTATGGATCTACAAAAGCGTATTTTTATATATTTTTAAAAATGTTATTTACATTAGCAGGACTTATTGAAACTTCAAGTTTTTAAAATAATTTTATATTTTTGTAAATTGGACTCAAAGTGATGCTCCATATATTTTTAGACAACAATTTTAGTTGAAAAAGTTGTGGAAGTATCTAACTTAGCTACAATGAATCTTACTAGATCATATGTTTGACCAAAATTGATTTTAATTTAGAAATACTTAAATTCAGTTGTGTTGATAAGTTGGCTAAAAGTGTGACACAGATTTGTACTTTTACCTGTCAGTCCTCTTAGGGTTTTGTCATGAGTGGTCATATCTCATGGTCATACAGTGAACTTGAACATTGGGTCACAAATGACGTATAATTCAAACCAATCTAAATCAACAACAAACCTATCAAATTGGTCATTTAAGAGTCCTCAAGATGTGTCCTTGACATCAGACTCTTTTTTGTCACACAATTTATTCAGGATATGTCTTTCCATAATTAACATAAAATCTATCGAATCAGTCATTTGAGATTCTTATGGATGTGTGCTTGATGTCAGACTCTTTGTCACATAATTTATTCAATATATGCCTTTTTTGAATTAACATCAAATCTATCAAATCAATCACTAAAGAGTCTTCAACATGTGTCCTTCTTGACGTCGGAATCTTTTCCTATCAACTATGGGTCTCCAAGATGTATCTTTCTCAATGTCAAACCCCTACATGTCAATGATTTAGGATGTGTCCTTCCTAAATCCCAACGTTGGGAATAATCAAATTCAACATTTCAATCTTCTTTAGGATTTGTCCTTCCTAAAGAATAACTAGTCAACCTCATCACCACCAAGTCAACCTTGGAAAACAAACAAAGATCTAACATGCATGTCTTGACAAGCATAATTTTTCATTTTTCAATGATTTGATATGACCATGTTACTAGCCACCTTGATGATGTCTTATGATGGATTTAGAGGAGTGACAATGTTACATGAGAATATCTTTCTTTTTGATTGATTTTCTTATCTTTGTGCAATTATAATGTTATTAGCCACCTCAAGGATGTCCTAACAATAGGATTTAGAGGAGCAACAATGTGTATCATGATGATTGTCTTATTTTTTTGAATTTTTCATGTCACTAGCCACCTTAAGGATGTCCTGACAACAATATTTAGAGGAGCAACGATGTTTCATGACACATTTTCTTTACATTACTGTTTGTGGTTTGTCTCAACAAAAAGACTGGGAACAATTGGGTTCCTAAGTATGAGTCACGACAATCCTTGTTTGTGATTGTTTGTTTTTAGAAAATGTATGGCATTGCACACCATTTGGTCTATCTTATATCATGGTGTTTCTTGTTTATTGCAATAAACCACCCAATGATGATTAAAGTGAAAATTCTAAGTACAAGGACAACAAAGTGATGACATGTCTTTCTTTCATGCTAACATAAATCATCTTCAAGCTAAAACTCTTCTTCCATTGCATCTAGATGGTGTACTGGGACACACA
The DNA here is from genome assembly GCA_007258455.2 of Sequoia sempervirens. NCBI lineage: Eukaryota > Viridiplantae > Streptophyta > Pinopsida > Cupressales > Cupressaceae > Sequoia > Sequoia sempervirens. The sequence continues at coordinate 482,720,707 of VDFB02193867.1, read as the reverse complement.
AAAAGCACCTGCATTCATTACAACATTAGAGTAGCATTCATTTTACATTCACATCCACTTTTTCATTAGGAATCAAGAACATCAAATCATTATCATCACCATTTGCATAACATGATAAATATATAGCTAACACAATGGATACAAAGAATATATATCTTAACTCATATGCATCCATTACATCATAAATCAAGTGCATCAATCCTAATTAAAAACATATATCATCATCATCACAAAGGCATGAATCATAAAGGAATCATCATCATCACATGAATAAACACATCATATAGTCACTATAAAAAATGCATCTCATATATATATAAAAATGTGTGTCATAGTATAATATCCAAAATGTACATAAAAAAGGAGCTTGCAGGCTCTATAATCATAATATCATGTCCAAAAATATATAACATGTCCCTAGGCTAAACTCCCACTACTTTGATGTGGAGAATGAGGAGGTGACTAACATGGAGGTCTTGATGATCATTGTTTAGAAGGTATCCTATCATACGGTCCTGACCTGTGAGGTCCTACAACACCACTAGTCCTTTAGGATCTGTTGTGGGAAGACCTATTGCATGATCTACTGATAAGGGCCTATGAAGCACTAGGAGCCTGTCTCTTAGGAGGTACCTCCTTCTAATACAAATCTTTGTAGTATCTCTCCTGATCGCTACCCTTGACCAACTCTCGATCTATAGTTATAGTTGGTGCGGTGCAAAGAGTTGTAAACTCCACAACTCTCTACTCTGTATTCTACTTCTGCGCCACCACCTGATCTATCTCGATGTAAGTGTTATCCCTCTCCAATTGCATCTCATCTCTCTCTACCGATACAACTCTAACTCACTCCTCTAAGGCCTCTTCCCTAGCCTACAAATTTGCTAACTGATGATCTATGGGACCCTCCTCTTCCTCCCATTGTGGCCTCTCCCCCTCATCCATATCCCACTCTAGTCTTGGAGCTCCCTCTCTTGATCTCCTATCTCCTCCTTGAGAAAGTCATCTACATCTTGGTATCCTATTCATAATAGATCAAGGAAATCCAACTTAGCCTCCTCAATGATGACCTCCTCTTGAACTTCCTCCTCAGTGACAGACTCCTCCGCAATGGCCTCCTCTGCAACTGCCTCCTCTCCATGTACGACTAACATTGCTATGTCAACTCCCTCCCCCGCACCCTCATAGATGGGTGACAAATATCTACCTTAGCCTCTACTACCTTGTTAATCCCATCAACCACCCCTCCCACGTTCTCTTCTCCCATCATTGCCACCACCTCTACCACCTCAACCACCTCTCCTACCTCCATGCCAACCCCATGGAACTATCCCTCAACACTCTATAGGCGCTATCTAATCTGAATCTATATATGGCATAGGCCTATGCTATTCCCACTAGGTATCATATGCCACTGTCATCCCAGTATCCACAACTCCACCCCTCCATCCCCACTATACTAGTTATAGTTCATCTATATCCTCCTCTTCTATCACTATAGGAATAATAGGACCCCATAATGGAGCCTCCCTCAAAGATTGGGTAAACTTAACTCGACCTTGTGGCACATCATGAACCTCACCAAACTATCAAAGAACTCTGTCTAGTAGGTATCTCTCAATGATATGTACTCTTGAAACAATCCTCCCAATTAAATATCATGTTTTTTGATAGAAAGGAAAGTGTCAATCATCATCTCGACACTATGCACAGTCCATGTATGGTATCCATATAAACTGCATGAGGGTATCAATCACATGCCTCAAATATCCTATGTCTCCAACATGAGTATGTGTGATGGTCCCAACATATCGATATACATAAGGAGATCTCTCATCTCGCTCATCTACAACTAGTGGATAGAAAACAACAATGTGCTCCCACACCCATATCATCAATAAGGTAGTTCCATAGCTCATGGACTAGGCCTCCCTGTAAGCTATATCATGCAAGTGGAAGTATAACATCTCTAGTAGACAGGGGCCCCATGCGTACACTACTGCCTCTCCAACGTCCCCACCAACATCTCCCCTCAACCCATAGGAAACCCATGCCCTCAATAGTTTGTTAGTACAATCCCTGCAATCAATGTACACAACAAAAAATCAGTCTGCTCATATCTATAGATTAGAACATGACATTTGATCTCATAATGCTTGATACCGAGGTGCCTAACATCCTTGTACACATAATAATGGGTGATCTCACTATAACCCCTTTGGGTATCATAAAAAACCCTCTCGCCCTTGATTAGTGATTAAAGTATCTTGTAGACATCCTCTAATGTAACTGTTGCCTCTTCTATGGGAAAATAGAAAGATGAAATCTCTAAATGCCATCGCACAACAAGTGTAGTGAGTATCCCTTTGTTTTCTCAAATGGTGGGCATAAATGTCACATGATGTAATCCAAGATTCCATATCAACCAATTATCTTCACTACGCAACTTGTCTAGCAAATCATAGGTAATCAACCTCGAATCTTGGGTGTATATCAAATACAAAACAACCTTCAAATGCATAACAAATACCTTGAATCAGAAACACAAAGCAAATTTTTACATTACAAAAGTTCAAAAATTTTGAGAGGAAAATGTGTTGTTTTATTGAAAACTGTAGTGCACCATTCAAATGAGACATTTAACATGGGAAATGCATCACAAAAATAAACATGCATCACAAAAAGTAGCACATGTGACCAACCATGTAAATGCATCACAAAATTATCAAATGCAGTGCATACACATAAATGTGGCATTATCCCTATCAACTACGACTATCTAGGACAAATGCGGTGCAAAATTAAATAAATGTGTTGATCTAAAATAAGCTAAAAACGAGCCCTAACGTGTTTCCAAAAATGTGTTGTATTGTGAGGAGATGCATTGTATACGGATGCACTTGCATTGAATGCGAAATGACGCGTATGCAAAAATAAACTTTAAGCTCCTAGAAATTCATGAAAATACAAATTTCAAAAGTCAGTTTTGGGGTACATATCGGGGTTCCTATGTCAGTTGACCATCAAAAGGTCCTGATACAATATTCACAATGTTCAGTGTATGGAACATGAGACATTTTGCTAGATGGCTCTAGAGAAAAATCAATGGTTTTCAAACTTGAAGGGTGAAAATGAATTCATTTTTACCTAATTCGTATTTAAACCTAGGGGTTTTTAGGGTTTTCTTTCAAACCTTTTGTACTAGCCACACTATTTTCACACTTCCAATGACCATTTCATGTCTTAAAACTTGCTGAAAATAATTTTTTTCACCACCATAAAACTTCTAGCTATCAAATTACCTAATCAGGACAATTTCCAATTTTTTTGAGTTTTTTTCAAAAAATTGTCATTTTTCCCAAGGGTGCATAGCATTACCTATTTCACACCGGGGCATGACTGGGGCATGTTATTAGTAATTATTTAACACAAATGTTGAAATGACATTATGTTAAAGAGGGACAAACTATAGACATGGAAAACTAGCTTAGACCTATGACTACATTTCTCATCATCAATTCAAGATATCTAAAAGGTGATTAAATGAATTTATTCATTAATTATAACTTAACATTCAAATTCCTCTAATTAATTAAATAGTCTTAACCATTAATTAATTAATTTCATTATTCTTCTAAAATTGATTAATTAAGTAAATTACCTTAATTTATCATAATTACATTACTGATTAATTCTAATCATTTTGCTTGATTAATTAAATAAGTTTCTTAAATTTATTTAATTTAGTCATTTTATTCAAATCTATTCCTCTTATTAATTAAATAAATTTCATTAAATTTATTTAATTAAATCATTTTATTCAAATCTTTTCTCGCATTTAATTAAATAAGTTTCTTAGATTTATTTAATTAAGTCACCTTATTCAAGTCTATTCTTCTCATTAACTAAATATGTTTCATAAATTTATTTAAGTCATTCAAATTAAATCATATTCTTCCACATTTAATTAAATATATAAATATTTGTTTAATAAAATAGCATTATCCTCTAATCTAACGTTCTTTTTCATAAATCTAATAGTTCATTCAAATCATTTTGATTCACATGCACACACTTTCTCCACTAAAGAATTAATTTAATAATTATTTATTCTAATATCCTATGCATAATTTCCTCCATTCTTGACTAACACTCTCTCTCAGTTCACTTACCTAACTAATCTGTCATCCCCTTCTGACTCACACACTCTTTCAACTAATTATCTAATCAATTCAATCAATCTAAAATATCAAATTAGCTTTACTATCTAATCCAGTCAATCAATCAAATTAGTTAACTATTCAATAAAATCCTCACATTTGATTTGGACCATCCAAACACAAATCAATCTTGACCATCGAATATGTGAAGTTTCTATAAAATAAGCTTTCAATTTCATTCACGGGTAATCAAAATCTTAAAAAATTTTACTGTTAAAATATTTACAAGCTATTATTGTACACTCATACTCTGAGGGAATTTGAGCTTTTCAAAGCAAGGTGGAGAAGAATAATGGAGAGGAGTCAAGTGAGCATGGAATGAGGGTGATATGGTTCTTGTTTATGAATTATTTGTTTGCATTGCATTTCATTATTGATTTAAGGATCTTAACATAATTAGGAAATTTGTGATTGTTGTTATTGATTTTTTTTATTCAAGGGGTAAACGCTTTTGACCGGAGCTATGAACCGGATTACAACCATTCAACAATACCACCCCAATGGGGTTTGAACCTTGGTGGCACAAACAACAATGGCACCTTTAAACCATCACACCATGCCAATACCGGCTGATTGTTGTTATTGATTGTGCTTTATTGTTTTTATATATTTTCCTTGAATACTGGTGGATCTATGGATCTATCTTTCTTCTAGAATGATATTTTGGTGGCTACCTATCAGAGGGAGCAGGTAGTATCAAGTGTTATCATTGTGAGTATTTTGTGTTTCGTGTCAAAGGAGAAATCAATGTAATTTTTTTTTCCTTTTCCATTGATGTCAAAGGGGGAGAGGAAGCATGTGAAAAAGAGAGAGGAAGCATGTAAAAGAGGAGAGGAAGCATGTGAAAAAGGAGAGGAATCATGTGAAGAAAAAAGGAAGATTATAAGAGATTATCTACTAATGGGGAGAAATAGAAAGAAAATTCCTGAGAAGTGTATTCAGAGCTACTATGGTGTCTTTGATGGTTTTTCACATCATGTGTTGCCATCAATGACAAAGGGGAGATTTTTGCAAGATTGGAAAGATTGTAGGTGTTGTCATTGATTTCAATTGATCAATTGGTTATCAACTGATTGATGTTGGTTGCATATGTCGAGGATGTTGAGAAAATTGTATTGAAGGAAGATTGCAAGTGTTCAGTGGTTGCTTCGGGTTTTGGTCTAGACATTCTCCTATTTTTGTACGCTTCAAATATGTTGATCATGGTTGTTGGATAATACTATATCCAAATTTATATTTGTTGATTCATTGTACAATGCAAGTTATGTTCACTAGTTGTGAATTGTGGTTTCCTATGTTTCTAGTTGAGATTTGGGAGACATATTATTGACTGTCTAGATTTCTCTTTGATGAATCCTTATGACTTGTGGTTCTAGAGCCGAGTTTTTTTTATTTTTTTGAAGATAACTTTGGTATCTAGAAAGTTTGTGTTCAAATTTTCTATGTGTTTTACATTGGTTTGTCCAACCTTGTGTGAAATACTACATTCAGAGTTGGTGAAGCATGTTAGATCTATTTTGTTCCCTATGAAGTGTGTGTTTGGGTCACCCTCATTCTATTCCCGCCCTATAATGTTTTGGCACCGACATAAGGGTATGTGCAGGATCATGATGGGCCAAAAAGTGGAAATATTATGGGAATGTGTAGGGTATGTGGCTGAGGACTTTTTTTTTTTACTCAAAATTGATGAAATGAAGAGGGTTTTTAAAGGAGATTCTCAGCTTTCCACCAATACAAATTATTCTTTACTTTGAATTTAATAAGTAATTATTATTCATTTCTATTCAATTATGACTAAAGTCTTGATTGATAGACTGATTGAAAAACATCTATAGCTTTCAAATGGTATCATCATTTTTTGAATCCAAAACATGTGTCACATTTTATGCTTTGCATAATATAGGATTAAAAATAAAAATTGAATTTCGAATTTTTACCAAGTTAAGGTGGTCGACATACGGTTTTATATTTTAAAAATTTGTAATAAAAATTCATAATTAATTATTTATTTGGAAAAAAATTACAAAAACATATGCATCACATCCGACATGAGTCCTCTACTTATATATAAAATATTATAAAATTATATTATCATTTTATTATGATTAGGGTGGTCGACAAACACCTACTTCTTATTTTTCCCTAAAATTTAAGTACTACTACATTGAAATTTCAAATTTTCACCAAATAGATTTTTTAAAATAAACCTAGTAGTTTATAAACTAGATTCAATTTGCTATAGATTATATTCTTACATATTTTTAAAATAATATAGATAACTTATTCAAATTTTTACATCAAGTTGCCTAACTCTAATTTTGCTAAAATTTTTGCCACTTAAGGGCTTTTTTTTCCATGATGATCCTACACATGCCCGTAATTTAAATTTGAATTTGGATAGTTGACTTTGGATATGTTTCAAAGTTGAAGATGGTATAAATATAGGATGAGTTAGTGATGAAGTATATACAAGAGTGAAGAAGTGAGATAAGTGAAAAGGAAAAGAGCAGATAGATGTGAAATTAATGTTATCTAGCGAGTTTGTGTGATGCGAGTGTGGAAGATCAGTGTGAAGCCTGAATGTTGAGTTTTCAAATGTAATGAGAAAAAGGTGAACTCTATCATTCATACATGTTTGTGAGTGATTATGGTGGAATCCTTTGTTGCATGAGATTGTCTTCTCTCTGTAACAAGTCTTCTTTGTCTTCTTTGTATCTCTATGGTAGTGTGCCCTCTAAGTTGTTAGCTTTGTTGGATACTGAGTCTTGTTCTAGATAGTGGGTCCTTGTTTTGGCAGTGAGACTTGTTTCACAGGTAGTGAGCCTCTTGTAATTAGTTTTGATATTCTCTATAGTTTGAGTTAATCCTCATCGTGGATTTTCCCTTATTGGGTTTTCCACTTGAATCTAGTGTTATTATGTTTATGTGTTGGATTTAAGTTTCTACATTGGTATTTGATGATTAATTATTTAAGCAATATCAAGAATTAGTTCCAGTGATTGAATTAAAAGTTTAATTCTATGACAACTAATTCACTCCCCCCTCTTAGTTGTCCTATTCAACACATTGTTTATTCATCATTCCTCTTTATGAGTTAACCCTATTCCTCAAAAGGATAGATCTTTTATCATTGAAATTTCCATTACGAAAGTGGAAACACTAATGCAAGGTTTGACTAAGGCAAAAACATACACGGAAAAGACCTTTGTCTCTCTTTGAATATGTAGTCTTTAGGTGTAAAGAGGATTGGAGGAAGATTGAAGTTTAATTATTCATTGTTGTAACAAAACCCTACACCTTGATAACTCACAAAAACTTAGTTATCTAAAAATCTAACAGTGATCCAACAATACGATAGGTGAAGAACAAAATCTCTAATCTAGCACCACAAGACTATGATATCAGATCTAAATTACCCCTACAAGGACATAGATTCCCTAGGTACTTGAGTCTTACCACAATAACTCCAAATTTATAGAAAAATTGCACAATATCCTTCTTAGTCCATTTTCACAATTTATTTCCATTTGTTACATTCCAAATCTATTGTTTTTATATTAGAACAGTCATTTGCATCATTAGGTCAATTGAAATATTACACTTAATGACATTTTAGATTTCATCAAGGGAAATTTGACTCACCTTTCAGGTTGTAAGTCAATCATATATCTTGCTCAAATCCATCAAACCTACTTCCTCAAATCCTACTTGAATGTTTTAGAAAAGTGCCTAAACCCTAGGGTCAAATCCTAGGGTTTCACTTTTTCTACATTTCAACATTAAATTCTTGCAAATATAAAAAGTGATCACCATTAGAATCACAACAAGTGGCCTCCATCTTGCAAAGTTATAAGTTATTTTCCATGATTGAGCCAAATGTGGAAATTTCATCAACATTGAGAACTTGCAAGATGAGAGCCAATATCTAAACTACACCTTCTTCTTTCAAATTGGTTCACATGGAAACATCCACAAATCTATATGCACACTAAACTTCCATGAACCCTCGACATATTCTAACCTCAATCTAGATCTATGTGGGAAGTTGACGTCCATTTTCTCACAAGGTTATACTTGTTTTGTTTTTGTGATTGTCCTTTCCTTGTAGGAAAAGCAAGTGGATATTCTCTCTACAAAAAATTAAGTCTATGAGGAACTATGAGGAATTGAAAAAGATGTGGATGGACATGAAATCCCTACAACTAGATAATTTGACCATTTTTTCCCAAACAATCCTCAAAATTGAAATATGGGTACTCATTTGGCTGCTCTGTTGGATGGAAAGGTCAAAACTTCCTAACACTTAATTAGTTTTTGATTTTCATATTTGGGTGAATGACTAAGGGGGAGGAAAAGAGATACCATAACACATAAGAAAAACTAATGTGAATTCCCTCAAATATCTCTTAGATTGATTATCAAAAATGGGAAAATAAAGGTTGCACAAAGTGTCAAAATTAAGTTTACCTAGCTTCCATATCTCACATTTATTAATTTTAAATAAGTTTATTTGGAGTCTTTGAATTGAACAATATGGTATATATATTAAGAATGAGATTATTTATTAAATGTAATAAATAAGTTACTATGTAATTATAATTAATTGTACTATGTTGAAAAGGAAATTAAAAACCTTGTAGTTTATTTAAATTGAAATGTAGGTATTTTATTTAAAAGTTTATTAATCTTTTGTGTTTGAATGCTTTTAGACAAAAGGAAAAAAAATAATGTATATTTTTTAAAAACGAAGGGATCGGTTTTCTTACCATTATACTAATTCTTAAGAAAAAAAGCTAAGATCTTAGATAATATTTTCTAGCACTTTCTCGTTGGATTACAATAAGAAAAGAAGGATCTTTAATATAAGAGTTTGTATTTCTCATAAGACATTTTCCTTATTTTCCTTATTTTCAAAGCTCATGCATTTTACTTAAGATAAATTTATTTTTACATGCTCCTTTAATATTTTGATTTACATATGGTTTGTTTAGGTATATTATTTAGAGGCTAATATTGGAATTTTGTTTTTTTTTGCAATTTTTAAAATTATATGTTTTCAATTTGGAAACAACACATATTTCCTCTAAACTATGGAAACATGTTGTAAAATTGTATTTGGGAAATGAACTCCCTTTTATAATTATACTAAAAAAATATGGTTAGTTTCTTAAGATAAATTTATTTATTTATTTTTTAAATTGAGGTCTTTTAAAAGATGAATTGAACTTCTATAGAACTTTTGATGTGTCTTTTAAAAAAATAAAATTTTAAATTTTATTTTTTTGTTGGGATAATTAGTTTTCATATGAAAATAATATTTATTATAATTTATCAACATATGTCATTGTGTGTGCTTTCCTTTTTAGGTCAATGCCATTTTAAGTATTTTGGTCTCTTTGTTGAAAAATGTGATTAACATACAAAATGGAATGGATTATCACCAATAAAAGGGTTGAAATGAAACCAAGTGATGTGGCATATGATAGGAAAACCAATAATATCTAAAATTGAATTTGAGATTTCAAATATGAAATACACTTAATCAAGATAAATATGTATTTAGTATTGAATACCATATTTAGGGTTATTGGAATGATAGTGAATGACATGATCACGACTCTTTCATATTATTGAAAGTATTGTTAAGATCCCCCTATTGTGGACATGGTAATAATTCTCAACTCCATGCAATCTTAGTATCATAGTGATGACACTCCATAGACCTATACTTATTGTAGGCCTTAATGCATATTCATTGCTTATTGTTTTGAGAAGCCTCTATACATGATTTTTTATATATTTTATATATGAGATGTGATTAATATGAGTGATTGTGAAATCATTCTATTTTTATATGTTTCAATATATTGCCTTTTAGTTCATAGCCTTGGTCCTTAGGGGCATATATGGTTGGGTGGTAAATAATCATTATTAAGAATAGTCAAATTTTTGGAGATGTATAGTAGACCATGTAAGCTTCTTATAGCTATTAATTGTTGTAGTTTTCTATTTTTTTATATTGAGAAAGTTGTAAAGTGATATATTGTTCTTCTTGATTAAGTTATGAACTTTACATTATTGAAAAAACTTTCATTGATATTAATTCATCCACATTTGGGACATGGAAATTAAATTGTTATCACATGATAATCATAAATTGATTTTAAAATATATACTGATTCATCATATAATCTTATGATGTGTAAAGTTAAAATTATATGATGTGTAGGCCTAGTATACATTGAAATTACAAAAGGGTTTATTAATAATGTTTTGCATTCATATTCAAGTATGATTAGGTTGACTTTATTAGTAGGGTGATGTTACATTCAACTCTAAGGGTTTATTAGTTATTATTATTCATGTTCTTCTTATGTCACATTGTAAGGAAATTAATATTTCCTTATGAATAGTTTTTTTTTGGAAAAAACAAATTGACTTTTCTAGAGTTTAATTATGGTGTGTTCAATCTTAGCCATGTTAAAAACTAATGATTCAAGATATATAAAAATATTATTCAAAATGAAGAATGCATTCCCTATTTAGTGTGTTGCTTCAAATTTCAAACTACTTCCTAAATGGTGAAATTTGTTCGTGTATTGAAGGTTAATATTTAGTTATATAATAAATTAGATGTTAAAGATGTAGATTATCCTTTTTCTATATTTGGTGTCAATTTTGGAGTCTTCCAATATCCCATTATTTGAACATTATAGAAAAACCGTATGTTGGTTGGGGACGATCCAAACATAGCCAAGGTTATCCTAGAATCACTTGAGTAGTTATATATTGGTAATAAGGAAGGTTCAAATAAAAGGAAGTGAATTTTCAATATTTTATAGATGTTTGTCTATTTTGAAAAGGTTTAATAAAGGAAGTTTGACCATTGAGGCATATCTTATCTACCTATCAAATTGATTTGATGATGGTTTCATGTCCTTTATTAGTTCTTTTTGTTTCATAAGTTGTCCCATGTGAGAAAATAGTTAGTCTCTTGCTAGAAAAGGTTGATATTTGATTTCCCCAAGTGTATAACCTTCTAGAAAAGTGTTCCTTCTGGTTTTCATTGATGTTTCATATCATTTATCATATGATATGTATGTCGTAGATTGTATTGTTGGATGAGACAATGTTTAGGTTGTCTTGGACTAGGTAAGGGATGCTTATTCTTATTTGGTTCCAACTTATTGGTAAGAAATGGGGTTAGTGGTTTAGTACCCTATCACCATGGTTAGAGGAAAGACTACCTTCTTTTATGGACATTGTTATAATGCATTCACACAAGAACGTTAATAATTTAGCATATGAAATCATACTTTATACATTGGTGTCAAAATATCTCTAGTGCATTGTGACACATTTTTGTTATATAACTATGTTGTGAAAAAAATATGCATTCATTATTTAATTGCTAATGTCTTTGTGAAGTCTCCAGGAATGGAAAATACTAAAATTAGAGTAGAAATAATTTAACAACATATAATCGGTGATAGATTTAAAAGTAGGATATGTCAATCAACAATCAATGAAAAATTCTAAAAAATAAGGTATGTCAAGGTATGCTCAGAATAAGAATGTTGATCAAACAAGATGTAACAATGTAAAATTATATACAAATCCAAAAATCAGATATGGAAATATATAATCATGATATAAAACTTTAAAACATAAAATGATAACAATATAAAATAAAAAAAATTGATATAACATAAAATCAACAAAATATTTTAAATTATAAAATATGTTAATGCAAAACTATAATCAAGATACTTCGAATAACATAATATGTTGTCATAAATACAAATACTAAAGTTAGAAAACAATAAAAATAATAGACCATAAACTAGCAATCACACCTTGGTGTGTGATGGGTACGCCAAAGAGTTGTAGAAGGTCAATTAAGGAGAAATATGGTTTTTTTTTTTGCATAAATTTGTGTAGTACATGAGGTCAATTGGTAAATCATTTAAAAAAATGATATTTATTATATGTTCTTATTATATTATTAATTGTATTTTATATTTTTATTATATAATACTATTTATATAGTTATTTTATTTTATTTTATTTTATATATTAACTATTATATTCACCACATACTCCTAACATATTAACATACATATAGTTTTCTTCTTTCTAATCTATCCAAAGATCAATTAAAGTATGAGATTTTTTATAAGTTAATTTAATTTGATCTATATTAAAATATATTAATTATTAATTATAATAATTTCATATTTATATATTATATAATATAATATATAATTTAATCTCTATTATATAAAATATATAGTATGTTAATTATATTTTGTATTAAATAAGAATATAATAATTATTAATTAGTAATTATATTTAATAGTTTTGTTAAAGAATATAATATATAATAGCAATAAATAATATAATTATATATTTATAATTATTTTTTTATTATATAAAATATAAAATTTACATTATATTAGTTATGCTAATATATACTTAATTACGTAGGGTAAAGGATGTCATAACATTAAAACCTAAGTCTGCTCATTATTAAGATCTTGGCAGTAATTTTAATTTTAATAAACATACTCTAAAATCTTGGCCAAAACGTTATTTTCAATCTGCAGCTTGCCAAATTGGAGGAGTGAAAGGTCAATATCAGTGAGGAAGAGTTCAGAAGAGCCGAAACCAATAGCAGAAGGGAAAGCAGTAAAAAGTGGTTAAAAACAGCTGCAAAATTAACAAAAAATGATGAACGGCTGAAATTCGTTTAACTACGTTGCAGAGTCTCTTTAGACTTTTTGCGGACAAATTAAATTCCAAAAACTCATATAAGAACACGCCTTCGACATAATCAAATGCAAGAGTAATCATCACGAATATCCATATTAAAAAGGGTGAAGAGCAAGAGTGAAGAAAACAAATGGATGCAATGATGAGGATCCAATATGTCCCCACTGAGTAAAAGGGATAGACAGAAACCAAGCACGATGAAGAAGAAAGATGTCAAAGATAAAGAACTGGACAAAACAAAAGATAGATTCTAAAAAATAAAGCAGAAGACAAATTTACGTAAACGGGGACCTTGGCTGTACCGTATCATTTCTTTAATGAGAACAACTGTTTCTTCTTTGAGTTTGATGAATAGATACATTTTCCTCTTTTAAATTCATATGAAATATGTATAGTTCGGATCCTTACCATATGTATCGTAATAACTCACCAGTAAGTCTCATATATCATCATCTGATGTAGGGAAAGATAACAAGGCATTGATAGTTTCTATATGAGAGGACCATAAATATTATCATGGGAGGTTTGTCAAACTTCCCAATTTCTGTTGAGAAGATATCGACCTATTTTTGTTTTTGACTCTGAGTTAGGAGCTTCTCTCATTTTACAGTGTTGCGTCTACCTAGGAGAATTTAAGCTTTGATAAACTGTATTTTTCTTGTAGACAAGTTGATGGTGCCATCTTTGATGTCCTCAGGTTGAATTTATGTGTTCAAACTTTCAAGGGAAAATTTTAGAGTTCTCATTGTAAATATGCACCTTCTACAAAATAAATTGTTAACTTTCATTTCTTGTTTATAATGGAAAAGTTTTGTTATCAAGTTGCATATATGTAAGTATTACCTTGGATTCCCAACTTCCATCATTGGATATAGAACTTTAGAACTTTTCCTAATATATAATGAAACTTGTAACAGTGCATCTAAACCTTTGATTCCTTCTACATGACTAATCACATAGAAGTGTAATGATACAAAATTTGCAAACTACACTTAAAAGTTTCAATCTCTAGTGTCTTAAAGCAAGTAGACGTTTAGAAGTCTACATCACATTTACAAATTTTTTATACAATCTTGTTGGACCTCTCCTCTACCCCCTAATGTAACACAATTATTGCAATCCTGCATCTCATATAAAGAAGTTTTGATCTCTCTTGAGTTATCATTTTGACATTTCATCATTACAATCAACAATCAAATCTTTTGAGCTCTTTTTTGCACTAATAAAAATTTTGAATTCCATTTATAAGCTATTTTGATTTTTTGTATCAACACCTACAATTTACTAGATGGTAAAGCTTTGAAGTTGAGCTAGAATTTCAATGTGTGTTCAAAATGGAGGTGAACAACTAATAAATGAGGTTAGAATAGGGTACAAAGGGAGGGAAAATGGAGGTGTGGTTTCATGAAACTATGATTAAGGGTGTGATTGTTACACTTGTGTGTCATGAAGTGACGCTTGCATCTAAAATAGTGCTTACATTGGGAAATTATGCTTATGTCTTCTCAATCACTACCTCTGGGGGAAAATGCACTTGTGCATGAAATTATGCCTTGTGACTAGGGTTTCAATGCTTGAATTTGATGCAGGAGCATCCTTGGGTCATGGCAATCTTGCATCACCCAAAAATATTTTCGTTCCAATTTGTCTTTGTTTTAGTTTCTATTTAGTTCAAGTTGGTAGATCTGGTAGATCTTCATGTTTGCTCACCAAATCTCATAGATCCATGTTTACATAGTGGGCATGTTCATTTACCTTATTCCAAGATTTGAGCACAATTGGTTTATTTTCCAAAAAGTTATCACTTCTAGATTATGTCATAGTTCTTGAACTGACACCATAATAATGTTCTTATCTTTTGGCTAGTTCGATCATTGCGGATCATCCCCGTGACTTACAAATTTGAATGGTATGATTTTAAATATTCCATGGATTGTCCCTGACCTTTCATATAGGTCCACACTTCATCTTATGCACCTGTTGGAGAGTAATTCAAATTTGAGGCCGACCTATTCATGCACACGTTATATTTTCTTTCATTGGAGAATGTAATGATCTTTGGGCCGACACATATGTTTCCAGATTTGTGAATGTGTATAAAGCATTGTAATTGATCATTAGAAGTGGGGTGGTGAAGATTAGAGTTGGGGATTAGGGAAAGAAAGAGTGTCTCTATAGGATTTTTTCTCGCATTGAGGAGCATGTAAGAAAGAGTGTCTCTATAGGATTTTTTGCTTGCATTGAGGAGCATGTAAGAAGAGGGTAATTTGAGAATGTTGTATCATGCCTATGAGCCAAATTTGTAAGCCCAAATGTTGTCGGCTAGCTATAATTGAATTTTCTGATAATAAGAATGTTTGGATTTGTTATTGTCTCCATTTTTTGTGTTGCTTCCGTTGTGTCACCTTGTTGCATGGTCCCAACTGTTCTCTTTGAGGACCCTCTGAACATGGCTGTGTCAGATGGTATCAGAGCAGAAGGTTGTGAACCTGCAAATAGAGATATGAGAGCTAGTTGCAAACCTTGAGTGGGTGGAGGTCCTTGTCATATTCCTTGGGTGAACAGATCGCCAATTTGAGGTAGGTTGTAAGTGTGTTTAATAGATCATCGAGAGAGAGGCAATTGAAACCTTGTAGTCAAATCGCTGAGTTGAGGTAGTTGCACCTAGCAAGGGGAAATACACTGCCAAGAAGGATGAACCCTAGAAGAATGAAGAAAATGGTGGAGGACTTTAGAAAGGATACGAGGAATGAGATCTGGAACCTCTTGGGTGGTCTGAGGAGAAACCCTAAACCAAAGGATGAATATGAAGAAGTTGCAAAAGAACTTGAGGTTGAAGAGGTTGAAAGGTTGACAAATGAGGGAGAAGAGAGACTGTTGAGAGCAGTGGAACAAGCATGTCAAAGTCATAGGGTGGAGGTTTCTAGCTTCCCTGGTACATTGAATCTAGAAGACTTGATAGACTGGATAGAAGAGTTGGAAGACTATTTTGAGCTTAAGGATATTAGGGACCCATTAAGGGTTAGGTTGGTGCAAACTAAGTTGAAAGGTCATGCTGATTTATGGTGGAAAGAGTTTCAGAAGGATAGAGTGGAGAATGGTGAAACAAAGATCACCTGATAGAGACAGATGGTTGCAAGGTTGAAGGCTAAGTTCATTTTGGATCTACTATGAGTTGGAACTGTTCAAGAAGTTGTAGAATTTGAAGTAGAAGGACATGAGTGTGAAAGAGTATACTAAGGAATTCTACAAGACGACAATCAGATCTGGGCCTTGAGAGATGACCAGGGAGAAGGTGGAAAGGTATATAAATGGTCTTAGATTTAACATTTAGGATGAGATGAGTATGTTGAGAATTTCTACAATTGAAGATTCTTATCAATATGCTCTTAAGGAAGAAGATAAACTAAAGAAAAGATAGCAAAATAATCCCAGAGGAAAAGAAAAGCAGATAAGCAGTAGTAGGGAGAAGCAAAAAAGTGAAGAAGAATCAAGACCTAAGTAGAGTAAAGAATTAGAACAAAGGTTACAAACGAGAGGAAATAGTAGCAGAAAATTCTTGGGTAAATGTTTCAGATGTGGAGAAGTTTGGCATCGATCTTTTGAGTGTCTTGAGGGATCAAGTAAAGGGACTGGTAAAAATAATTGTATGGCACATGAAGAGTAGGTAGTTGAAGATGATATATAACCAGAGTAGGGATAATCCCTTATGATTAGGAGAGTCTTGATGAGGAAGAGCAGGGAAGAATCTTTTTTCAGACTATGTGCAAATCGGGAGGTAAGTGTTGTAAGGTTATTGTGGATACTGGAAGTACTGATAACTTGGTATCTGAGGAGATGGTGGAGAAGCTTGGTTTGAAGAGGATTCTACATCCTTGTCCTTATAGGATAAGTTGGTTACAAGATTACCATGTAAAGGAGGTGAAAGAACAATGTTGGGTGAACTTTAATATTGGTCCCTTCAAAGATGAAGTTTTGTGTGATGTTTTGTCAATGAGTGCTTGTCATGTTTTGTTGGGTAGACCTTGGCAGTTTGATAGAGGAGCTATGTATGATTGCAGAAAAAACCTAATTACTATAGAGAAGGATGGAAAAAAGTTTACTTTGGCTTCCTTCAAGAAAAAGCAAGAGGAAGTGAGGAACTTGAGTCTCGTGAAGAGTTGCAGTGTTGAGAAACAAGATGCAAAGGTTATACTAGGGAATGGCATGGGTTTGGAGAAGAACCTTGTGGCTAAGTCTGAAAGTGACATGGAACTAGAAGAATGTAAAGGCCTAATTGTGTAGCAAAAAACTTGGTTTGTAGAAAAAAATGCAGATAAGATGAAGTCTTGTAGAAAAGGTAGATCAGATGGATGGAAGAAGGAAAATGGTGGTAAATGTCCCTTACTACCTTGTGCAGGTATGTGATAGGGAAAGGAAGGTAAAGGGAAGGAGAATTTTCCAGATTTGACAGAGGAAAGAAGAGAGGTTAAGAGGAAGAGAAGTACAGACAGAGAAGACATTTGGATCAAGAATGAGCATGGCATCTACATCCCGAACCCAGTTCGATGTTCATGAGTGCCTCTCATGGAACATCTTTTCTCACTAGGGGTGTTTGATGCAGGAGCATCCTTGGTTCATGGAAATATTACATCACCCAAAAATATTTTCATTCCAATTTGTCTTTGTTTCATTTTATGTTTAGTTCAAGCTGGTAGATCTGGTATATCTTCATGTTTGCTCACCAGATCTCATGGATCTATGTTTACATCGTGGGAATGTTCATTTACCTTATTCCAATATTTGAGCACAGTTGGTTTATTTTCTAGAAAGTTATCTCTTCTAGATTATATGGTAATTCTTGAACCAACACCAGAATAATGTTCTTATCTTTTAGCTAGTTTGATCATTGTGGATTGTCCTTGTGACTTGCAGATTTGAATGGTGTGATTTTAAATATTTTATGGAGTTTCCTTGACCTTTCATATAGGTCCACACTTCATCTTATGCACCTGGTAGAGAGTTATTCAAATTTTAGGCTGACCTATTCATGTGCACGTTATATTTTCTTTCATTGGAGAATGTAATGATCTTTGGGCTGACACAAATGTTTCCAAATTTGTGGATGTGTATAAGCATTGTAATTGATCATTAGAAGGGGGTGGCAAAGATTAGAGTTGAGGATTAGGGAAAGAAAGAGTTTCTCTGTAGGATTTTTTGCTTGCATTGAGGAGCATGTAAGAAGAGGGTAATTTGAGCATGTTGTATCAGGCCTATAAGCCAAATCTATAAGCTCAGATGTTTCCAGGTAGTTGTAATTGAATTTTCTAATAATAAGAATGTTTGCATTTGTTTTTGTCTACATTTTCTATGTTTCTTCCATTGTGTTACTCTTTCTACATTGTTTTAACTTTTCTCTTTAAGGACCCTTTGACTGTGGTTGTGTCATAATTGGTTGAAACATTTATTAGAAACACTTCTTCATAGATCGACATTTTTTTGTTATTACGACTCTTAAGAGACTACACTAGAATAGTTCACTCTGAAATGGCCAAGTGACTTGGAGAATGAATTGAGACCTTCCCTAGTATTTAAATTACCACTTGGATGTGTTGGAAAAGTCAATTTTGGTCCAAGATACATGAAACAAAAAATATGTTTCTTGCCAAATTTAATTACTCTTAATTGACAACTTTTCCTAGTATACATTTTAAGTTGAAATGGTCAAACAACACTGATTTGATAAAAAATAAGGGAGGTTATTGTGGAGGTATGCATTATTGACTTGTATGTGTAGATGAAATATTCCTAGGTTCCATGAGCACCAATAACCACATCGTCATAATTCAAAAGTGTTTTGCTCTTAGGGCTCTTAAGAGACTACATTGGAATAGTGCACTCTGAAATGACCTAGTGACTTGGAGAATAAGATTCCTTCCCTAGTGTTTATTTTCCCCCCTATATGTGTTGGTACAGATAGTTTTGGTCCAAGACACATGAAACAAAAAATATGCTTCTTACCAAATTTATACTACTTTCCACTAATAGTTTTCAAGTATTCATTCTAAGTTGGCATGTTTAAATGATGTTGAGTTGACCAAAATTGAGAGGTTAATATGGAGGGATTCCATATCAACTTATAGGTTATATGAAACATTCTTATGTGCCATGAGCTCTAAGAACCACTCTATCATAGTTCATTTTTTGTTTGCTCTTATGGCACTTAAGAGATTTTGTCAAAATAGTGCACTATGAAATGATCAAGTTACTTGAAGAACAAACATATCCATTTCCTACAATTTATCTACCTACTTGGACATGTTTGCATAGTCATTTTTGGTCAAGGACACATGAAATGGAAAGTATGCTTCATACCAAATTTGCACTACTCTCCACTAACAATTTTTACAAGTATACATTCTAAGTTAGCATGGTTAGATGGTGTTGACTTGACCAAAACTGAGAGATGTTAATGTGGAGGGATGTGTTATAGACTTGTAAATATTTACAAAACATTCTAAGGTTCCATGAGCTCCAAGAAACACTCTGTTATATTTTGATAATTCCTTTCTCTTAAGGCTCTTAAGAGACTACGTTGGAATAGTGCACTCCAAAATGATTAGGTGTATTGGAGAACAAATAGACCCCTTCCCTAGTGTTTACCTACCCACTTGGATGTGTTGGAATAACTTGTTTGTCAAATCTACCAATAATTTTGTAATTTTACAATTTAGCAACTTTTGTTTGAACAATCGTATTCCCATGGGTAGCTTAGGACTATTTTTTTCTCATTTTTGTGGACATAATGATACCCAATATCTATATCTTTGTGTGTACTACCCTAGGAAACCAAAATATTTAATTTTTTTAGAATGTATTCATGGGATTTCATGATCTTGTGGGTTTCTATGACTGTCCCAATGTGACAATGGACTATATGTGGATTATAGCATCCCTAAATTCATGAAATTAATAGTGAAAATCCTAATCATCATGAATATACTATTTATTTTACTATCATCCTTCATTTTCAACAAGGATATGACCTATCCAAGATTAAAAAATAGTGTACCCTAACTCTCTAGACATCTATCCTTCCTCATCTCAATTCCTTTAGTCAAACATCAAAACCAATACACCAATAGCACTCTCATTAATATTTCTAATGTCCTCAACTACCACTTATCTCACCTCTTGATCAAGAGTAGAAAGACATGAAAGATGTGGTGATGAAATGAGTAATTATGTCGATATTACATATTTTTTCTAGGCCTTCCTTTTTCAAGATCCTAAAATAATTCAAATAGAATGGCAAGGGGGATCCTAGGTAACATGCAAAACTTATATACTAGGGCATGTGCAGGATCATGGTATGCCAAAAAGTGGCAATGGAGAAAAAAATACATGTTTCTACAACTCAAAAATATGAAAATGCCGAGTTGAATTTATGTGGCTCGAGTGACTACCGAAGCAAAGCCCAAACCTAGATTTCAAAATCGGATATTTGATCCAAATTGGATATTCGATTCAAATCGAATATCTGATCCAAATCGTATATCCGATTTTAGACACATATATATACTTCTATTTCAGCCTGAGTAAAACTCATTTTCATTCGACATTTGCTTAACCACGGTGGGCGCACAGTGGAAAGTTGATTCCACAAATCAGATATCCGATTTGGTGCAAATCCATCTTCAAAAGGTTAGATTCTTGATTTTTTATTTGCTCTAATCAAAATTTCAATTAGATTTGTTTAATTTTAGTTGATTTTTTTCAAAATAGGGTTTTTTGATAGATTTTTTATGAAAAATTTGAGTTTAGCATGGATTTTGATGAAAATTGAATGTTTGCAATGGATTTTGACTTAAAAATAGTGTTTTTTATGTATTTGGATTAAAAATTAGAAATTTTATAGATTTTTGTTAAAAACTAGGGTTTTTGTTGGATTTTTTAAAAAAACTAGGGTATTTTTATAATATTTTCATTTATATTGTCTGATTTTAATTAGATTGATTTGTTTTTATATTTAATCAAGCATTATGGCTGCATGTATATAAAATTAAAATTTTGTGCATTTCTAAAAGTATTCCTATTGGCAGACCTAAACATCTTCAATTAGGATCCTCAGATACTATATCTCATTTTTAGATTTTAAATTTAACAAAAATCAACCTCATCAGTCTAGGGTGCCAATTCCCTGTCCAATCAGTTTTGACAAAGATTTGGATCATAGTTCTATCTCTATGATTCTTATGTTGTTTTGGGTTTTGTGTGTGCAAATTATTTTAGTTTTTGTGACTATTTTGTGTTTTCCCTTCATTGTATGAGCATTAAATTGTTTTGAATCTTGTAGAAAATTTATGAGCTTCATGACCTTGTGTCACTTCACTAATACCCACGTGAGATGTAGTTGTAGACTTATGGCTTCCTATGTTGCAATCATAGCCA
Source organism: Sequoia sempervirens (assembly GCA_007258455.2). Taxonomy (NCBI): domain Eukaryota; kingdom Viridiplantae; phylum Streptophyta; class Pinopsida; order Cupressales; family Cupressaceae; genus Sequoia; species Sequoia sempervirens. The sequence goes on along the minus strand of VDFB02193867.1, from coordinate 482,699,285 downwards.
ATGTTGAGCTTGATTCTTATAACTCTTTCACTCAACGTATTATGTCTACCCAATCCATCTTATATTCCCTCCCTAGTCCTACATTACCCATGTCTTTTTTGTAACCTAACATTTATGTGGACTTGGCATATGTTATTTCTAAGGTCCCCAATGATAATCTAGAATAATTGGATAAAGACCTACAATGAATTCAACAATTCTTAAGCATTGAACCTTTGGATGGAGAAGCAATCCCTCTTTTGGATAGCATTGGGAAGTTGGTAAATGATTAGGAAGGGATAGAAGTGTTACGTAGCCTAGCTAATATAGTAGATTCTAATATTCCTTTGGTAGCTAGTTTCATGAAATTTTTGACTAATGCTCAAAATCCTTTTGGAAAATAAGTTTCCTCTCCCACAATAATGCCTTCTATTCCCAACTTTACACCTCCAGTCATAGCATCAATGATGGAATATAACAATGGTTTAAACTCAAGCTTAGGAATTTATAGTGGAAATTATAATAGTTTTGTCCCTTCACCTATAACACCTCCATATTCATCACCCCTCCTAAACATGAAATATAATATCCCACCATTCCTCCATACTAGTTCACCATACTTGAAAAACTCTCACAACATGTGGCCCAATGATCTTGTGATAAATCAACTTTTTTAAAGCATGACATTATTACAACAACAAATTTCAAACTTAGACCAAAATCAAACCAATAGTAAACATCCAAAATACCTTACACATAACTCATTAATGTTCACTATTTTAAATACACCTATACTACAAAACATTGAAATACCTCGCTTTGGAAAGTACAATGGTAAAAAATATCCTAATAACCATTTGTTAGTTTTTACTACCTTGTGTAGAGACTTTATTTTTGAAGATTCACTCATAGTGAAACTCTTTTCCAGATCATTGAAAGATATGGCCTTGGATTGGTTTTGTTCATTGTCAAACAAATCAATTACCTCCTTTACACAACTCATTAGTGATTTCCTCAAACACTTTCAAGTGAACATCACTCCTCAAGTTACATTAACAAATTTAGTTCATTGTAATCAAGGACCTAAAGAGAAAATAAAAAAAATTATGAAATGATACTAATCCCTTTATTTGAAATTCTCCTATAGTATTCAAGATGTTGACATTCAAAGGGTGTTTATAGGTAACTTACAACCTAATATTCAAGATAATAAATTGCTAATGAAATATCCATCCTTAACACGCTTTTGTATAACCCTTCATGATTATCGAATATCGATTAGTTGGTATGAAGGTACCCATTCATAGGCTCCTATTGGTCAATCATATAAGTCATGCCTCAAAACAACTATCAATCATTTAAAAAGAAAAACAAAAAATTCATTACTTGATAAACATTCATGTCAAACTGCTAATAATATTGAGACAGAAGTAACTACTGTAAACATAACTCTAGATATAAATTTAGGCCATGAGATAGGAAATTTTCATAGTTGTTTGATTCCTTCCATGTGATCATGTTGCAATTTTTAAACAAGAATATGATTCAACTTCCTCCAATTAGTCATATTCAAACAATTAAACCTTTACCACCAAACTTTAATGCAAAAACATTTTTTCATTATCATCATACACCTCGACATGATATGGAAAGATGTAAGCATATTTATAACCAAGTGCAAGACCTAATTCTAATCAAATCCACTTGGATGACCTATTAATGACAAAGGAAATAAATTGGATTTTTCACCTAATCAATACTTACAAATATTTACAAGCCCATTGCCAATTCAGTCAACAAACTTTGTTCAATACAATGATAATGAAGAAGATGATAATGATTTTTCCATCTTTATAAACATTATTAATATTCAAAATCATAAAGGAAAAACCAATATTTTGTTTGAAATTTCTTTTACATATATTGATTCTTCTATAACTAGACTCGATGGTCTTCTTTATATCAAGTTTACAGAAACCCGAAAAGGGGAATACTCATTGATCCCATGTACATAGTGAATATGATAAAAAAAGAGTTATTGTATGTACATGAACTTTATATAGATGATTATGAACAATCAAAAACATGATTAAAAGCTCATGATGGTTATGGCTTCCCTGTAATTGGTTTGATTACTCTCCTAGTAAAGGTTGGACCTAAATAGTTGGGTGTTTCCTTTACCATAATTTCAATGTTGAACTAGTTCTATATGAAGTTAGGTCATACATGGCTAAGATCCATGAATGTAGTCCCATTGGTTATTCACAAATTTGTGAAATTGCTATTTGAAGGAAAAATACATACTATTTATTATAGTGGGTTTAAGCCTTTGGCCTTTCATGGAATTTTTTGTTAGATTACTTTTGGCCTCAAGTAGTCAAACTTATAAAGCCTCATGACAAATTTTTATTCATTTCATATCAAAAGTTTAAAGAAAAGTGTATAGTTGATTTATTCCAAGTAGTAATATCCTCCCTAAGACTCCTCAACCTCTAGTGACTTTGATGGTTGTTCCTCCTACCCCACAGGTAGTGGATGAACCCTAGTCTAAGTTGGGTATCCTCCCTTGACCACTTGGCATGTATGGTGTGTTTCCAACTCTACCATCCTATAAAAAACCAAGAGATAACCATGTAACTAAATTTGTGCCTTTGAAATAAAAACAAGTCTTTAGAACAAAAAATAAGAATTTAGTGATCTACAAACCAATAGTGGTCCCCTTAGTTCCTTCTTAAAAATAAGAAAAGATACCAACATTGGGGAACAACTCGATTACCCTATCACAAGTCAAAAAACTTTTAAAAGAAGAAATAGAAGTGCAAATGAGAGGAAATAAAGATGTCATGTTATGGCTCTTCAACTTTATAAGTACCATAAAACTTTACTTAGTAACCATACATCCATCCAATCTAATTCTAATGAAATACCTCCCACCTATCCATCCTCATTTTCAACTATACAGATATCTGATTTGGTGCAAATCCATCTTCAAAAGGTTAGATTCTTGATTTTTTATTTTCTCTAATCAAATTTTCAATTAGTTTTGTTTAATTTTAGTTGATGTTTTTCAAAATAGGATTTTTTGATAGATTTTTTATGAAAAATTTGAGTTTAGCATGGATTTTGATGAAAATTGAATGTTTGCAATGGATTTTGACTTAAAAATAGTGTTTTTTATGTATTTGGATTAAAAATTAGAGAATTTTATAGATTTTTGTTAAAAACTAGGGTTTTTTGGATTTTAAAAAAACTAGGGTATTTTTATAATATTTTCATTTATATTGTCTAATTTTAATTAGATTGATTTGTTTTTATATTTAATCAGGTTATGGTGTTGACAATGAAAATGCACCACCACCACCTCCACCACCTCCACCTCCTCCACCTCCACCTCCTCCACCTCCACCTCCACCACCACCACCTCCACCACCTCCATAGCCATCAATTCAAGAATTAATTTATGAAAATTGCAACAATTAAGGGGCATTTCTGAAGTTTATACGAGAGTCCCTCAATTATCTTCGATGTCAAAACACAATGAAAGAAATAATTAAAAACATAGAAACCCTCTCCTCGCAACATAATGCCTTTCATTTGTGGCGAGAAGACATGAGAGAATATTATGCATGTGGATTTTCCTATGATGATGTGAAAGATCTTGGAATAACCAAAGCCCAAATAGCCTCTTTATTTGTTAACCCCCGCACTGGTTTTCCAGTTAATGTTAATAAAACAAAACTTTCTATAAAATGGTGCACTCATAGAGAAATTGTAGAAAACTTTTGGGATCATTGGTGTATGGTTTTTTTGAAACCACTGAACAACAATTTGGATATACCATTTTACTTTATAAAAAAATTATATGTTGAGCTTGTGTTAGGGCATCATGTCAATTACTTTGACATTAGACCCTTCTAGGGCATTGGTGGAGGTATGCCCCAGGATAGAGTAGAGGCAGTTAGAGTAATACCCCACCCATATGTTCCCCTCCCTCGCCTTCCTCTGCCACCTCCAATATACCATCCAGATATTATGCAGGATGTGGCCACATAGACTATCCACGCTATTCACTCTTTGAGTGGTCTTTTGGTTTCCCATGCTTCTGTAGTAGCTCAGCCACATTCTAGTGATGTTGGTGATGGCTCGAGTGTTGTTGCTCCATGTGCTACCAAATATGCTTGGGTCCTCTTGTACAGCCTGCCGAGCATCCCTTAGACACTTTCGATTATGACTTCCATGATGTGGACATTATAGATCAGACACAGGGGAGTGGAGCACACCATACAGAGTCCTCTCCTGCTAGAGAGGACATTGGAATAGTGACATAGGTAAAATTTAAGTTGTGAATTCATAACTTGCATTTGTTTTTAAATGAATATTAATAAGAGATAGTATAATGTACTAATATTTATTTACATGGTCTATTTAATAGTCGATGTTCGAGGAGGAGCTAACACAAGTGACAGATAGCACCCTGAGGGCCATTTCATTTGGCCTGGACATGCACATAGTATATATTTTTGCACTCACTCATTTACATTTATTTATTATATACTTTCTTGTCCTTTGAATTGTCATTAAAATGAAATTATATAATAACTTATATGTTTATCTTATTTTCCTCTTGTAGGAAATACCTTGTGCGAGCGAGGTGTAGCCTTGTCCAGATTATGGAAGTGTAATGTTGGATAAGGGGAAGGTAATTGAACTCAAATTTGATTGAATTAAGAATTTTAAAATCTTATATTGATTATACATATATCAACATAGATTGGTAGTTTCATATGTACTTGTCATTTTTATGTGCAGGGAATTATGAGCTATACATCCTTGTTAACAAGTGACACAACGCCCAAAGCAATACATATTGGAACACTTGAAGGAGTAGATGTTGAAGCACCTCAAGGAGGAGATGTCGAAACACCTAAAGGAGATAAAGAAAAAGATCAACCTAAAGAAGTATGTGTTCATTTTATTTTGTGTTTGGTATTTATATGTTCCTATTACTGATAAAAGTATGCTAACTTGGATCACATTTATGTTTTTGTTCACCTATATAGATTGAAATTACAAAAGATGGTTTGGTCAGTTCTTTGAGAGGGGCATATTCTAGAACTCCTAACCCTTTGAAGAGATGAATATTTTAGGTAATCAAGATTACAATTTTAGAGTTCAATTATAATTTAATGTATATTGATTTTGATGTTAATTATTTGATTTTAAATTATATAGTATAACTAATCTCAATTGTGGTTTGACTTTTTCTTGTGCTACAGCCGGAGGCTATTCTTCAAAGAGGCTCCATTTTGATGATCCACCAATAGTTTAGGATGAGATAGGCATTTTGGCATGTAAATATTGAATAGATACCGAGATGGCATATGCCACATATTGTAAAATTTTGTTTGAGTTGGCCTTGATGCCATTTTTGTATATAGACATACACTTGATTATTGGATAATTTGATATATAGAAGTTGACAATCAAAATTTAATTGCCTCCTCATGTGTATAATTAAACTCTTTGAAATTTTAATCAAGTGAGCAATAGTTAAATATCTTGATGTACAATAGCATAAAAAGAATGGTTATATTATGTAGTTTATTCATATTGCTGATTACATTGCATTGCACATCTTTCAAACTCAAAGCATTACTTCACATTGCATAAGTAACAACTAGATGCTGATAGATGAAAAAATTTCAATTACAATATAGTTTTTACAAAGTCAACCTAAGCAGTTATGCAATTAATTCATAGTACATAACTAATAATGAAAAATTTATTCATATTATTGATTACATTGCATTGCACATCTTTCAAACTCAAACCATTACTTCACATTACATAAATATCCACTCCAAGCACCTATCCTTGATGTACCTACCTTTTAGCTCAGTCAAATAAATGTTAGGCACCAATTTCAGTTAGTCTTGTCAGTCTAGGTTCCTATTCTCATCCATCATGCCACTCAAAACATCATTTTAGATCCTCCCAGGCACCATTTTTACCTACTGCTCACTGCTTCATGACTACTAGGCACACTTTCAAAAGCCTCATGTCACTAACTCACCTTCTAGTTAGGTGCATGTTTTGGTTGATGCTCTATAACATACCTCTCCTTCTGCCACTTAACGTTGATAAAGCATAGCTATGATACTACAAATGAATGTGAATTGACTTTTAGGTAACTTTTTCTCACTGTCATCTTTTGTTCAGTCCTATATTTCTACTATATCTGCCCTAGAATGCTTCTCAGTAGATTGATAAGTCACTATGACAAGATCCGATAGAAGTGACATACTAGAAAACTATGAAATGTGCAAGTATGAAAATTAAAATAAACAAAGAGTAGAACTTTATCTTTGAAGATACTTTAGTAGGTTGGAAACATGAATACCAATGCTACAAATTATTTTTTCTTTCACTACCAAGCAAAACACAGCATGCTGAAACATTCCAACACAATGACAAAGGCATGCCACACATATAATGGAATCAGCTTTATATATACACGAACACATACCTAGACTTTCAAATTAAATTAATTAACCCATAGAAAAACAAAATCACAAGAACTGAAGAGCACACAAATTAGTCACTCACACACAAACTGTAACCAAGCTAGCTTATGAGATTCAAGAAAATAGGTGTAATAAGAAAACCTTCATAGTGATTTAACTCCAAAAGTTGTTTTCGATCCACCAATTCACCAGAGTTTCCATCATTCTTTCCCTTTTCTTCATATTCCATAATAGGATATGGTTCTCTTTTCAACCCCTTTGCTCTACCCCTTTTCGTTTGATTTTGATCTTCTAGGTTCTTATTGTGTATGTTATTACTTGTATTTTCATTATTTTTCAGAGAGGGTGATGGTTCCTTCTTTGATGTAGTTGGCCTCCCTCTTTTAACCCCTTTCTTTCCCATTGCTTTTACTAGCATAGCTTGTGATTCTATAGTCACTATCAGGTTGAACAAGAGGAGCAAGTAAACAAACATAATTTGCAATCTTTCATTCCTTTATTTATTTCATTACCCCAGTTACTACTTTCAAATTTGACTAAAACATTATTCAAAATGTAGTGTATATGGTATAGTACAATGTGGCATGAAAATGAAACTCTGCTTCATACAATATAATAATCTACTTCAATTGGAGTCCAGTATAAAATATATTAGAGGACTATATCTAATAAGAACAAGATAGAGATTAATAACTTGGATGAATCACTTGTAACCAAACTCAGAAGCCCAAGGGAAGACTTTCCAACAACCCATAAAAATGTTCTATAATATCATGAAAAAAGTAAAGCATTAGTAAGTCAAAGCAGGGCAATAATTTTGGAGTTTTAAAGCATCAAAAGAACTTTGGGAAAAAATAGCTCAATAAAATACATCTTAAAAATTTGTTGTTTTGTACCATTCAGAAAATAGTAACACTACTTAGCCTAATAATAATGAACTACTTAGCCTTAAATGTGTATTTATAAATTCAATGGAGGCTTGATGCTTAGGTCTATCTGAACAATGTTTGGAAAAGTGACCAAGCTTATCACACCTAAAGCATTGAATTTTTTCAATTCAAAATGAAGGTTTGGACAATGAAGCTCTTTTATTTTGGTTGCAGATCAAACAAACTGAAAAAAGAGACAAGGGGTCAGAAGTTCTAATCTACTTTCTAAGAATTCAAGAGACGGTATTGACTTGGTGAAATGAAACCAAACTTTGTTTCACCACGTAGGAATCGTGCCAACTACGCAAAGCCATTGCAATCTTCAAGGAATTAAAGTTGCAAAGTGGTGCAACTTTCATTCCATAACTCATACGACCAAACAAACTGTTCCAACATGTCCGTATGGGTACGTTTATGCTAGGGATGGTCCTCTTTTACACCCAAATATTCCGAATCACTTCGAGCTACATTGGACCGGCGATTTCCCTTAAGAGTCCAAAGTGCTAAAAGACAGCAATAATTGAAGGGCTATTTCTTGGAGATCGTGGGGCAT
>VDFB02193867.1:482677234-482691200 GCA_007258455.2 Sequoia sempervirens | reverse complement strand
ACATTAGCAATTAAATAATGAATGCATATTTTTTTCACAACATAGTTATATAACAAAAATGTGTCACAATGCACTAGAGATATTTTGACACCAATGTATAAAGTATGATTTCATATGCTAAATTATTAACGTTCTTGTGTGAATGCATTATAACAATGTCCATAAAAGAAGGTAGTCTTTCCTCTAACCATGGTGATAGGGTACTAAACCACTAACCCCATTTCTTACCAATAAGTTGGAACCAAATAAGAATAAGCATCCCTTACCTAGTCCAAGACAACCTAAACATTGTCTCGTCCAAAAATATAATCTACGACATACATATCATATGATAAATGATATGAAACATCAATGAAAACTAGAAAGAACACTTTTCTGTAAGGTTATACACTTGGGACAATCAGAATATCAAACTTTTCTAGCAAGAGACTAACTATTTTCTCACATGGGACAACTTATGAAACAAAAATAAGAACTAATAAAGGACATGAAACCATCATCAAAGAAAGTTGATAGGTAGATAAGATAGGCCTCAATGGTCAAACTTCCTTTATTAAACCTTTTCAAAATAGATCAACATCTATAAACTATTGAAAATTCACTTCTTTTGATTTGAACCTTCCTTATTATCAATATATAACTACTCAAGTGATTCTAGGATAACCTTGGCTATGTTGGGATATCACCTTGGCTATGTTTGGATAGTCCCCAACCAACATATGTTTCTTTTATAATGTTCAAATAATGGGATATTGGAAGACTCCAAAATTGACACCAAATATAGAAAAAGGATAATATACATCTTTAACATCTAATTTATTATATAACTAAATATTAACCTTCAATACATGAAATTTTTTTACCATTTAGGAAGTAGTTTGAAAATTGAACCAACACACACTAAATAGGGAATGCATTCTTCATTTTGACTAATATTTTTATATATCTTGAACCATTAATTTTTAACATGGCTAAGATTGAACACACCATAATTGAACTCTAGAAAAGTCAATTCGTTTTTTCCAAAAAAAAAAAACTATTCATAAGGAAATATTCATTTCCTTAAAATGTGACATAAGAAGAAAATGGATAATAATAACTAATAAACCCTTAGAGTTGAATGTAACATCACCCTACTAATAAAGTCAACCTAATCATAACTTGAATATGAATGAAAAACATTATTAATAAACCCTTTTGTAATTTCAATGTAGACTAGGCCTACACATCATATAATTTTAACTTTACACATCATAAGATTATATGACAAATCAAAATACATTTTAAAATCAATTGATGATTATCATGTGATAACAATTTAGTTTCCAAGTCCCAAATGTGGATGAATTAATATCAATGAAAGTTTTTTCAATAATGTAAAGTTCATAACTTAATCAAGAAGAACAATATATCACTTTACAACTTTCTCAATATAAACAAATAGAAAACTACAACAATTAATAGCTATAAGAAGCTTACATGTTCTAATATACATCTCCAAAAATTTGACTATCCTTAATAGTGATTTTTTACCACCCAACCATATGTGCCCTCAAGGACCAAGGTGCCCCTAAGGACCAAGGCTATAAACTAAAAGGTAATATATTGAAACATATAAAAATAGAATGATTTCACAATCACTCATATTAATCACATCTCATACATAAAATATATAAAAAATCATGTATAGGGGCTTCTCAAAACAATAAGTAATGAATATGCATTAAAGCCTACAATAAGCATAGGTCTACGGAGTGTCAGCACTATGATACTAAGATTGAATGGAGTTGAGAATTATTACCATGTCCACAATAGGGGGATCTTAACAATATTTTCAATAATATGAAAGAGTTGTGATAATGTCATTCACTATCATTCCAATAACCCTAAATATGGTATTCAATACTAAATACATATTTATCTTGATTAGGTGTATTCCATATTTGAAATCTCAAATTCAATTTTAGATATTATTGTTTTTCCTATCATATGCCACATCTCTTGGTTTCATTTCAACCCTTTTATTGGTGAGAATCCGTTCCATTTTGTATGTTAATCACATTTTTCAACAAAGAGACCAAAATACTTAAAATGGCATTGACCTAAAAAGGAAAGCACACACAATGACATATGCTGATAAATTATAATAAATATTATTTTCATATGAAAACTAATTATCCTAACAAAATAAATTTAAATTTTATTTTTAAAAGACACATCAAAAGTTCTATAGAAGTTCAATTCTCTTTTAAAGACCTCAATTTAAAAAAAAAAAAAATTATCTTAAGAAACAAACCATATTTTTTTAATATAATTATAAAGGAGGCTCATTTCCCAAATACAATTTTACAACATGTTTCCATAGTTTAGAGGAATTTTGTGTTTTTTTCCAAATGGAAACATATAATTATAAAAATTGCAACAAAAAAAAAAAAATTCCAATATTAGCCTCTAAATAATATACATAAACAAACCATATGTAAATCAAAATATTAAAGGAGCATGTAAAAATAAATTTATCTTAAGTAAGATGTATGAGCTTTGAAAATAAGGAAAATCTCTTATGAGAAATACAAACTCTTATATTAAAGATCCTTCTTTTCTTATTGTAATCCAATGAGAAAGTGTTGGAAAATATTATCTAAGATCAAGTAGCCTTTTTTCTTAAGAATTAGTATAATGGTAAGAAAACTGATCTCTTCATTTTTTAAAAATATACATTATTTTTTTTCCTTTTTGTCTAAAAAGCATTCAAACACAAAAGATTAATAAACTTTGAAATAAAATACCTACATTTCATTTTAAATAAACTATAATGTTTTTAATTTCCTTTTCAACATAGTATAATTAATTATAATTACATAGTAACTTATTTATTGCATTTAATAAATAATCTCATTCTTAATACATATATAATATTGTTCATTTCAAAGACTCCAAATAAACTTATTTAAAATTAATATGTGAGATATGGAAGCTAGGTAAACTTAATTTTGACACTTTATGCAACCCTTATTTTCCCATTTTTGATAATCAATTTGAGAGATATTTGTGGGAATTCACATTAGTTTTTCTTATGTGTTATGGTATCTCTTTCCCCCTGCCATTAGTCATTCACCCAAATGTGAAAATACAAAAAAGATTAAGTGTTAGGAAGTTTTCACCTTTTCATCCAACAGAGCAACCAAATGGGTACCCATATTTCAAATTTGAGGATCGTTTGGGAAAAAATGGTCAAACTATCTAGTTGTAGGGATTTCATGTCCCTCCACATCTTTGTAAATTCTTCATAGTTCCTCATAGCCTCAATTTTTTTGTAGAGAGAATATTCACTTGCTTTTCCTACAAGGAAAGGAAAATCACAAAAAAAAACAAGTATAACCTTGTGGGAAAATGGATGCCAAGTTCCCACATAGATCTAGATTAAGGTTAGAATATGTGACCAAGGGTTCATGGAAGTTTAGTGTGCATATAGATTTGCGGATGTTTCCATGTGAACCAATTTGAAAGAAGGTGTAGTTTATATATTGGCTCTCATCTTGCAAGTTCTCAATGTTGATGAAATTTCCACATTTGGCTCAATCATGGAAAATAACTTATAACTTTGCAAGATGGAGGCTATCTTGTTGTGATTCTAATAGTGATCATTTTTATATATTTGCAAGAATTTAATATTGCAATGTAGAAAAAGTGAAACCCTAGGATTTGACCCTAGGGTTTAGGCACTTTTCTAAAACATTCAAGTAGGATTTGAGGAAGTAGGTTTGATGGATTTGAGAAAGATATATGATTGACTTACAACCTAAAAGGTGAGTCAAATTTCCCTTGACAAAATCTAAAATGTCATTAAGGATGAAGTGTAATATGTCAACTAACCTAATGATGCAAATGACTATTCTAATATAAAAACAATAGATTTGGAATGTAACAAATGGAAATAGATTGTGAAAATGGACTAAGAAGGATATTGTTCCCTTTTGCTATAAATTTGGAGTTATTGTGGTAAGACTCAAGTACCTAGGGTATCTAGTCTTTGTAGGGTTAATTTAGATCTGATTTCATAGTCTTGTGGTGCTAGATTAGAGATTTTTTTCTTCACCTATCGTATTGTTGGATCATTGTTAGATTTTTAAATAACTAAGTTTTTGTGACTTATCAAGGTGTAGGGTTTTGTTACAACAATGAATAATTGAACTTCAATCTTCCTCCAATCCTCTTTACACCTATTTAGAATACATATTCAAAGAGAGATGAAGGGTTGTGCCATGTATGTTCTTGCCTTAGTCAAACCTTGCATTAGTGTTTCCACTTTCATAATGGAAATTTCAATGATAAAAGATCTATCCTTTTGAGGGATAGGGTTAACTAATAAAGAGGAACATATGAATCAACAATGTGTTGAATAGGACAACTAAGAGGGGGGAAATGAATCAATTGTCACAGAATTAAACTTTTAATTCAATCACTGGAGCTAATTCTTAATATTGCTTAAATGATTAATCATCAAATACCAATGTAGAAACTTAAATCCAACACATAAACACAATAACACTAGATTCAAGTGGAAAACCCAATAAGGGAAAATCCATGATGAGGATTAACTCAAACTATAGAGAATATCAAAACTGATTACAAGAGGCTCACTACCTGTGAAACAAGTCTCACTGCCAAAACAAGGACCCACAATCTAGAACAAGACTCAATATCCAACAGAGCTAACAAATCAAAGGGCACACTACCACAGAGATACAAAGAAGACAATCTCAATGCAACAAAGGATTCCACCATAATCACTCACAAACATGCATGAATGATAGAGTTCACCTTTTTCTCATTACATTTGAAAACTCAACATTTAGGCTTCACAGTGATCTTCCACACTCGCATCACACACACTCACTAGATAACATTAATTTCACATCTATCTACTCTTTTCCTTTTCACTTATCTCACTTATTCACTCTTGTATATACTTCATCACTAACTCATCTTGTATTTATACCATCTTCAACTTTGAAACATATCCAAAGTCAGTTATCCAAATTCAAATTTAAATTATGGGCATGTGTAGGATCATCATGGAAAAAATAGGCCCTTAAGTGGCAAAAAATTTAGCAAAATCAAAGTTAAGCAACTTGACGTAAAAATTTGAATAAGTTATCTATATTATTTTAAAAATATGTAAGAATAGAATCTAGTTTCTAAACAACTAGGTTTATTTTTTTAAAAAAATACATTTAGTGAAAATTTGAAATTTCAATGCAGTAGTACTTAAATTTCAAGGAAAAAATAAGAAGTAGGTGTCTATCTAACCATCCTAATCATAATAAAATGATAATATTTTTTTATAAGATTTTATATGTAAGTAGAGGACTCATGTCTAGATTTGATGCATATTTTTTTATAATTTTTTTCCAAGTAAATAATTAATTATGAATTTTTTATTACAAATTTAAAAAAATATAAAAACTCATATCTTTGCCAACCTTAACTCGGTCAAAAATTCATGAAATTCATTTTTTTCTTTTTTTAATCCTATAGTATGCAAAGCATAAAATGTGACGCATGTTTTGGGTTCAAAAAATGTGATACCGTTTGAAAGTTATAGATGTTTTTCAATCAATCTATCAATTAGGACTTTAGTCACAATTTGAATAGAAAATGAATAATAATTACTTATTAAATTCAAAGTAAAGAATAATTTATATTGGTGGAAAGATGAGAATCTCCTTTAAAAACCCTTTTCATTTCATCAATTTTGAGTAAAACAAAAGTCCTCAGCCACATACCCAACACATACCCATAATATTGCCATTTTTTCGCCCATCATGATCCTACGCATACCCTTATTTCGGTGCCAAAAAATCCTAGGGTGAAAAAAGAATGAGGGTGACCCAAACACACACTTCATAGGGAATGAAATAGATCTAACACGCTTCACCAAATCTGAATGTAGTATTTCACCCAAGGTTGTACAAACTAGTGTAAAACACATAGAAAAATAGAGCACAAACTTTCTAGATACCAAAGTTATCTTCAATACAATCAAAATGACTCATCTCTAGAACCGCAAGTGATAAGACTTCATCAAAGAGAAATCCAGACCAACACTATGTCTCCCAAATCTCAACTAGAAACATAGGAAACCATAGTTCACAACTGGTGAACATAACTTGCATTGTATAATGAATCAACAACTAAAAATTTGGATATAGTATTATCCAACAACCATGATCAACATATTTGAAGTGTACAAACATAGGAGAATGTCCGGAACAAAACCCAGAGCAACCACTGAACACTTGCAATCTTCCTTCAATACATTTTTCTCAACATCCTCAACATATGCAACCAACATCAACCAATTGATAACCAATTGATTAATTGAAATCAATGAAAACACCTTCAATATTTCCACTCTTGCAACAATATCCCCTTTGTCATTGATGGAAACACATGATGTGAAAAACCATCAAAGACACCATAGTAGCTCTAAAGACACTTCTCATGAATTTTCTTTCTATTTCTCCCCATTAGTAGATAATCTCTTATAATCTTCCTATTTTTCTTCACATGCTTCATCTTCTTTTTCACATGCTTCCTCTCCTTTTTTACATGCTTCCTCTCTCTTTTTCACATGCTTCCTCTCCCCCTTTGACATCAATGGAAAAGGAAAAAAATATTTTACATTGATTTCTCCTTTGACATGAAACACAAAATACTCACAATGATAACACCTGATACTACCTACTCCCTCTGATAGGTAGCCACCAAAATATCAATCTAGAAGAAAGATAGATCTATAGATCCACCAATATTCAAGGAAAATATATAAAAACAATAAAGCATAATCAATAATAACAATCACAAATTGTCTAATTATGTTAAGATCCTAAATCAATAATGAAATACAATGCAAACAAAGAATTCATAAACAAGAACCATATCGCCCTAATTCCATGTTATCTTGACTCCTCTCCATTATTCTTCTCCGCCTTGCTTTGAAAAGCTCAAATTCCCTTAGAGTATGAGTGTACAATAATAGCCTGTAAGTATTTTGACAGTAAAAGTTTTGAATATTTTGATTACCCATGAATGAAATTGAAAGCATATTTTATAGAAGATTCACTTATTCGATGGTCAAGATTGATTTGTGTTTGGATGGTCCAAATCAAATGTGAGGATCTGATTGAATGGTTAACTAATTTGATTGATTGGCTTGATTAGACAGTAAAGCTAATTTGATATTTTAGATTGATTGAATTGATTGGACAATTAGTTGAAAGAGTGTGTGAGTTAGAAGGGGATGACAAATTAGTTAGGTGAGTGAACTGAGAGAGAATGTTAGTAAGGAATGGAGGAAATTTATTTAATTAAATGTGGAAGAATATGATTTACTTTGAATGACTTAAATAAATTTATGAAACTTATTTAGTTAATGAGAAGAATAGACTTAAATAAGATGACTTAATTAAATAAATCTAAGAAACTTATTTAATTAAATGTGAGAAAAGATTTAAATAAAATGATTTAATTAAATAAATTTAATGAAACTCATTTAATTAATAAGAGGAATAGATTTGAATAAAATGACTTAATTAAATAAATTTAAGAAACTTATTTAATTAATCAAGCAAAATGATTAGAATTAATTAGTAACGTAATTAAGATAAATTAAGGTAATTTACTTAATTAGTCAATTTTAGAAGAATAATGAAATGAATTAATTAATGGTTAAGAATATTTAATTAATTAGAGGAATTGGAATGATAAGTTATAATTAAATGAATAAATTCATTTAATCATCTTTTAGATATCTTGAATTGATGATGAGAAATGTAGTTGTAGGCCTAAGCCAGTTTTCCATGTCTATAGTTTGTCCCTCTTTAACATAATGTCATTTCAGCATTTGTGTAAAATATACTAATAACATGCCCCAATCGTGCTCTAGTGTGAAATAGGTAATGGTATGCCCCCTTGGGAAAAATGACAATTTTTTGAAAAAAATTCAAAAAAAATTGGAAATTGTCTCGATTAAGTAATTTGATAGCTAGAAGTTCGATGATGGTGAAAGAAATTATTTTTAGCAAGTTTTAAGACATGAAATGGTCATTGGAAGTGTGAAAATAGTGTGGCTAGTACAATTTTTTTGAAAGAAAACCCTAAAAACCCTTTGGTTTAAATAGGAATTGGGTAAAAATGAATTCATTTTCACCCTTCAAGTTTGAAAACCATTGATTTTTCTCTAGAGCCATCTAGCAAAATGTCTCATGTTCCATACACTAAGCATTGTGAATATTGTATTAGGAACTTCTGATGGCCGACTGACATAGGAACCCCGGTATGTACCCCAGAACTGACTTTTGAAATTTGTATTTTCACGAATTTCTAGGAGCTTCAAGTTTATTTTTGCATACGCGTCATTTCACATTCAACACAAGTGCATTTGTATGCGATGCGTCTTCTCACGATACGACACATTTGTGGAAACATGTTAGGGCTCATTTTTAGCTTATTTTAGATCAAAACATTTATTTAGTTTTGCACCACATTTTTCCTAGTTCCTAGTTAGTCGCATTTGATAGGGACAATGCCACATTTATGTGTATGCACTGCATTTGATAATTTTGTGATGCATATACTTGACTGTTCACATGTGCTACTTTTTGTGATGCATTTCCCATGTTAAATGTCACATTTGAATGGTGCACCGCATTTGTCAATAAAATGACACATTTGCCCATCAATTTTTTTGAACTTTTGTAATGTAAAAATTCGCTTTGTGTTTTTGATGCAAGGTATTTGTTATGGATTTGTAGGTTGTTTTGGATCCAATATACACCCAAGAGTCGAGGCCGGTTACCTATGATTTGCGAGACAAGTTGTGTAGTGAAGAGAAATGGTTGATATGGAATCTTGGATTACATCATATGACATTTATGCCCACCATTTGAGAAAACCAAGGGATGCTCACCACACTTGCCGAGCGATGGCATTAAGAGAATTCATCTTTCCATTTTCCCACAAGAGAGGTGACAGTTACATTAGAGGATGTCTGCAAGATACTTTGATCACTAATCAAGGGCAAGAGGGTTTGTTATGATACCCAAAGGGGTTATAGTGAGATCACCCATTATTATGTGTACGAGGATGTCAAACACCTCGCTATTGAGCATTATGAGATCAGATGGCATGTTCTAATAGATAGATATGAGCGGATTGATTTTTGTTGTGTATGCTGATTGCAGGGATTGTACTAAAAGACTATTGAGGGCATGGGTTTTGTATAGGTTGGGGGGAGATGTTGGTGGGGATGTTGGAGAGGAAAGTTGTGTACACATGGGGCCCCTATCTACTAGGAATGTTATACTTCCACTTGCATGATATAACTTACAGGGAGGTGTAGTCCATGAACTATGGAACTACCTTATTGATGATATGGGCGTGGGAGCACATTTTTTTTTCTATCCACTAGTTGTAGATGAGCGAGATGAGAGATCTCCTTATTTATATCGATATGTCAGGACCATCAACATACTCATGTTGGAGACATAGGATACTCAAGGCACGTGATTGATACCCTCATGCAGTTTATATGGAGACCATACATGGACTTTGCATAGTGGCAAGATGATGATCGACACTTGCCTTTCTATCGACAAACATGATTTTTGATCAGGAGGACTATGTCAAGAGTACATATCATTGAGAGATACCTACCAGATAGAGTTCTTTGATAGTTTGGTGAGGTTCATGATATGCCACGAGGTCAAGCTAAGTTTACATGATCTTTGAGGGAGGCTCCTTTATGGGGTCCTATTATTTTTGTAGTGATAGTAGAGGTGGATATAGATGCACTATAGCCAGTATAGTGGGGATGGAGGGGTGGAGCTATGGATGTTGGGATGACAGTGGAATATGATACCTAGTGGGAATAGCATAGGCCTATGCCATATACAGATTCATATCAATTAGCGCCTATAGAGCGTTGAGGGATAGGCCCATGGGGTTAGTGTGGTGGTAGGAGAGGTAGTTGTGATGATGGGATAGGAGGAGGTGGGAGGGGTGGTTGATGGGATTTATGAGGCAATAGAGGCTAAGGCAGAGATTTGTCACCCATCTGTGAGGGTGCAGGGGAGGGAGTGGACATAGCCATGTTGGAGGCACATGGAGAGGAGGTCACTAGTGAGGAGGAAGTTGTAGAGGAGGCCATTTGGGAGGAGGTTCTCGCTAAGGAGGAATTTGGGGAGGTCTTCATTGAGGAGGTTTTGTTGAATGTCCTTGATCTATTACGGACAAGATACCAAGATGTAGATAATTTTCTCAAGGAGAAGATAGGAGATTATGAGAGGGAGCTCTGAGACTAGAGTGGGATATGGATGAGGGGGAGAGGCCACAATGGGAGGAAGAGATGGGTCCCATAGATTAGCAGTTGGCCGATTTGTAGGCTAGGGTAGAGGCCTTAGAGGAGTGAGTTAGATTTGTATCGATAGAGAGAGATGACATGCAATTGGAGAGGGACAATGCTTACATGGAGAGAGATCAGGTGGTGGCACAAAGGCAGGATACAGAGCAAAGATGTGTGGAGTTCATAGCTCTTTGCACTAGACCAGCTACAACTATATATTGAGAGTTGGTTAGGGGTAGCAATCAGGAGAGATACTATAGAGATTTGTATTACGAGGTACCTCCTGAGGGATAGGCTTCTAGTGCTTCATAGGCCCTTAGTAGCAGATCATGCAACATGTCTTCCCACAACAGATCCTAGAGTACTAGTGGTGTTGTAGGACCTCATGGGTCAGGATCGTATGATAGGACACCTTTTGCACAATGATCATTAGGACCTCCATGTCAGTCACCTCCTCATTCCCCACATTAGAGTAGTGGGAGTTCAGCCTATGGGCATGCTATATATTTTTGGACACTGTATTATGATTATAGAGCCCGCAAGCTCATTTTTTTTGTACATTTTGGATACTATAATATGACACGCATTTATATATATTTATATATGAGATGCATTTTTTACAATGACTATATGATGTGTTTATTCATGTGATGATGATGATTCCTTTGTGATTCATGCCTATGTGATGATGATGATATATGTTTTTAATTAGGATTCATGCACTTGATTTATGATGTAATGGATGCATACGAGTTAAGATATGTATTCTTTGTATGCATCGTGTTAGCTATATATTTATCATTTTATGCAAATGGTGATGATAATGATTTGATGTTCTTGATTCCTTATGAAAAAGTGGATGTGAATGTAAAATGAATGCTACTCTAATGTTGTAATGAATTCAGGTGCTTTTTGTGTGTCACAGTACACCATCCAAATGTGATGGAAGAAGAGTTTTAGCTTGAAGATGATTTATGTTAGCATGAAAGAAAGACATTTCATCACTTTGTTGTCCTTATACTTAGCATTTTCAATTTAATCATCATTGGGTGGTTTATTGAAATGAACAAGAAACACCATGATATAAGATAGACCAAATGGTGTACAATATCATGCATTTTCTGAAAGCAAATAGTCACAAACAAGGATTGTCATGACTCATACTTAGGAACCCAATTGTTCCTAGTCTTTTTGTTGAGACAAACCACAAATAGTAATGTAAAGAAAATGTGTCATGAAACATCGTTGCTCCTCTAAATCTTGTTGTCAGGACATCCTTGAGGTGGCTAGTGACATGACAACTTCAAAAAGATAAGACAATCATCATGATACACATCATTTCTCCTCTAAATCCTATTGCCAAGACATCCTTGAGGTGGCTAATAACATTATAATTTCAAAAAGATAAGAAAATCAATCAAAAAGAAATATATTCTCATGTAAAATTTTTACTCCTCTAAATCCATCATAGGACATCATCAAGGTGGATAGTAACACAGTCATATCAAATCATTGAAAAATGAATTTAATTATGCTTTTCAAGACATGCGTATTAGATCTTTGTTTGTTTGCCAAGGTTGACTTGGTGATGATGAGGTTGACTAGTTATTCTTTAGGAAGGACACATCCTAAAGAAGATTGAAATGTTGAATTTGATTATTGCCAAGGTTGGGATTTAGGAAGGACACATCCTAAATCATTGACATGTGAGGCTTTGACGTTGAGAAAGATACATCTTGGAGACCCATAGTTGATAGGAAAAGAGTCTGACATCAAGAAGGACACATGTTGAATAATCTTTAGTGATTGATTTGATAGATTTGATGTTAATTTAGAAAAGACATATTCTGAATAAATTATGTGACAAAGAGTCTAACTTCAAGGACACATCTATAAGAATCTCAAATGACTGATTTGATAGATTTTATGTTAATTCCGAAAAGACATCTTGAATAAATTGTGTGAAAAAAAAGAGTCTAACATCAAGGACACATCTTGAGGACTCTTAAATGACTGATTTGAATTATATGTCATTCGTGACCTAGTGTTCAAGTTGTTCATCATATGACCATGAGATGTGACCACCCATGAAAAACCCCTAAGAGGACTGATAGGTAAAAGCACACAACTGTGTCACACTTTTAGCCAACTTATCAACACAACTGAATTTAAGTATTTCTAAATTAAAATCAATTTTGTTCGAACATATGATCTAGTAAGATTCATTGTAGCTAAGTTAGATACTTCCACAACTTTTTCAACTAAAATTGTTGTCTAAAAATATATGGAGACCACTTTGAGTCCAATTTACCAAAAAAAAAAAATTATTTAAAAAAATTGAAGTTTCAATAAGTCTTCCTAATGTACATAACATTTTTTTAAAAATATAAAAATACCCTTTTGTAGATCCATAAGTGTAGTTTTCAAAAATATATTTATTTTAATAGTTTAATTTATTATTATATTTTATATTTTATTTTTACTAAAATTAGGTTATCAACACAAAATATTAGGTTGATTACTATGCCAAGGAAAAATACTAAAACTTATTAAGAGAAATTGAGAAAAATATGATGCACTAGATAAAAGAATCTATTTCAAGATGGTATAAAAAAATTTCCGTTTTAAATAAATATTTAATATGAAAGTTGACATATGAAGAAAATAGTTGTTCTTTGATTCACACACATTTTAATATTTATTTAAAAATATATATTTATCAAAATTGCCAAAAAATATATCCATGCACTAAAATTTCAAGTTATAAATGCACAAAAAAATTGAAAGAAAAAAAAATTATATAAAAAATTTGACATCCCATGCAACTTCATTTTTCAACATTTTATCAGCAACTAAATTATAGTGTTAATTTATTAAAAACTAGTTTAAAATAATTTAAAACATAAACTATATGAAAAAATACATATTTTACAAGTTTACATAATTTCAAAATTCAAAACATATATGCCACTTTTAGTGATTCAAGTTTAAAAGTTGGATTAACATTGGTTGTTTCCTTTATAAAGTGTAACACAACTTTGTACTTTTACCTTAACATCTAAGGTCTCGAGGGCTATTAAGCCTTGCCTACATTGTACACACAGAGACCACATAGTTCAACCAAACTCTGACTAACAGGACTGACCAAAAAAGATTTGATTTATTTGAAGATATTTGACGTGTGTGATAGTGAATGTGACAAACCCTAATGGATTGACCTAGTGTGGCCTCAGGGGCTCATCAATTGGTGTCCTTTCCTATGTTATACATTTAGAAACCTTGTAGTTTGATACAACCAGACTTTGCATTATTTGACAAAGAGTAAGTCATGATTTTATTGTGTTTGCTCTAAAAAACCTAGAAGGAACTAGCCTAGTGCCTTGGGGGCACATCGACAGATGGAATTGCGTACGTTCAATCACAGAGGCAATTTAGTTTGACTACAATTGACTCATTTACAAGATGAAGATAATGATAGTTGATAAAAAAGCTAGTTTATAACGAAAAAATACTAAAGGAAGAACTTAGAGTGTCTTGGGGGCACATCAATAGATGACC
>VDFB02193867.1:482535698-482677134 GCA_007258455.2 Sequoia sempervirens | reverse complement strand
TATCTGATTTGAAACATGAAAAATTGTGTCGTTGGGGAGCATTAAAAAATTGCTTTATTTTCAAAGTTCTACATATCAGATATTGGATTTTTTTGGATATCCAATTTGTGGGCCATAGGAAAACCCCATATGGCCCCTTTTTTGCATTCCAATGGACCCTACATTCTTTTTGCAGGCTTTGTAGGTGACAAACGCACGGTTTCAAAAAGGAAGGGACAAAGATGAACTTTTTGGAGCATCTTCCACTCAAATTTGTCATAAACTATGATTTTTCAGCATCTTTTATGAGGTGTAATGGGGAGCAACAGTCATCGGAAGCATAAATGTAAGAGAAACCTTACAAAAGAACAAATTGAAGCATATAGACAAAAAGATAAAGAAGGTCATAGGAAGAGAAGACAAGGTATGTTAAATATTGGTGAATCTGAGTCATTTGGTCTTTCTAGTGAAGAGGAAATTGAATATGTAGAAGGTGAAAATGTTGAACATGATGTTGAAATTGGGAATGAAAATGTTAAAATTGATACTCAAAATATTCATTCTGAAAATGTTGGATTTGAAGATGTTGAACATGATATTCAAATTGGGAATGAAAATATTGAAATTGATAATGAAAATGTCCAAGGTCAAAATGTTGGATTCGAAGATGTTGAATATGGTGCTGAAATTGGGAATGAAAATATTGAAATTGATAATGAAAATGTTCAAGGTCAAAATGTTGGATTCGAAGATGTTGAATATGTATGGTGCTGAAATTGGGAATGAAATTATTGAAATTGATAATGAAAAATGTTCAAGGTCAAAATGTTGGGCTCAAGATGTTGAATATGGTGCTGAAATTGGGAATGAAATTATTCAAATTAAAGTGAAAATGTTGGAAATGAAGATGTTGAACATAATATTGAACTAAGTGTAAATTATGTTTCACCAAATTACATGAGAAAATGAAGAACCTTGTGTGGAAGAAAGACATATTCCAAACTCAAGACCTTCAAAAACCCCTAAATGGTTAATTGAAATTGATGAGAACATTATAAACAATTTTGAAGGCAAGAGGTCAACACGAACCATTCGGTTGTGGGCTAGAAAACTTTTCATACAATATTTTAGCAATAAGACATTGATCGAGCAATGCCAAATTTTTGTACAATTGATAAAGATGCAAAAGATGAGACCTTTTCTTGCCAAATTGAAGATTCATGTGCACAAGAAGATTGAAAAAAATAATATTATTGTCAAAAATCTTTTTAATGCTCTCAAGTCTATTGGAAAAACTAACAAGAAAAATGATAAAAGAGTTGCTCAGAGAGTCATTACAACCGCCCTAGTAAGCCATCAATTGAAAAAGGCTCACTTTATGAGACAAACTTGTATTGATTTTGACATAAATCGTAAAACTTTGGATAGAGCACTTGCAAGAAGAGAAAGAATAGATGATCCTCTTCAAAGTGATACATGGGCTTTTGCCAGGAGGCTTCCACGTGTTGATAAGAAGCTAACTAATAATGTAAAACAAGTAATTCAACAATTTTGGCATGATAACTCTAGAGTATCACCCAATGTAAAGGATGTTTTAAAGTTAAGAATTGGAAATCAAGACCGTACACCACATCTTAAACATTTCTTGGAATCAAGCCAAACAATGTTATTCAAAAAATTTATTGAAACACATCCAAATATTGAAATATCGCAAAGGACTTTTGAAGGTTTAAAGCCATTTTATTGTATGCCTCTTAAAATTCATAATACTTGTTGTTGCAAATACCATGTGGAGTTTTCAATGTACCATGAACTATTATGCTATATCCATTCTATTTTGCATACTAATGAAATGTTGCGTGAGTGTGTGGTGCAATGCATCTTCCTAAATCATCATGACTTTTATGTTCTAGAGATGATGGTTGTTTTTCTATAGAAATGATTGTTTAAATGCAAAGTGCTCACAATGTGGTGGCTTGTCCAAGTTTGTTCAATGTTTTCATGAGGGTTCTAAACATGAATTTGGAAAGAAGCTTGTTGAGAAAAAGAGATATGAGACAGTCAAATATACTTTGCAGAGTGGAGGTGAAGGTTCTAGATGTGAGTTGGTTTCAAAAGAATGCAGTGTTGCTGATTTTATTTTAGATTTTAAGGATAATCTCTTCTACAAATATGCAAGGCATAGTCATAGGTCTGAGTGGTTGGATCAACAATTTAGACTGTGTAAGGAGTCTTTTCTGATTGGCACTATTATATCAGTGGTTGATTTTGTAGAAAACTACACATTGCAACCACAAAACGAGGTGCAATCTCAGTATTACAATTCCATTCAAATTGTTATATTTGTCCACATAACATTTAGACATGCACGTGATAGTACAGAGGAGGATCGAAAGATAATAAGAGAGTATAATTTTTATATGAGTGATGATAGATCTACTCATCTAAGTATGTCCAACATTTTTTTGAGAATTTTTTTGAGTTCTTACAGGAGCATGATATAGCAATGGGCCAACATATCATTTGCTTAGATAACTGCACAGGTCAATTCAACAAATGCTCATATGTCTTATTGGTTGAGTAGAATGCATGTAGAGAGGGGTGTACCTCATATTTGGAGTTTTTTTGACATTGGGCATGGGAAAGGGGAGCACGATGGAGTAGGTGCATGTGTAAAAAGAGCTCTAGTTAAGGAGCAATTGAAGATTTTAGGAGAAAAGTTTAGTGATGCACGTTCTATTGTTGATTGGTGTAGTTCAGCATTGTCACAAGGAGGGACACTTGATTCAACAGTGCACAAATTATTTTGGTTGGTTGAGGAGGGTACAATGGGAGGAAGATTGGATTGTCATACAATTAAAGATTCTTCAAAGATGCATTCATTTCTAAGCTCAGATGCAAGCACATGGACCATTTGGACACAAGATTTGGCTTGTTTTTGTCAGAGTTGTATTCAATACGAGTGGGATCAATGCGAGTCAAGTGAGTGAGTGGATACATGGGTTCCACAGTATCTAACTCTATTATCTCAAACAATATCCATGAGAAATGACATAATGGAAAGTTCAGTTGATTACAACCGACTTTCAAATCTACTACAGCCAGGACATGTTTTTGTAGTTGTTGCACCACAGGGGAATGAAGAGAGATCAAACTATTGGTTAGCTCGATGTGTGCAGGTAAAGCATAAGCTAACACAACTGATGGAAGATGATGATGGGTTCATGTTTCCTACAGGTTCAGTTGTGGTTGTAGGAACTTGGTTGCGAACATATATGGTTAGAAAGAATGGCATACCTGCATTTGAAGACTATGAGAAACAAACCATTCTCATGTATTCAAGACTCCTTGTTATAGCAACAATGTTATAAGTTGTTCGCATCATGCTAGACCAAAGACAAAAAAACTATGGACACTTACTAATGCTAATCATGAAGCAATATTGGATACTTTTAAGCAAAGAGATGACCCTTTAGGCACACTTGAATAGCATTTTCAAGAATGGAAGGTAAAATGCTTAGGTTCATTATGGTGAAGTTCATTATAATTTAATATAGATTTGTTAGTCTAACCATCTTTTCTATTGTGACAATATAGATTTCTCATTTGACAAATTTTGCGATATTTTTGGCACGATTGATCATGGACCTTGCTACAATAGCCAGGCTTCGATCCTTTGGAGAGGTATGCGAAAGATTACAGTAATATAGATTGGTTATTCTAAGCATTTTTTATAGTTTGCATTACCAATTCATCATCATTCAGGTTGTTTAGATTAATATAGATTTGTTAATCTAACCATCTTTTCTATTGTGACAATATAGATTTCTCATTTGACAAATTTTGAGATATTTTTGGCATGATTGATCATGGACCTGCTGCTACAATAGCTAGCTTCGATCCTTTCGGAGAGGTATGCGAAAGATTACAGTAATATAGATTGGTTATTCTAAGCATTTTTATAGTTTGCATTACCAATTCATCATCATTCAGGTTGTTTAGATTAATATAGATTTGTTAGTCTAACCATCTTTTCTATTGTGACAATATAGATTTCTCATTTGACAAATTTTGTGATATTTTTGGCATGATTAATCATGGACCTGCTGTAACAATAGCTAGCTTTGATCCTTTCAAAGAGGTATGCAAAAGATTACAGTAATATAGATTGGTTATTCTAAGCATCTTTTCTATTGTATGTATTTTAACTACTAGCTTGATGGTTTGTATAGGTGCTTGTCAGTCCAAAATGTGAACATACTACTCTTGTGGAAGGTTGTGCCCTGAATGCCTCCAATAGGAAAATTTTGTAAAATTTCAATTTTGAAATGTGAAACAATGTAAGAAGGGCATAACTGTGTAGTGAGACAATTCTATAGTAACTTATTGTAATTAATCGAGCTACAACTAGAGGTTTTCTTCCTGGTTCTTTCCTACCGGTATGCTCGTTTGAACCAGGTTTTGTAATATCTCCTATTTATATATAATAAATTACATTCATTAAGTTCATATATAACTTTGACATCTACTATGCTCTTGTCCACATGAAGAGTGCACCATACATGTTAGAGTATGTTAATCCCATAATATGAGAGTATGTTGCAAAACAAAATTATATCTAATATCTTCTCCAAATTAAGAATGTAAATATGTAGTCCTTTTAAAAGAACAATAAAACATGGGACTAATCTCTTCATCAAACCCTTTAAAAAAATTTAATGTGTATAATGCTAAATAACACATATTATATTATAGATTCCAAAAAATATATCAACTATAAGATATTCTCTCCACTTCATATAATTTGATAATAGAATATCCCTTGATGCTATCTAAATGTATTAGAAAACACAAATCATTAAAAATTAGGTTATAATATGTATCTTAGTCATCTAATCAAGGTATTAAATTTACCAAGGCTTCCTAAAGTTATAGGGAAAGAAGTTTAAACTGCAAGATATAATGTTATTCAAACCTCTTTAACTCTTGTGATTGCACAATAATAAGGGTTGTAGGTGTGAATGATAATAGCATGTGGCATAAACATATTGAAAAGAGTTGATCTCAACATAATGAATAAAACTAGATTCTTTATCATACTTAACTTATCACCTTGATGGTAGGTTTTTAGAACATGGTTTTATTATTATTGTTATATTGTAATACTATTTAAGATGAAAATTACAATTAAAGATGACTTTATAACCTGCACAAGCTTGATCCAACCTTTTAGCACTTACAATTACAAGAGGATCATCCCTAGCATAAACGTACCCATACGAACATGTTGGAACTGCCTGTTTGGTTGTACGAGCTATGGAATGAAAGTTGCACCACTTCGCAACTTTACACTGCTTGTATCTGGCAACTTTTTTCTCCACTGAAATGTCATCACCATTGGAAAATGCCTCCGAGATAGAAAAAACTGAGGGAGGTTGTTGTAGATGGTCCCAACACAATCCTATAGCCTCTGACAGAGAGTCTGTATGCCCCACAGTCTTTGAGAAATAGCCCTTCAAATATTGCTGCCTTTTAGCACTTTGGACTCTTAAGGGAAATCGTCAGTCCAATGTAGCTTGGAGTGATTTGGCATATTTGGGTGCAAAAGAGGACCATCCCTAGTGTAAATTTACCCATACAGAAGTGTTGGAATAGATTGTTTGGTCGTACAAATTGCGGAATGAAAGTTGCACCACTTTGCAACTTTACACTGTTTGCATCTAGCAACTTTTCCCTCCACTGAAAAGTCATCACCACTAGAAAATGCCTCCGAGATAGAAAAAATTGAGAGAGGTTTTTGTAGATGGTCCCAACATAATCCCGTAGCCTCTAACAGAGAATCTGTATGCCCCACAGTCTCTGAGAAATAGCCCTTCAAATATTGTTGTCTTTTAGCACTTTGGACTCTTAAGGGAAATTGTTGGTCCAATGTAGCTCAGAGTGATTCGGCTTATTTGGGTGCAAAAGAGGATGATCCCTAGCATAAAAATACCCATACGGACATGTTGGAATAGTCCATTTGATCATATGAGCTGCGGAATGAAAGTTGCACCACTTTGCAACTTTACATTGCTTGCATATGGCAACTTTTCCCTCCTCTGAAAAGTCATCACCATTGGAAAATTCCTTCGAGATAGAAAAAGATGAGAGAGGTTTTCGTAGATGGTCCCAATACAATCACGTAGCATTTGATGAAGTGTCTGTATGCCCCATGGTCTCCAAGAAATAGCCCTTCAAATATTGCTACCTTTTAGTACTTTGGACTCTTAAGGGAAATCGTCGGTCCAATGTAACACAAAGTGATTCAGCGTATTTGGGTGCAAAAGAGGACCATCCCTAGAGTAAATGTACCCATACAGACGTGTTGGAATAGTCTGTTTGGTCGTACGAGTTTTGGAATGAAAGTTGCACCACTTTGCAACTTTACACTGCTTGCATCTGGCAACTTTTCCCTCCTCTGAAAAGTCATCACTACAGAAAAATGCCTCCGAGATAGCAAAAATTGAGAGAGGTTTTCATAGATGGTCCCAACATGATCATGTAGCCTCTGATAGAGTGTCTATATGCCCCATGGTCTCTAAGAAATATCCCTTCAAATATTGCTTCCTTTTAGCACTTTGGACTCTTAAGGGAAATCACCAGTCCAATGTAGCTCAGAGTGATGTGGAATATTTGGGTGCAAAAGAGGACCATCCCTAGCATAAGCGTAACCATACAGACGTGTTGGAATAGTCTGTTTGGTCGTACAAGTTGTGGAATGAAAGTTGCACCACTTTGCAACTTTACACTGCTTGCATCTGGCAAGTTTTCCCTCCTCTAAAAAGTCATCACCACAGGAAAACGCCTCTGAGATAGCAAAAACCGAGAGAGGTTTTCATAGATGGTCCCAACACGATCATGTAGCCTCTGACGAAGTGTCTGTATGCCCCACGGTCTCCGAGAAATAGCCCTTCAAATATTGTTTCCTTTTAGCACTTTGGACTCTTAAGGGAAATCGTCAGTCCAATGTAGCTCGGAGTGATTCAACATATTTGGGTGCAAAAGAGGACCATCCCTAGTGTAAACGTACCCATACGGATGTGTTGGAACAGTTTTTTTGGACATACAAGTTGCGGAATGAAAGTTGCACCACTTTGCAACTTTACACTGCTTGCATCTAGCAACTTTTCCCTCCTCTGAAAAGTCATCACCACAGGAAACCGCCTCTGAGATAGCAAAAACTGAGAGAGGTTTTCGTAGATAGTCCCAACATGATCATGTAGCCTCTGATGGAGTGTCTGTATGCCCCATTGTCTATGAGAAATAGCCCTTCAAATATTGCTGCCTTTTAGCACTTTGGACTCTTAAGGGAAATCATCAGTCCAATATAGCACAGAGTGATTCGGCATATTTGGGTGTAAAAGACGACCATCCCTAGCCTAAACGTACCCATACGGATGTGTTGGAATAGTCCGTTTGGATGTACGAGTTACAGAATGAAAGTTGCACCACTTTGCAACTTTACACTGCTTGAATCTAGCAACTTTTCCCTCCACTGAAAAGTTATCACCACAGGAAAATGCCTCCGAGATAGAAAAAATCAAGAGAGGTCTTGGTAGATGATCCCAACACAATCTTGTAGCCTCTAATGGAGTGTCTATATGCCCCATGGTCTCCGAGAAATAGCCCTTCAAATATTGCTGCCTTTTAGCACTTTGGACTCTTAAGGGAAATCGCCAGTCCAATGTAGCTCAGAGTGATTCGGCATATTTGGGTGCAAAAGAGGACCATCCCTAGCATAAATGTACCCATAGGGACGTGTTAGAACAGTCTATTTGGTCGTACGAGTTGCGGAATGAAAGTTGCACCACTTTGCAACTTTACACTACTTGCATCTAGCAACTTTTCCCTCCTCTGAAAAGTCATCACCACAGGAAAACGCCTCTGAGATAGCAAAAACTGAGAAAGGTTTTCATAGATGGTCCCAACATGATCACGTAGCCTCTGATGGAGTGTCTGTATGCCCCACGGTCTCCGAGAAATAGCCCTTCAAATATTGTTTCCTTTTAGCACTTTGGACTCTTAAAGGAAATCGTCGGTCCAATGTAGCTCGGAGTGATTTGGCGTATTTGGGTGAAAAAGAGGACCATCCCTAGCATAAATGTACCCATACAGATGTGTTGGAACAGTCTATTTGGACGTACGAGTTGCAGAATGAAAGTTGCACCACTTTGCTACTTTACACTGCTTGCATCTGGCAACTTTTCCCTCCACTGAAAAGTTATTGCCACAGGAAAACGCCTTCGAGATAGCAAAAATTGAGAGAGGTCTTGGTAGATGATCCCAACACTATCTCGTAGCCTCTGACGAAGTGTCTGTATGCCCCACGATCTCCAAGAAATAGCCCTTCAAATATTGTTGCCTTTTAGCACTTTGGACTCTTAAGGGAAATCGCCGGTCCAATGTAGCTCAAAGTGATTCGGAATATTTGGGTGCAAAAGAGGACCATCCCTAGCATAAACGTACCCATACGGACATGTTGGAACAGTTTGTTTGGTCGTATGAGTTATGGAATGAAAGTTGCACCACTTTGCAACTTTAATTCCTTGAAGATTGCAATGGCTTTGCGTAGTTGGCACGATTCCTACGTGGTGAAACAAAGTTTGGTTTCATTTCACCAAGTCAATACCGTCTCTTGAATTCTTAGAAAGTAGATTAGAACTTCTGACCCCTTGTCTCTTTTTTCAGTTTGTTTGATCTGCAACCAAAATAAAAGAGCTTCATTGTCCAAACCTTCATTTTGAATTGAAAAAATTCAATGCTTTAGGTGTGATAAGCTTGGTCACTTTTCCAAACATTGTTCAGATAGACCTAAGCATCAAGCCTCCATTGAATTTATAAATACACATTTAAGGCTAAGTAGTTCATTATTATTAGGCTAAGTAGTGTTACTATTTTCTGAATGGTACAAAACAACAAATTTTTAAGATGTATTTTATTGAGCTATTTTTTCCCAAAGTTCTTTTGATGCTTTAAAACTCCAAAATTATTGCCCTGCTTTGACTTACTAATGCTTTACTTTTTTCATGATATTATAGAACATTTTTATGGGTTGTTGGAAAGTCTTCCCTTGGGCTTCTGAGTTTGGTTACAAGTGATTCATCCAAGTTATTAATCTCTATCTTGTTCTTATTAGATATAGTCCTCTAATATATTTTATACTGGACTCCAATTGAAGTAGATTATTATATTGTATGAAGCAGAGTTTCATTTTCATGCCACATTGTACTATACCATATACACTACATTTTGAATAATGTTTTAGTCAAATTTGAAAGTAGTAACTGGGGTAATGAAATAAATAAAGGAAGGAAAGATTGCAAATTATGTTTGTTTACTTGCTCCTCTTGTTCAACCTGATAGTGACTATAGAATCACAAGCTATGCTAGTAAAAGCAATGGGAAAGAAAGGGGTTAAAAGAGGGAGGCCAACTACATCAAAGAAGGAACCATCACCCTCTCTGGAAAAATAATGAAAATACAAGTAATAACATACACAATAAGAACCTAGAAGATCAAAATCAAACGAAAAGGGGTAGAGCAAAGGGGTTGAAAAGAGAACCATATCCTATTATGGAATATGAAGAAAAGGGAAAGAATGATGGAAACTCTGGTGAATTGGTGGATCGAAAACAACTTTTGGAGTTAAATCACTATGAAGGTTTTCTTATTACACCTATTTTCTTGAATCTCATAAGCTAGCTTGGTTACAGTTTGTGTGTGAGTGACTAATTTGTGTGCTCTTCAGTTCTTGTGATTTTGTTTTTCTATGGGTTAATTAATTTAATTTGAAAGTCTAGGTATGTGTTCGTGTATATATAAAGCTGATTCCATTATATGTGTGGCATGCCTTTGTCATTGTGTTGGAATGTTTCAGCATGCTGTGTTTTGCTTGGTAGTGAAAGAAAAAATAATTTGTAGCATTGGTATTCATGTTTCCAACCTACTAAAGTATCTTCAAAGATAAAGTTCTACTCTTTGTTTATTTTAATTTTCATACTTGCACATTTCATAGTTTTCTAGTATGTCACTTCTATCGGATCTTGTCATAGTGACTTATCAATCTACTGAGAAGCATTCTAGGGCAGATATAGTAGAAATATAGGACTGAACAAAAGATGACAGTGAGAAAAAGTTACCTAAAAGTCAATTCACATTCATTTGTAGTATCATAGCTATGCTTTATCAACGTTAAGTGGCAGAAGGAGAGGTATGTTATAGAGCATCAACCAAAACATGCACCTAACTAGAAGGTGAGTTAGTGACATGAGGCTTTTGAAAGTGTGCCTAGTAGTCATGAAGCAGTGAGCAGTAGGTAAAAATGGTGCCTGGGAGGATCTAAAATGATGTTTTGAGTGGCATGATGGATGAGAATAGGAACCTAGACTGACAAGACTAACTGAAATTGGTGCCTAACATTTATTTGACTGAGCTAAAAGGTAGGTACATCAAGGATAGGTGCTTGGAGTGGATATTTATGTAATGTGAAGTAATGGTTTGAGTTTGAAAGATGTGCAATGCAATGTAATCAATAATATGAATAAATTTTTCATTATTAGTTATGTACTATGAATTAATTGCATAACTGCTTAGGTTGACTTTGTAAAAACTATATTGTAATTGAAATTTTTTCATCTATCAGCATCTAGTTGTTACTTATGCAATGTGAAGTAATGCTTTGAGTTTGAAAGATGTGCAATGCAATGTAATCAGCAATATGAATAAACTACATAATATAAACATTCTTTTTATGCTATTGTACATCAAGATATTTAACTATTGCTCACTTGATTAAAATTTCAAAGAGTTTAATTATACACATGAGAAGGCAATTAAATTTCGATTGTCAACTTCTATATATCAAATTATCCAATAATCAAGTGTATGTCCATATACAAAAATGGCATCAATGCCAACTCAAACAAAATTTTACAATATGTGGCATATGCCATCTCGGTATCTATTCAATATTTACATGCCAAAATGTCTATCTCATCCTAAACTACTGGTGGATCATCAAAATGGAGCCTCTTTGAAGCACTCATTGCCTCTGAAGGTAGCTGCACAAGAAAAAGTCAAACCACAATTGAGATTAGTTATACTATATAATTTAAAATCAAATAATTAACATCAAAATCAATATACATTAAATTATAATTGAACTCTAAAATTGTAATCTTGATTACCTAAAATATTCATCTCTTCAAAGGGTTAGGAGTTCTAGAATATGCCCCTCTCAAAGAACTGACCAAACCATCTTTTGTAATTTCAATCTATATAGGTGAACAAAAACATAAATGTGATCCAAGTTAGCATACTTTTATCAGTAATAGGAACATATAAATACCAAACACAAAATAAAATGAACACATACTTCTTTAGGTTGATCTTTTTCTTTATCTCCTTTAGGTGTTTCGACATCTCCTCCTTGAGGTGCTTCAACATCTACTCCTTCAAGTGTTCCAATATGTATTGCTTTGGGCGTTGTGTCACTTGTTAACAAGGATGTATAGCTCATAATTCCCTGCACATAAAAATGACAAGTACATATGAAACTACCAATCTATGTTGATATATGTATAATCAATATAAGATTTTAAAATTCTTAATTCAATCAAATTTGAGTTCAATTACCTTCCCCTTATCCAACATTACACTTCCATAATCTGGACAAGGCTACACCTCGCTCGCACAAGGTATTTCCTACAAGAGGAAAATAAGATAAACATATAAGTTATTATATAATTTCATTTTAATGACAATTCAAAGGACAAGAAAGTATATAATAAATAAATGTAAATGAGTGAGTGCAAAAATATATACTATGTGCATGTCCAGGCCAAATGAAATGGCCCTCAGGGTGCTATCTGTCACTTGTGTTAGCTCCTCCTCGAACATCGACTATTAAATAGACCATGTAAATAAATATTAGTACATTATACTATCTCTTATTAATATTCATTTAAAAACAAATGCAAGTTATGAATTCACAACTTAAATTTTACCTATGTCACTATTCCAATGTCCTCTCTAGCAGGAGAGGACTCTGTATGGTGTGCTCCACTCCCCTGTGTCTGATCTATAATGTCCACATCATGGAAGTCATAATCGAAAGTGTCTAAGGGATGCTCGGCAGGCTGTACAAGAGGACCCAAGCATATTTGGTAGCACATGGAGCAACAACACTCGAGCCATCACCAACATCACTAGAATGTGGCTGAGCTACTACAGAAGCATGGGAAACCAAAAGACCACTCAAAGAGTGAATAGCGTGGATAGTCTATGTGGCCACATCCTGCATAATATCTGGATGGTATATTGGAGGTGGCAGAGGAAGGCGAGGGAGGGGAACATATGGGTGGGGTATTACTCTAACTGCCTCTACTCTATCCTGGGGCATACCTCCACCAATGCCCTAGAAGGGTCTAATGTCAAAGTAATTGACATGATGCCCTAACACAAGCTCAACATATAATTTTTTTATAAAGTAAAATGGTATATCCAAATTGTTGTTCAGTGGTTTCAAAAAAACCATACACCAATGATCCCAAAAGTTTTCTACAATTTCTCTATGAGTGCACCATTTTATAGAAAGTTTTGTTTTATTAACATTAACTGGAAAACCAGTGCGGGGGTTAACAAATAAAGAGGCTATTTGGGCTTTGGTTATTCCAAGATCTTTCACATCATCATAGGAAAATCCACATGCATAATATTCTCTCATGTCTTCTCGCCACAAATGAAAGGCATTATGTTGCGAGGAGAGGGTTTCTATGTTTTTAATTATTTCTTTCATTGTGTTTTGACATCGAAGATAATTGAGGGACTCTCGTATAAACTTCAGAAATGCCCCTTAATTGTTGCAATTTTTCATAAATTAATTCTTGAATTGATGGCTGTGGAGGTGGTGGAGGTGGAGGAGGTGGAGGTGGAGGAGGTGGAGGAGGTGGAGGGGGTGTGGTGGAGGTGGTGGAATTGGTGCATTTTCATTGTCAGTAGCCATAATGCCTGATTAAATATAAAACAAATCAATCTAATTAAAATTAGACAATATAAATGAAAATATTATAAAAATACCTAGTTTTTTTTAAAATCCAACAAAACCCCTAGTTTTTAACAAAAATCTATAAAATTCTCTAATTTTTAATCCAAATACATAAAAAACACTATTTTTAAGTCAAAATCCATTGCAAACATTCAATTTTCATCAAAATCCATGCTAAACTCAAATTTTTCATAAAAAATCTATCAAAAAATCCTATTTTGAAAAACATCAACTAAAATTAAACAAAACTAATTGAAAATTTGATTAGAGAAAATAAAAAATCAAGAATCTAACCTTTTGAAGATGGATTTGCACCAAATCAGATATCTGTATAGTTGAAAATGAGGATGGATAGGTGGGAGGTATTTCATTAGAATTAGATTGGATGGATGTATGGTTACTAAGTAAAGTTTTATGGTACTTATAAAGTTGAAGAGCCATAACATGACATCTTTATTTCCTCTCATTTGCACTTCTATTTCTTCTTTTAAAAGTTTTTTGACTTGTGATAGGGTAATCGAGTTGTTCCCCAATGTTGGTATCTTTTCTTATTTTTAAGAAGGAACTAAGGGGACCACTATTGGTTTGTAGATCACTAAATTCTTATTTTTTGTTCTAAAGACTTGTTTTTATTTCAAAGGCACAAATTTAGTTACATGGTTATCTCTTGGTTTTTTATAGGATGGTAGAGTTGGAAACACACCATACATGCCAAGTGGTCAAGGGAGGATACCCAACTTAGACTAGGGTTCATCCACTACCTGTGGGGTAGGAGGAACAACCATCAAAGTCACTAGAGGTTGAGGAGTCTTAGGGAGGATATTACTACTTGGAATAAATCAACTATACACTTTTCTTTAAACTTTTGATATGACATGAATAAAAAGTCCTCATGAGGCTTTATAGGTTTGACTACTTGAGGCCAAAAGTAATCTAGCAAAAAATTCCATGAAAGGCCAAAGGCTTAAACCCACTATAATAAATAGTATGTATTTTTCCTTCAAATAGGAATTTCACAAATTTGTGAATAACCAATGGGACTACATTCATGGAGCTTAGCCATGTATGACCTAACTTCATATAGAACTAGTCCAACATTGAAATTATGGTAAAGGAAACACCCAACTATTTAGGTCCAACCTTTACTAGGAGAGTAATCAAACCAATTACAGGGAAGCCATAACCATCATGAGCTTTTAATCATGTTTTTGATTGTTCATAATCATCTATATAAAGTTCATGTACATACAATAACTCTTTTTTTATCATATTCACTATGTACATGGGATCAATGAGTATTCCCCTTTTCGGGTTTCTGTAAACTTGATATAAAGAAGACCATCGAGTCTAGTTATAGAAGAATCAATATATGTAAAAGAAATTTCAAACAAAATATTGGTTTTTCCTTTATGATTTTGAATATTAATAATGTTTATAAAGATGGAAAAATCATTATCATCTTCTTCATTATCATTGTATTGAACAAAGTTTGTTGACTGAATTGGCAATGGGCTTGTAAATATTTGTAAGTATTGATTAGGTGAAAAATCCAATTTATTTCCTTTGTCATTAATAGGTCATCCAAGTGGATTTGATTAGAATTAGGTCTTGCACTTGGTTATAAATATGCTTACATCTTTCCATATCATGTCGAGGTGTATGATGATAATGAAAAAATGTTTTTGCATTAAAGTTTGGTGGTAAAGGTTTAATTGTTTGAATATGACTAATTGGAGGAAGTTGAATCATATTCTTGTTTAAAAATTGCAACATGATCACATGGAAGGAATCAAACAACTATGAAAATTTCCTATCTCATGGCCTAAATTTATATCTAGAGTTATGTTTACAGTAGTTACTTCTGTCTCAATATTATTAGCAGTTTGACATGAATGTTTATCAAGTAATGAATTTTTTGTTTTTCTTTTTAAATGATTGATAGTTGTTTTTAGGCATGACTTATATGATTGACCAATAGGATCCTATGAAGGGGTACCTTCATACCAACTAATCGATATTCGATAATCATGAAGGGTTATACAAAAGCGTGTTAAGGATGGATATTTCATTAGCAATTTCTTATCTTGAATATTAGGTTGTAAGTTACCTATAAACACCCTTTGAATGTCAACATCTTGAATACTATAGGAGAATTTCAAATAAAGGGATTAGTATCATTTCATAATTTTTTTTATTTTCTCTTTAGGTCCTTGATTACAATGAACTAAATTTGTTAATGTAACTTGAGGACTGATGTTCACTTGAAAGTGTTGGAGGAAATCACTAATGAGTTGTGTAAAGGAGGTAATTGATTTGTTTGACAATGAACAAAACCAATCCAAGGCCATATCTTTCAATGATCTAGAAAAGAGTTTCACTATGAGTGAATCTTCAAAAATAAAGTCTCTACACAAGGTAGTAAAAACTAACAAATGGTTATTAGGATATTTTTTACCATTGTACTTTCCAAAGCGAGGTATTTCAATGTTTTGTAGTATAGGTGTATTTAAAATAGTGAACATTAATGAACTATGTGTAAGGTATTTTGGATGTTTACTATTGGTTTGATTTTGGTTAAGTTTGAAATTTGTTGTTGTAATAATGTCATGCTTTAAAAAAGTTGATTTATCACAAGATCATTGGGCCACATGTTGTGAGAGTTTTTCAAGTATGGTGAACTAGTATGGAGGAATGGTGGGATATTATATTTCATGTTTAGGAGGGGTGATGAATATGGAGGTGTTATAGGTGAAGGGACAAAACTATTATAATTTCCACTAGAAATTCCTAAGCTTGAGTTTAAACCATTGTTATATTCCATCATTGATGCTATGACTGGAGGTGTAAAGTTGGGAATAGAAGGCATTATTGTGGGAGAGGAAACTTATTTTCCAAAAGGATTTTGAGCATTAGTCAAAAATTTCATGAAACTAGCTACCAAAGGAATATTAGAATCTACTATATTAGCTAGGCTACGTAACACTTCTATCCCTTCCTAATCATTTACCAACTTCCCAATGCTATCCAAAAGAGGGATTGCTTCTCCATCCAAAGGTTCAATGCTTAAGAATTGTTGAATTCATTGTAGGTCTTTATCCAATTATTCTAGATTATCATTGGGGACCTTAGAAATAACATATGCCAAGTCCACATAAATGTTAGGTTACAAAAAAGACATGGGTAATGTAGGACTAGGGAGGGAATATAAGATGGATTGGGTAGACATAATACGTTGAGTGAAAGAGTTATAAGAATCAAGCTCAACATTGGATATGATTGCAACATAGGAAGCCATAAGTCTACAACTACATCTCACGTGGGTATTAGTGAAGTGACACAAGGTCATGAAGCTCATAAATTTTCTACAAGATTCAAAACAATTTAATGCTCATACAATGAAGGGAAAACACAAAATAGTCACAAAAACTAAAATAATTTGCACACACAAAACCCAAAACAACATAAGAATCATAGAGATAGAACTATGATCCAAATCTTTGTCAAAACTGATTGGACAGGGAATTGGCACCCTAGACTGATGAGGTTGATTTTTGTTAAATTTAAAATCTAAAAATGAGATATAGTATCTGAGGATCCTAATTGAAGATGTTTAGGTCTGCCAATAGGAATACTTTTAGAAATGCACAAAATTTTAATTTTATATACATGCAGCCATAATGCCTGATTAAATATAAAAACAAATCAATCTAATTAAAATCAGACAATATAAATGAAAATATTATAAAAATACCCTAGTTTTTTCCAACAAAAACCCTAGTTTTTAACAAAAATCTATAAAATTCTCTAATTTTTAATCCAAATACATAAAAACACTATTTTTAAGTGAAAATCCATTGCAAACATTCAATTTTCATCAAAATCCATGCTAAACTCAAATTTTTCATAAAAAATCTATCAAAAAACCCTATTTTGAAAAAAAATCAACTAAAATTAAACAAATCTAATTGA
The DNA here is from genome assembly GCA_007258455.2 of Sequoia sempervirens. Lineage (NCBI taxonomy): Eukaryota > Viridiplantae > Streptophyta > Pinopsida > Cupressales > Cupressaceae > Sequoia > Sequoia sempervirens. The sequence goes on along the minus strand of VDFB02193867.1, from coordinate 482,660,102 downwards.
AAATTTGATTAGAGAAAATAAAAAATCAAGAATCTAACCTTTTGCAGATGGATTTGCACCAAATCGGATATCTAATTTGCGGAATCAACTTTCCACTGTGCGCCCGCCGCGGTTAAGCAAATGTCGATTGAATATGAGTTTTAGTCGGCCTGAAATAGATATATATGTGTCTATAAAATCAGATATCTGATTTAGATTGGATATCCGATCCAAATTGGATATCCAATTTTCAAATCTAGGTTTTTGCTTTGCCTCGGTAGTCACCCGAGCCCCATAAAGTCAACTCGGCATTTTCGCATTTTTGAGTCATAGAAACACGTATTTTTTTCTCCATTGCCACTTTTTGGCATACCATGATCCTGCACATGCCCCCCATATAACCAGAAATGTTTCTCATCTAACCTTGGAAAGGTAATATGGATTGCACTATATCACATCTTCCAGGTTCATGAGAGAGTGTTATGTCAAAAGTTGCCCCTCTCCTAAGTTCAACCAGAAGATCAAGCTATCTCACTTTATGAAAAATGAAGTTAAAAGAAACACACTTTTTTGTTAACTATTAGGAGGAGGTAGTAATGGTTTCTCATTCTAGACAAGTTGTCAACTGATGCAAATGTTGTATTGTTCCATGAAGCTTTCTAATGAAGCCTGGTGTATTTATTTTCACTTTGGGCAGTGGTTAAAGGTGGTTGTAGAGGACAAGGCAAAAACTCTGGACAACAACACATACATTAATGCAAAAATCTCAAACCAAATCACTTGTTTACTGCAAGAATGATCTGCATTTACTCAGTTCGGCATAAGTACAAGATGGATTTGATTTGCATTTATGCACTCCAATAATAATTTGATTTAAGTATTATGTGTCGGAAGAATGAAATGTGAACCTCACACAAATTAGTTAACAACAAGTAGTTTCCATCTAAAATTCAGGCTGTGCAGCAAGTTGTTTCCAGCTAAAATCCAGACTGTGAAATAGTTTGCAGGGTGTGTGAGACATGTATGTCGATGGCTTGTGGACTGGAAAGTCCACAATAAGAAGCCTATCGGCTAAAAAACTGTAATAAAGTTATTTTTATTTATTTGTGATTTATTATTGTTGTTAAAATAATTAATTTTTTTTTAGAGGTTGGTTATTTGAGAAGTTATTTTGAAAATGTTTTATAAAAGTCATATTGTAATACAAATTAGACAATTTAATATTTAAATTATTATTATTTACTATCTTAGTGTAGATTTTTCAAAAATCTATATGATCTACCATTTCTAATATATTATCAAAGCACATAGCAAGTCCTACTATTCTATAAAGGTTAAAATCAAGTGTTGAAGAACAATCAATTTTTACAAATATGTGTGCTCTTTCTTGTGATGAAAGTGAAAAAAGAAATATAGATTGGGCATGTGGATGAGTAGAGGAAATTAGTTAAGTTTGAAAGGTATGATCAAGGATGTCTTGGAAGGGCATAAGGTGACTTCATTTGTTACTATATAAGGTGACTTCATCTATTGCTACAAAAGGTGACTACATTTGTTGTTTTATAGGGGTATTTCATCTATTGTTATGTAAGGATGTACCTACATACAATACTTCAAAGTCACTCCATATGTTGGAAATATTGTCATTAATGTCAAAGGTAAATTAATGACAAGACAATTTATTATTGATGTCGAAGGAGGATTAATGATGAAAAAAATGCTAAGGAGAATTAAATAAAAAAAGAGAATATTTATTTTATTTATTTGTTGGCCGACTCATGGAATCAAATTATAATTTGAGTTAATTTATTATGGCTAACTCATGGGATAAAATTATGTTTATTATGATTAATTTAAAGAGTCTGACTTCCCTTTGAAAAGGTATGAAGTGATATATAAAGGAGAAGAGTTTTGGGCAAGAAATGGGTGTAAGAAAAAATGTAAAATCATTTGAATGCAAACAAAATCTTAGTAGAGCAATTTTTTATTGCATAGAAGATTTATAGAAAAAATTTCAAGGAGATGTATAGTAGACTTTTGGAGGTGATTTAATAGACTTGGAGCAGACCTAAGTGCATATTTATAAGTTTATAAAAAACCTAAGAGCAAGTTTGCAATAGACTTAAGAGAAGATTTATAATAGATCTTTAAAGGAGATTTATAGTGTTGGGGGATAGATTAGTCCTTTAGAAATTGTAGTGTAGGAAATTATATACCTTTACAACTGTAGTGTAGAAAAATGTATCCCTTTTACATTTTGATGTAGAGGAAGGAAAAGATTCAACAACAAAATCTAACTGTCCTAATCCACTTCTCTCAAGGGTCTCATTGAATCTAGGGCATAATCCTACTTCACACCTTTTGTCCCTTTTAACCATTTGAACTATTGGACAATCAGTGACAGGAACAAATTAGAACATTTGGAACAACATAAAGACAATGGGATAGTAAGATTTCAATGGATTTGACACTCTAATTGACTTGATGTACCATTACCCAAATTTGACACCTTAACTATGGCTTGTACTCAAAAAAATGATAATACCAATCACCTCAACAAATAAGGAACAACTTACAAGGAACAAAATGAGATCATCTCGAACCTAATCCAACAAAAAGACAGAGTTCTTAAAGTCTCAAGACTTGGGCTTGGAAAAGTCACATTCCATCAACCTATCATTGCTACCCCTAAACATATTTTTCTACCTAAACATTCATCCAATACAAGGGAAAGGTATAAATTTACTACCAATGGTCTACACAAACCCTTCAATGCATTCTTCATCACCAAAAATGATCTACACACAAGAATCAAACCCTAATCCATAGATTTCTTCTTACTACACTACTCCTTAGTCTGTAACATACAATTTTTAGACTTTCCGTCCAACTATGTAACATGTGCAAACTTCCAAACCAGCTCCTTCAAACTTGGAATATGGTATAAAACATAAAAATAGGTTTCCCCACCAATTTTGGTGAATTTTCACAATGGGAAAACCAATCTACATTTTTTTTATCTTCTTGGGTTACCCTAAGTAGGGTTTTGATTGTTTTCAGAAAAAATACTACAATATCTTTCAATCTATACCTAATTAAATTTAGTGCCATAATGACTAAAATGAAGAATATTCACACCACTACCTTTTCCAATCAAAATTAGATCAAAACATGGGTCATACTGGCCGTACAAAGAGACAGAAAGATCAACAATGTTGGAAATCACACTAAAAACTTGCTTAGATTCCTCAACTTTTCAAAAATCAACCACATTACCTTCTATTCAACCATAGATGGTGTATTCATGCCTCACCAACCAGTTTGTAACATTTTTCCTTTCTTGTTTGTAACATTTTCTTGATTTTTGACACTTTCTAAAAGTTGCATGACAATTTTTTTGCACATTTGGCAACTTTTTGTAACTTTAACTCAATGACCCTATAAGCACTCCAAGGTGGATTACATAATAAAAAAATGGTCATAATGACCTTAGCAAACACTTAAACAGACACAACAACCTAAAAAACAAAAATTATACAAAATATGATAAGAAGATCCTAGTGACCGTACTCCACATTTTTACACCTAACTAGGAATTAATATTAAAATGAACTTAATGATGCATTAATTTAGTGTTGTAATATGTATTTTACATATTCACATTAAGTTTAGGGCCCTATTAATTTAAATGGACTTAATTGTGTCTTATTTTTGGTGTTGTGGAGTGTACCTCTTTACACTTTCACACTTATTTAGGGCTCCTTTAATTAATTGAGCTTAGTTTTCCTTAATTGTCCCCTTTAATTCAAATCCAAGCCTAATTAATTACATTTTTCAAAGAGAAAACCTGGCATTCATTAATTCCTAAACATAACATTTCTTATTGAGAAATGTGTGTCCTAGGTGAGTGACCTAGGGCCCATTCACAGGGCCCATTCGCCCATGGGTGAATGGGTCCTCACTTAGACCTAGGACCTAAATTTAAATTATGTTTTTGGCAGTATTTTAACATCTTCAAATCTATATTCACATGTCAGCTTGTGTTATTTGACTTTCAGGAAATTAATGTTACATGTACCTATAAATATAAGGTCATTTCACTATGTTTCATCTAAGAGTTTTCAAACAATCTAGAGCACTTTTAAGAGAATTTCAAGAGCAATTTAGGACATTCAAGAGTAGAGTTATTAAAGAAGTATTGCAATAATCAAGATCCAATTTTCATGTCAAATTATTCTTGCATCATGCATGTTATTGGAGCTAATATGATGGTGTAGGTTTCATGATCCATTCAAGGAATTGTTTCAAATCAATTTTCAAGATCAAGATCCACATCCATTGAATTCATTTCATGCAAGTTGTAGATCTACATTCCAAGGTTCATTCAAGGGTTTGGTGAGTTGTGACATGGAGTTGTTCATTCATCATTCCTTTCATGTTATTTCATTTTATTTCAAGGTTTAATTACCAAAATGGGATTTGACCAAGGCAAATCCCCATTCACCAAAAATTAAACATTTTTCCCTCTTAATTTGTGTTTGTAGATTTAGGAGGAAGAAATCTTGAAGATCTCTTGAAGAGAAAAATTGGAGAACTTATCAAAGTTGTGTAAGAGAGGGGGACCAACCACGTCAAGGCTCCACATCACAGAGAGCTGAGAGCAGAGGGCTACCCTAACTTACCTCACTCTAAAGGGATGTTTTGGGATGAGGACCAAGAATGAAGAGCACTATGAAGTACTTATGTGACTTTATAGACCCAGATGTCTATTTGGAGCTAGATGAGCTAGTTTTTTGGGTTTGAAATGTACCTTAGATGACTCCCTATCTGAGGACAACAATGCGGGTCTGGGATGACAATGTGGCACACTAGTGTCTCTCTGGCATGTTCACACCGTATGACCAAAAAATGAGAAATACAGTAAGGAAAATACCAGAAACCTATCGATAGCCTAGCTAATTGATTTTAATGAAGTGAAGAGAATGATGAAGTATGAAAAGTAAATGCGAAGATGATAAAGCAAGTAAATAAAAGCTAGGTTGATGAATATTATCTCACAAAAGTGCTAGTTTGCTAGCTAGCTCCACACACATGTTCACTTGCACACAAGTACTTGAGGGGAAAATTGTTGGGGTTGTATAGAAATTTTCCTCAATCAAACCCCTACTTTGGTGTTTCCACCTCCACAAACAGCTAGAAAGAAATAGAGTAGAAAATATGATAAAGGAGATCTAAAGAAGTACACTAAACACTACAAAGGATAAAGTTACTCTATCAAATCACAAAGGAAGAATGTGAAGCATTACCACTTCCACCCAAAGGATCTTAAGGCCAATGAAGGGAGAATGCAAGCAATGAACTTAGCAAAGTCACCATAGCTGTAGTAGTGATGAAGGGAGGTCTCAGAAGACTCCAAGCTCGCAACTTCTGTTGTAGAGTAGCATGTGCAAAAGTGAAGTTGATGGAATTTCTAGCTGCTGTAATGCTTAAATGGACTAAAAAAAGTGGAGAGGTTGTTGGAATTGTGAGAAGACGAGGTGAAAAAATGCTTGAGAATGTGAAGAAGTTAAGTGATGTGTGAAATGAATGCTTTTGAAGGACAAAATGGAAGAGATGAGCTATTTTTCGGGTCAATTGGTTGCACAAATGCATTACTATTTGATCCCAATTAGGTGTGTAACATCCCTATGGACTCTGGACATAGGAATCTATCAGGGACGACAACGTGTTGCATAGACGTTCATGTGTGGCACTCACGTCCCCAATGAAAATTCACGCCAAGTAGATACATTCTGGATGGTTGATGTGGAATTTTTCCTTCAGATTTGATTTTCTAAGGTGAGGGTATGTGAAAGGGGAATTTACACAAGGGGTACAAATTCCCTCCTATACATTTTGCCTCCACTTTAGTGAGTGCGAATATCAATGAGCTCTCAGTAAAGTAGATCAAAGAGATGGAGATGTATACCTAAACCATCAAGGAAGCGAACCATGATCTAGAAAACTTGAAAGCACAGGGCAGGCAAAGGACTCCATAAGTAATCTCTCTTGAGGAGTTTTGAACAAAAGGACTCCATAGCCTTGCAGAACTATGAAGTTGCACAAAGTACACCGAAGGCCCTCAAACCAATGATGGAAAAATCCCACAAGATGTAAGCACCTTAGAGGCTTGTAGACCTGCAAGAAGACATTCCCCCAAGTACTCTCTCATGAAGGAAGCCTGGTGGGAGGGGACTACATAGAGTCAGATTGGAAAGCAGCTTCATAGGTGCACCTACAAAGCAACATGTTAACCCGTAGATAAAATATGTTAGAAAAAAAATAGCCACACAAGAAAACAAGTAGACAGTCACACAAATAGTCAAAAAATTGAAAGGCTTTCAAAGGGGTCCCTCGAAAACCCTTCAAAAGAAGAGGGGTCCACTCAAGGGATGCATTGTTTGAAAGTGTAAGAATACTTTTCACAAATCGATTCAACTTCAAGGAATCCTTTCGAAAGATGTTCACTTTATCAAGGAATTTGAAAGGAAGAAAATTCCCCCTCATGAGGGGAAGGTTGAGGCTTCTCCTTTAGGAAAATTTGCTCTCTCCTCAAAGGAAATTTATTCACTTGTTCATTCTTTATGAACCTGTGACAAAGGAAACACGCTCTACTAGGGGTCGAAGTTGAGAATGTAATCTTTGAAAAAGTTTGCAAATATTTTCAAGAAAAGATCTATTGGCTACCAAATGCATTTTTTGAAAATTAGAGTTGACATGGTAGCCTCCCCTAGGGTGGTAGTGCATGTTGAATGTAGATGCACACAATGCCATAAGGAGAGAAAAACAAGAATGTAAAAAGTGATGTCATGGCCCATAGGACATAACAAGATGTCACCATAGTGATGTTGTTGCACACATGAGGGATAGCACATAAGCACCACAACATCACAACTAAAGCAAAGAGGAGAGAAAGATAACAAAAGTGAAAAAAGAAACAATTGTTAGAATTGTGAAACAAGCACAAAACCACAAGCCATAGGATCAAACAAAAAATGTGTACACCTTCCATGCAAGAGATCTACAAATAAGAATTGCTATATTCATCAACAAGGAAAAGTTATAGAAGATGCTTTCAAGAAGATATGAAAGTCGTGATATTTCTCGTGAATAATATTCAAGGGATGTTTACAATAAGGGTTGAATTCTTATAAGAGCAAAGCCCTAAATGAGAAAGGGATTAGATCATGACAAGTGTCAAAATCACATTAGATGTGATATAATGATCTAATATAAGCTCAACTAATAAAGCATTCCTAAGTTTAGCTAAAGTGTGTGACAATAAATTAGACTAATAATCAATTAAAGGCTAATTAATTATAAGCTAATTATGCATGATAACTCTAACACCCCCCCTTAAGATGAACTTAAGGAGTACCTAAAAACCCTAAAAGCAATGCAAGATGGGTCCTGACAAACAAGGCCAAGTAAGGTACCCATGTACAAATAAGAGATCTCTATAATGTGGAGAAATAGAGAAAACCTCATGGGAAAAAATCTACTCCCAGAAGAGATGAAAGCCAACTGAAGGAATGAAGAAGCCTCCAAACAAGACAAGGTTGTCTCAAAAGATAGGAACAAAGAGAACACCACAGAAGCATGAAGAAGTTGCAAACACTGTCGAAGAATGACTGTTGTAATGTTGAAAGAAGAACCTCTGCTGAAACATCTAATGATTAGGATCAAGAAGACAAGAATCTGTATGAGTGCCCCCAATGACACTACTTGAATCAAATGGAAAGCAAAGGAAAACACTTGGAACTTGAAGATATAGATGGAAAAGGTACCAAAATTCTGAAGAACTGATCATGAGAAAATGGAAGGTCAGCTCCAAAAATAGGAATGCAAGTGTCCATATGGTAAGTGCTCCATCTCACTAAAATGCATGGGTAACCAACCATTGTATCCTCCTAGTACATAGAAACAAATATTGTATACATAGCTCACTCCAACACAAAACCAAGGAAGTAGTAGCACCAATAGTAGAAACCCCCCATAATGCTGACAAGGGAGAGGTATGATAGGTACACTTAAATTGAATGCCTGAAAGGAGTGCATGAAGAGGAACCAAGAACATCTGAAGGTGCAATCATGAAAGTACAAGCAGATAGAAAGGATGTGAAAACAAATGCCACATACACATGAGAAAGGTATGAAGGCAAATAAAGGCAAACATCAACCCCCATGACTCTTTATATCATAGTGCGAGTACAACAAGACACAAAGTGATGTGCAAGATCCCATAATACATGTGCAATATAGAGGCACTTTATCTCAGTGTGTTTACAAAATCATAAATACATGCAATGTGAGTCCATAAGGTCCAAAAAAGGATAACAAGCTGAAGATATAATTCTCTGATAGAAAAAGAGAAAATTGGTAGCACCATGATGAAATACACGAAAAACATGCACTTTAAAAAAAGGCACCCAAAAATGTGTCCAGATGAAAAAGATATGGCCCATCAAACTCTCCAAAATGAGAAATGAATAGCTACAACACTAAGAAAATATAATTATGGAAAAAACCAGAAGTCAAAACTGGAAAACACCTGCACCATTTCAAAGAGCGCGGAATTTCACCCTATTTCAAAAAAATTGCATGCGAAAAGACCACTATATGGCTGAGATATAGCTTCTAGAAGTTGAGGTGCAAAACTAAAAAACCCAATGGAGAGGGGCTAAGTTGGCAAAAAAGAAAACTCCTCCAAATTTGGAAAAAACACCCAAAAATAGAGGTCTACCAAATATAGTGATGCTAATAAAAAAAGTCCTCCAAGTATAGTGATGTGACATTATTTGCAAAAAATAAATTGCAAAAACCGGCTTTTTTATTTTAAAGTTAAAAAAAAAAAACTATTACATTTTAATAAAAAATATATAAAACTTGCCTTTTATTTTTTAAAAGAAAAAAGACAAAAAAATTTATATATATTTTTATTTAAAAAAAAAACATATAAAAGAAACTTTATAATGATTTTTTTTAATTTAGAAAAATATTGGGTGGGGGTGCACATGGGCCCACCCCCACCAATCGCCATAAGGGGTCAGGTACACCTGCGTAGGTTGTGCAAGTATGGGCCTACTCAAGGGTTCTCCCTTCACCTTTTTTTTTTAAAGCTTTAAATTTTTTTTTTTACATTCAAAAAATTGCAAATTGTTTTGTAGGAAAAAAAATTCTTTTTTGAAAATTTTTACCTTGTAAAGCATTCAGAAGGTCGTACAGGATTGCACAACAATTTTTTTTTGTCTTAGAGGTCAACTGCTCAGATTTCAATGATTTCACAATCGATCTTAGGGTTTTTAGGCTTTCTGAGTGTGATGGTGATGTCTGTTTCAACTCAAAACACTTCAAAAATTTAGGCACCCTTTGGATCTAGCCAAAAAACCCTTCCTTCAAACCCTCACAGATATGACAAATGGAATCAAAATCAGGTGAAACAAAAGCCAAATTTGACTTTCTTGGCAACTCTAGATCCAATGATGATGTCCTTTTCACACAAAAATGCTTCAAAAAATTCCCACCTCCAAAATTTGCAATAAAGCAAAGGAAATTTAGATTTGAAGCCTGCAACCCTTGTTGGAGAAGAAAACCTCATAAATCAAGAAGGGATTCACTGAATCCATGCTCTAATACCATGTTAGAATTGTGAAACAAGCACAAAACCATGAGCCACAAGATCAAACAACAAACAAGTACACCTTCCACACAAGAGATCTACAAATAAGAATTGCTATATTCATCAATAAGGAAAAGTTACAGAAGAAGCTTTCAAGAAGATATGAAAGCCGTGATATTTCCTATGAATAATATTTGAGAGATGTTTACAATAAGGATTGGATGCTTATAAGAGCAAAGCCCTAAATGAGAAAGGGATTAGATCATGACAAGTGTCAACATCACATGGGATGTGACATAATGATCTAATATAAGCTCAACTAATAAAGCATTCCTAAGTTTAGCTAAAGTGTGTGAGAATAAATTAGACTAATAATCAATTAAAGATTAATCAATTATTAGCTAATTATGCATTATAACTCTAAAAACAATGACATCATAGACAAATGACACATGGGCGATCTGATATTTTAGGGTCAGAGCTACTCATAAATATATATAAGTATAATAATAGTATATAGATGAACTATCATCAACCCCCTACTATAACAAACCACATGAAGAATGCACGAGAAGACAAAGTAAAAAGAAAAAAATGGGTCAACATGGAAGGGAAGCCTAAATTCCCCCAACACTTTGCATTGTCCCCAATTTGTCAAAAATAAAAACACATAACAGAGGAAGAATGATGCCACAAATAGAGGAAGTTTATGACACATAATCACTCTTGTATCCAAGCACCTACAAGGGTGAAAAGGGTCATCCACGAACACAAAAGGAAAGCATGGGGGAACACATCACAACAAACACACACCTAATCTAAAGGTAAAGAAGATGCCTCCCCCTAACACTCATTGACTAAGAGGTCATCCACTTCCCAATCTAGATCATTATAAGGGGAAGGTTAACACGCCTACAGCGGTGGAATGTTAAGGGAAGGTGTTTCCAACCTTCCCATAACAAGGGCCAAGGAAGGATACTTTTCAGGCTCCTCCACTCTATTTTTTATGGAGCTATGGTAGGTGATTTCATAAAGATCAATGACAAGGTTGGGACCTCATCCAGAGAGTTAAACATGCACTTCATAGGAGTGCCATGTGGTACCTCAATGGATGGGGAGGATGACACTTGAGATTCACTCCTTTTCTCATCGAGTGACTCAGGAGTAGTGAAAAACTCAGGGGAAGTTGAAACTTGCTCCATCACTAGGATAGAACAAGCTAGCATAGGACCACTCTTTGAAGAAGGTGGGATCCTATTACACCCTCAATTTATAGAAGAGCCCACCTCCACTTTCTGCTTTATCGGAGGGTGTGAGAGGAATTTGACATGTTCGCGGGTTTAGGGAATGGTGGGATGCCTGAGAGGGACATCAAAATAGGTGGCTCAACCAAAGGAGAAATAAACACCTACACCTTTTTAGGACCATGTGCACTCACACTTATAGTAGGAGACAAAAGTAGGACTAGATCCAATTGAATAGAATCAGAGGTGAGGAGAGAGGACACAATGAGAGGCCCTAAAATAGGGGTGGTTGAATCCTCTTCCTTCTTCTACAAAGCAACCTGCTCAGTTGCCAAAGCCTTTTGCTGACACTTGCATTCACATGCAAGGCAGTTTCTACAACTCTTTGAGCTAGAGGCCAGGAGTTGGGAAGGGACAAAAGGATCTTGCTCAGCCATAAGGGTGTCCATCACAGTCGTCTCTAATGGAGGGACATAAAACTGAATGAGAGAAAGAGGAGGAGGTTGAGAAACAATGGGGAGAGTCAGATCTAGCACCTCAGTGGCCAGACTCTTTCCATTCACTACTTTAGGAGCAGGAGCGATGGGAGGCCATAGAGGCCAAGACATAGAGGATTCCCCACGAGGACCCTTTCTCCTACCATACAAGTAAGGCCAAGGTCTAGGAGGCATAGTAGGAAGATCCGTTATCCTAATCGTAGCTTTGCACCAAGCAGGCACCATCAAAATTCTCATGTGGAATCTAGGAGTAGACATCCAAAACTCTTCTTTAGAAAGAGGAGCAGAAGGGGTACCTTGAGGATGGGAAAGCCTCTCCTTTCCCTTTAGAGAAGAGGAGGTATCTTGTTGCTACACTATCAGAGGGGTCACTTTCGACTATCCTTTACCCCAGTCTTATAGTTAACACAGTTTCATTAAAGTATTTTGTACTTGGGGGAAGTAGACCAACTGGGGTGAGCCAAAAATGATCCAATGAATAGCCCCATAGGATACCAATGATTGATATCTAGTGTCATGCATGACATGCACAACACCTTCGTGCGATAATTTTAAATACTTATGAATGGTGGAACTAATTCTGTTCATGGAAGCTAGCCAAGGTATGCCTAACTTCACCCTAAACAAATAAAATTTTAGGATAACATCAAAGGTTGTGTTCATAGCCCTAGGTCCAACTAGAAAAGAAAGAGTTATTGATCCATAGAGCTTGAGAGAGAGGCCATCATGTGTATGAATGGTAGAATTTGTTTCTTCATACTCCTCCCTTTTTAATGAATTCAACCACAATGTCTCCTCTATAATAACATTCACTTGGCTCACAAGGTCAACTAAGACCCCTATCGCAATGTTCCCACTAAGGTGAACACAAATGTAGAGGGGAGAGGGCTTGTTATTCAATGGCATGTCCTGTGCATTGAATGTCACATCTGGCAAACCAGTCGTAGGCTGTGGGGAAGGAGTAAACGTGACCATGTTAATGTACACTGAGGGATGCATAGAAGAATCAGAGGGCTCAATAATTAAGTTAGACAAGTGAGATGGAAATGGGTCTGTGTATATCTGCAACTCACTATTGGCTTTCACCATTGATTTATTTGCATTTTGTTTTTTTCCATCGAGATGAATGGTACTGTCATTGATGTGATCCTGTATCTTGTGATGTAGGCACATACAACATTTGGTATCATGTCCATTGATTTGATGGTACTGATAGAATGCATTTACATCATACCAATTAGGATAAGGTTCCTTAAGAGGTTGAGGGTTTTTCAAGGTTATGATCTTATCCTTCAACAACTTCTGCAAGATGGAAGAATAATATTCCACTAACTTTGTAAACTTTATGTTGCCTCTGAGGTTGTTATCATTCATCGTGGTGACTACATTTGCAACAACCTTACCTTTCCTTGAGATTGATATGATAGATTTTCCTTCTAAATGGAAGCACAAGGAGGATCCCTAAACTAAACTACTGTCTGCTAATATTCTCATAATGTAGCACACAAATGTGCAAAAGAAGGGTATTTCATGAGGGAAAACTTTTCCTGCCAAGGTCTCTGTAGGTTACCTATGAACACCTTCTACACACCAGAATCAGGTAGCGGGTACAAGGTTTGCGAAGAGAGTGCTTGATATCGTGCTACAAAATCAATTATCTTCTCATTATCCCCCTGCTTACATCGGACAAGATCCAAAAAGGTCATCTTTGATCCGATGTTAGCTTGGAACTGTTGGAGAAATTGATTCACAAGTTGATCAAATGAAAATATAGAATTATCGGGCAAGGAACAATACCACTTGAGTGCTATATCCTTGAGAGATTGAGGAAATAATTTTTCCATCAACCCATCATGATTGAAGAAGTTTTTACACATGGCATTGAAGGTGGAAACATGCATTTGCGGGTCCCCTTTGCCACCATACTTCTTAAAATTAGGAATCTCCATTCGTTGCAGGAAGGGAGTACTCAAGATTTCAACCGACAATGGGCTATGTCAGAAAAAAGGTTGAAAGATAGGCTAGACAGAGGCTTGGGAAAAGCTTGCTAGTGAGTTTTACATTCGACCCATGTTTTGAAGAAGGGCGTTCAAAATAGGGTCAAAAGATGACAAAGGACTAGTGGAACCTCTAGAACCACCGCCACTAGAACCACCTACGGAGCCACCTCCAGAGCCACTATTGTGACCACCACTAGAGGAACCACCTCTAATAGGTCCTCCATTGGAGCCACCTACACTACCAAATCCACCACCATGACCTCCACCAAAGCCTCCTCCGACAGTACCACCTCTGCTACCAAATCCACCACCACTCATTCCATCGGAGCCCCCACTGCCAGGGGTAGTAGAAGGGGTGAAACTGAACCCAAGGGGAATTTTAATCACCTTGAGAGTGTCAGGCCTTTGGGAAGAAAAAGAGACACTAATCGAGGGCCCTATTTTGACCATACACATGGATGTAGTGGGCATTGAAATTCTTATCTTTCTTTCATAGGCATCGAGCACTTCTCCTCGAGTAGTACCCGATATAGGCTTATATGAAGGGATATAAGCTTTGGTTAGATTAGAAAGGCCTTGTAGAAACTCTATGTTTGTTTGATTCTTCCCTAAAAAATGTCTCACCTCACCAATAAGCCTAGTGGCCCTTTCCATGCTTGGTACTTTCTCTAAATGATTTACAAGGTCTAATAATCTATTATCTAATGCCATAAGGTTTTCCACAGGAATACACACAACATCATCCCTGTCCATGGATGGCCATAGGAGATGTTGGAGGGGTAGGCACACGATTAGTTTCTTCCATGAAACCCATTTCATCAACATAACTTGTAGGAAAATAGTGGTACAGACAGTAGCTAAACCAGTGGAAAACTGGAGGCGAAGCTAGAAGTGACCTTCGTATTTTTCCATCAATAGGTGTCGCACAATTCTCCTAACAATGTACCCAAAAGTCATGGGTTGGGTTGTGATGCTTATAAACCTTCACAACACTTAGGGTTATAAAAACCACGAGGTGCAAGGGGAAATTCTCAACACAGGCCAATGGATAGATATTGTTCACATCGGGTTCACCAAAAATGTAAGAGAGGGGGACCCACCACGCCAAGGCTCTAGGTCACAAAGATCCAAGAGCGAGGGGATGACCTAACTTACCTCACTCTAAAGGGATGTTTTGATATGAAGATTGAGAATGAAGAGCACTATGAATTACTTTAGTCACTCTACAGACCCAAATGTATACTTGGGGCTAGACGAGCCAATTTTTGGGGTCCAAATTATACCTTAGACAACTCCTTGTCTGAGGATGACAGTGCGGGTTTGGGATGACAGAGTGGCACACTGGCATCTCTTTGGCACACTAGCATCTGTACATCCAAAAAGTGAGAAATGCAGTAAGGAAAAGCCTAGAAACCTACTGACAGCCTAGCTAATTGATTTTAATGAAGTGAAAAGAATGATGAAGTATGAACGTTAAAGGAGAGGATGATACAACAAGTAAATAAAAGCTAGGGTGACAAATATTATCTCACAAAAGTGTCAGTTTTCCAGTTAGCTCCATGCACATGTTCGTCTGAACAAAAGCAAGAGGGGAAAATTGTTGGGGCTATATAGGGGTTTGCCTCAGTCAAACCCCCACTTTGGTGTTTCCACCTCCATGCATAGCCAGAAAACAACATAATAGAAAATATGATAAAGGAGATTGAAAGAAGTACATTGAACACTACAAAGGATAAAGTTACTCTATCAAATCACAAAGGAAGAATGTGAAGCATTACCACCTCCACCCAAAGGCTCTCAAAGCCAATGAAGGGAGAATGCAAACAACGAACTTGGAAAAGTCACCACAACCATAGTGGTGATGAAGGGAGATCTTGCAAGACTCCAAGATCACAACTTTTGTGGTAGAGTGGCACGTGCAAAAGTGAAGTTGATGGAGTTTCTAGCTGCTACAATGCTCAAATGGAATATAAAAAATGCTTGATAATGTGAAGAAGTTAAGTGATATGTGAAATGAATGCTTTTGAAGGCCAAAATGGAAGAGAGGAGCCATTTTTTAGGTCGGTTGGTTGTACAAAGGCATTACAATTCAACCCCAATTAGGTGTGTAACATCCCTGTGGACTCTAGATGTAGGAATCTATTAGGGACGACAATGTACCATGCAGACTTCCCCCACCAACACACAAAACATGCACCAAGTGGATGCATTCTGGATGGGTGATGTGGAATTTCACCTTTAAATTTTATTTTCTAAGGTGAGGGTATGTGAAAGGGGAATTTACATAAGGGGTACAAATTCACTCCTATACAAGTTTTTAGAAAGAAATCATCTCATGGAAACTCAATTATAGAATTTTTTATGGCTCTCCAAACCTAAAAGGTCTAGGAAAATTGAAGGATTTAGATCTATAGTAGAGGCTCCCAAAAGTTGAAGACAAACCCTAAATTAGGACCCATTCGGCCCTAGGTGAATGAGTCCCAAGTTAGCTTCAATAGACCACTTTTGGTGATTGGTACACATAATCTTACCTCTCTATGATTTGAATTTCAATTTTTGGTTCCATCAGTATTGAGCTTAATCTATTAGATCCAAGTTGTAGATTGCATTTTGGAGTTAGTTTTCTATTTTTAGTCTTTCTCCCCAAAGTCTTGTTTAATCAAGACCCCCATCCTTGCAAAAAAGGAAATTAGGAGATTCACACTTTGAATTGACTCGCCTAAAGTTTGATAGTCCTTTCATTGTGTGGATCTCTTTTCCTAATGAATTGAGGAAGAATAGGTCCCAATTGGTTCATTAACCCATATACCTCATTTTTCTTTGTTTCATTTTGGTGAACCCAACTTTTGATCGTTGCAAATTTTTGATTTTGGAGTCTATTTCACCCTAGATCTATATTTTGCATTCATTTGCATTGAATTGAATCCCAATTAGGGTTTCTTAACTTGCATTAGTTTTCATTTCATTAAGGGTTTTAGGTTTGCATGTTGAATCTCTTAAAATATGAAAAATACAAAAAAATCAGTCATTTTGCAAATGATTTACATAGCATTGCATCATCATTCACTTTCACTTGAAAATTTAACAAAACTTGCACATCAAATTAGGCCTCCTAGTTTGTCATCTTGTCATATTTTACATTTGCATTCAACCTTAATTTCATAGAAAATTCAAACTGTAACTCAACGTTTTATATTAGAATTTGGAAACCACTAGAATCAACTTAGAAATCTGTAAAAACATTTTTTAAAACCCTAACCTAGGATCCATTCTCCCTAGGGAAAATTATTCCATGATTAGGGTCATTTCCTAAATTTATGGGCATTAAAACATTTGTTTCTACATTCTACTTTGTTGTTTTCAGTTTGCATAAATTTTTTTCAAGTGGAATTGATCATATTTAGCTTCATTTGATAAATTTAGTGCATTGTGTGAGTTCAAAATTACATTTAAAAGACATCATTTTCAATTTTTTGCATAGCATTATTAGAAAATTATCTTGTTAGAAATCTGAAAATTTTCTTTTCCATATTTGCATTGCACTAAATACATCCTAGGTTACTTCATTGCATTTCAACTTCTTTCCATTTTGGGTATACATTGAGTTTTTGAAAATTGTATGAGCTTTACAACTTGGTGTCCTATTAGCAATACTATTGTGAGACGTAGTTCGAGACTCATGTCATCCCGCAATACATCATTCATCATGGATATTGGGTTCTCCAACTCTTTCACTAATAGTGGTGATAATCAACCCTCTATGTATCATAGCCTTCATACCTTATTTCCAATGACTTCCTTACCTACAAACAATGTGCATGATGCTGAAAAATTGGTTTCTAATGTCTTGCAAGAAAACATAAGGATAAATGAAGAACTAAAAAGTTTACAAGACTTTGTGAGAAACAAACCTATTGCTACTAAAGCCATCCCTCTCATAAGGAACATACAAAAGATGCTTAAGCATGAAGAAGGAAAATAATTTATATGTACCTTGGTCCATCTCATCAATAACAATTTGTCTCCTCTTCAACCAACTTCCAATACATTTGCCATGCATAAGAGAAAAGAGAACATAAAATTTGATTACTTTACTACTCCTAACACATCCTTTTCTGAAAAAGGAAAGGACTTACAGTCAGAAGATGAAAATTATGACCAAACAATTATCAAACCAAAGAAGAAGAAGTTGAAACTGCATGCAAATCAAAAAATTTAGCTACAAGAGATATATGAACTTTTTGAATCCTTTGATGACCTATTAATGTAAGGAAAGCTTAGGTACAGAACAAACTCTCCTAATGCCAAAACCCAAGGAAGAATGCAGAGGTGACTTTAGATTTTTTTCAATTACAGTCCAATTAAGATACTCATGAAAAGAATAACAAAAAAGAGAAAAGAACACATGCACAATTGGACACCAGATTTACGTGGGAAAACCCTTACGGGAGAAAAACCCCCCACACCAAGAAAAGTCTCTTTGTATTACAGTAAGCAAAATTACATACAGAGATCGGACTTAACTTTCTAATGTCAATTTTATAGCAGCAACATTCACTGATCAACCTTGTACAAAATATTAATCTCACAATGCTCTCAAAACCATGCAATGTATTCACTATGATCAATCCATGTTCAATTGAGAAACTCTCTCATTACCTGAACATATCATCATCATCTGTTATAGAGAATAATCCCTATCGTTCATGGTTTGTTGATCCTCCACACAAGAATGGTCACAACAGTTCAACTGCCAATGGTTCTTCTTTCGCTTCTCTGATTGGTACAAAACAAACCATGTAGGATAGTCATTTGGTCAAAACATTCAATCTAAATTGCATGTCAGTGAGACACCAAACCGTGTCTCCTCGATGCCAAAATGCCCAATCTCAGAACCGTCAGCATGATCAATGCTATCAACAACATCCTGAGAAGTCATAGAGATCGTTCAAGTCTCCCTGATGTCACAAAGAAACCAACTGTCCTTATCAACAAGAGTCCCACTGAATGCAAACCCATCGACCAGACACGCTCTGTCGCTAAGACTTCACACCGATGTTCATCTCGTGAAGTTCTATCAGCAAGACCATTGCTATCATCAAGAGCTCATATTGAACACAAATCCATTGGCGAGACATGCACTATCACTAAGTCTCTTATAGAACCTTTATGTCACACTAATGATCATTACGTGCAAAGCTATTGGTGAGATGAGCGCTATTGACAAGAGTTCACACCGAATGCACCTACCCGTCAGTGAGAGAAACACTTATCAACAAGAGTTCATACCGAACACAGACTTGTCGGCAAGAGAAAAACCATTGATAGGAGATCATACCGAATGAAAACCTATTGGCAAGACCAACAGTATCACAAGAGTTCTCACCGAAGTTGCATACCCATCAACGAGACCACAACCTTTAGAAGGAGATCATACCGAATGCATACCCGACAGTTCATATTACTCTGATATGTTCATCAGCCAAAGTCTCTTCGACATTCATTGAAAACCAACCTGTCAGCACATTGGAACGAGTTAGGAATCTCTCACCGAAACCCGATGACTACCATTGGCAAGACAATTCCAATGTCTTAGGGACTTTGATCTTTAGAACACAACTACTTTTTGGCAAGACATTTTGAGGGTCTCACCAATTTTTTTCTTTCAAGAGTTTCATGCAAGTAATTTTGAGGCACATTTTCCAACAATCTCCCACTTGATGAAGATCTTATTGACACCTCTAGATCACAAAAAAAATTACTAAAATTCATGGGCACTAAGGCCCATCGAAATGGCACACCACCTGTACTTGTCTGTGTTCACTGGTTTCATCAATGCATCTACAAAATTTTCCAGAGTATCCACTTTTTTAAAGAGACATTTCCATCCTCCACCATACCTCATACAAAATGATACTGCACATCAATATGTTTCATCTTGGCATGGAAAGTAGGATTTTTCGCTGGACAAATAGCACTTTGACTGTCATGGTAAATTGTAATTTTCCCTGCATCAAACCCAATGTTAGAACACAAACATTTTAACCAGATTGCTTCTTTACAGGCATGTGTTGCTGCCATGTATTCTACCTCTATAGTGGACAAAGCAACTACAACCTGCCACTTACTCATCTAACTAATTGCACCACCATTCATCATGAAAATATATCCACTGGTGGATCTTTTGCTATCAATTTCCCCTACCCAATCAGAATCCACATACCCTCGAATGCTGAGAGTCCTCTGTGATTCAATCAAATTCCCATGGTAACACAAAGCATATCCTGGAGTACCCTTCAGATATCTAAACACTCTTTTCATAGGATCCCAATGTGTCCTTCCAGGATTTGCCATAAAATGACTAAGAACTCCCACTGCTTGGGCAATGTCCAACCTTGTACAGACCATTGCATACATTAAATTACCAACTACACTAGCTTAAGGCACTCTAGTAATGTCCTCCATCTTAGTAGAATATTTTGGACAATCTTCAACAGATAGCTTTGTTCCCTACAAAACTGGAACAACTAGTTGCTTGCAATCAGTCATACAAAATCTCTCCAAAATAGTATTAATATACTTACTCTGACTGAGCCAAAGTTTACTACTCTTTTTGTCCTTGGTTATTTCCATTCCCAGAATATACCTGGCTGCACCAAGATCTTTCATTTCAAACCTTGCAGACAACTGAGGTTTTAGATCAAAAATCATTAACTTACTATTGCCTATCAACAACATATCATCAACATAGAGAGAAATAATAAGAACACGATCATTTCCAGCTTTGAAGTACACACAATGATCAGATTTCGATCTTACAAACCCCAATGACAAAACAAAAGTGTCAAACTTCTAGTACCACATTCTAGGAGATTATTTTAATCCATACAGATATTTTTTTAACCTGCAAACTAGATTTTCTTTACCTTTTTCCACAAAGTGCTCAGGCTAGGACATATAAATTTCTTCTTCAAGGTCACCATGAATAAATGTTGTCTTCACATCCATCTGTTCAATCTCTAAGTCATACATTGCTGCAAGTGACAAAAGAAATCTGATAGACATTAGCTTAGCTATAGGAGAAAAAATTTCTCCATAATCAATTCCCTCTACCTAGGAATACCCCTTCGCAACCAACCTCGCCTTATACTTTTCCACATTGCCATCTAGACCTATTTACTTTTTGAATACCCATTTGCAACCAACAACTTTTCTACCTTCAGGAAAGGGCACCAAACTCCAAGTTTCATTCTTTTCTAATGATGCCATTTCTTCATTCATGGCTTCCAACCAAGAGTTTGAATCAGACATTCTAATTGCCTCTTTGACAGTCCTAGGATCATCAGTGCTAGAAATTAAAGTATAGGCACAAGTAGAATCTAACATAGAAAACCCATACCTATCAAGTTGCTTTCTTTCATGTGTTGACCTCCTCAAGGGTTGAGGCTGAGGTTG
The DNA here is from genome assembly GCA_007258455.2 of Sequoia sempervirens. Classification (NCBI taxonomy): domain Eukaryota; kingdom Viridiplantae; phylum Streptophyta; class Pinopsida; order Cupressales; family Cupressaceae; genus Sequoia; species Sequoia sempervirens. The sequence continues at coordinate 482,639,269 of VDFB02193867.1, read as the reverse complement.
TTCTTTTTCAAAACTCTTAAAACTACTTGAGATCTCCTCAGTTTCAGGTACATTTTTAATTTTCAATTCCTCTTTATCTGCTATCAGAGGAATTTCAACTACATCCTTTTTATTTTTTGATTTTGTCTGTGATTGCAAGTCCAATGTAGAAGGCTTCAGCTCATGAAAAATAACACTTCTATTCTACAAAACTTCTCTGTATTAGGATTCCAAAGCTTGTATCCTTTGATGCCAGCACTATAACCAATAACAATATATTTAACAACCTTGTTTTACAATTTAGACCTTTTTTCATTTGGCACATATGCATATGCCTCACAACCAAAAATACGAATGTGTCTCAGAGAGGGCTTCTTTCTAGACCATGCTTGCAAAGGTGTTTTCTCAACAAGAGCTGAATTAGGAGAACGATTTATTAAATAACATGTTGTTGCAACTGCCTTAGCCCAAAATTTCTCCTCCAATCCAACACTACTCAGCATACTTCGTGCTCTTTCCATCACTGTCCTGTTGAACCTTTCAGTAACTCCATTTTGTTGTGAAGTGTAGGGTGTAGTTTTATGCCTTTTAATTCCATGATCTTTACAATACCTTTCAAACTCATCAGAACAAAACTCACTGCCATTATCAGTCCTTAAACATTTTATTTTTCTTCCAATCTAATTTTCCACAAGGTTTTTAAATTCCTTAAAACGACTGAACACTTTTTATTTACTTTTCAAAAAATCAAAAAATGCCCTTCTTGAATTATCATCAATGAATGATACATAATATCTTGATTTAGACAAAGAAGGAACATTTACTAGACCAAAAACATCAAAATGTATGTAATCAAGTAAACCAGAAGATTTGTGAGGACTAGAGTAAAATGAAACACGATGTTGTTTACCATATATGCAATGTTCACAAAACTCGAATTCAAGGTTGCAGTCATCAAGCCCTTCAACTGAGTTTTTATTTTTCAAGGTTTTTAAACCTTTTTCTCCAATGTGGCCAAGCCTATGATGCCAGAGCATAGTCTTTTCTATTGGAAGTTTAACTTCCATAGATTTTACACTATCAGGAACTTTTTCCTCCTTTTCTCCATGAGTAGTTTTTTGTGACTTTGTAGAGACACTATTGCATTGAACAAAAAGTGCATCTAGCTTATACAAAGTACTAATACAAGCACCCCTAGCTAGCACCGTTGAGCCTCTAGTCATTTTGTAGCCATTTCCAGAGAACGTGACTTGCACTCCAACATCATTTAGCTTACTAACATAAAGTAAATTTTGAGCCAGACCTGGTATATGCATTACATCATTGATTACCTTCACTCTTCCATTAGGGAACTAAATTTTGACTCTTCCACGACCAACTATTTCTAGAGATGAATCACTTTCCAAATACACCCTTCCACCATCATATTTTTCATACTTAGTGAACCAGTCTCTATGAGATGTCATGTGGAAAGATGCTCCAAAATCAATCAGCCAGACATCATCTGATGCCTGAGTTGCCAAGGCTGCAATGAAAAGCATGTCATTGTGAATTATCACTTTGAGACTTCACCTTGGACTTCGTACTAGGAGACTTTGATCTCCCTTCTGATTTCAATTTGGACTTCTTGTCCTTCTTGTCTTTTTTCTTCTGATCTGCCTCAAACAACAAGAGCCTCCTTTGCCATCTTAGAAGATTTTCTTCTCATTTATTCTGATAACAAAGAAGCAACAACTTCCATCTTAAAAGAGGATTTCGTACTACCAATAGCCATCCCCAAGTGATCTCAAGAATATGGAAAAGAACATAATAGTAGCATACAATGATCTTGTTCATCAATCTTCACACCCACAAATGCTAATTAAGCAATCAACATGCTAAAATAATTCAAATGATCAACAACAGATGCTCCTTTCTGCATTTTCAAAGAGTACAACTTCTTCCTCAAGAACAACTTATTCACCAAGGACTTGCCTTGATAAATAGCTCCCAGTATTTTCCACAAAGAAGATGTTGTCTTTTCTTCATGAACATTTAAAAGAACAGAGTATGCTAGACAGAGCCTTATCAACCCTTTTGATTTTTGATATGCGAGTTCCCAATCCTCTTACTTCATGCCTATAGGTTTTGTTCTAGACACAACAAGCCAAACATCATGATCAACCAATAGATCTTCCATTTTGAGTTTCCACAACTCAAAATTGTTTCCATTGAATTCCTCAATTTCAATCTTTCGTGACATGCTTTCCATCTTAATCTATAATTCAAATTACCAAACTTCTACAAGAAACCCATTGAATGGAATTGACAAAAAAAACCCAACCTACCCAAAAGGATAAGACAACTGGCTAGGCTCTGATACCACTTGTAAGGAAAGCTTAGGTGCGGAACAAACTCTCCTAACACCAAAACCCAGGGAAGAATGTAGAGGTGACTTTAATTTTTTTCAATTACAATCCAATTAAGATACTCATGAAAAGAATAACAGAAAAGATAAATGAACACATACACAATTGGACACCAGATTTACATGGGAAAACCCTTATGGGAGAAAAACCCACCACACCAAGAAAATTCTCTTTGTATTACAGTAAGCAAAATTACATATAGAGATCAAACTTAACTTTCTGATGTCAATTTTACAACAACATTCACTGATCAACCTTGTACAGAACATTAATCTCACAATGCTCTCAAAAGCATGCAACATATTCACTTTGATCGATCTGTGTTCAATCGAGCAACTCTCTCATTACCCAAATAGATCATCATCATCCATTACAGAGAATAATCCCTATCGTTCATGGTTTGTTGATCTTCCACACAAGAATGGTCGCAATAGTTCAACTGCCAATGGTTCTTCTTCTACTTCTCTGATTGGTCCAAAACAAACCATGTAGGATAGTCATTCAGTCAAAATGTTCAATATGAATCGTATGTTGGTGAGACACCAGACCATTTCTCCCCTATGCCAAAATTCCCACTCTTAAAACCATCAGCATGACCAATGCTATTGGCAACATCCTGAGAAGTCATATAGATTGTTCAAGTCTCCTCGATGTCACAAAGAAACCAACTGTCCTTATCGGCAAGAGTCCCACTGAATGAAAACCCATCATCCAGACACAATCTGTCGCTAAGACTTCACACTGATGTTCATCTCATGCAGTTCTATTGGCAAGACCATCACTATCAGCAAGAGCTCATATCGAACACAAATCCATCAGAAAGACATGCACTATTGCTAAGTCTCTTATAGAACCTTTATGTCACACTGATGATCATTACGTGTAGAGATATTGGTGAGATGAGCACTATTGGAAAGATTTCACACTGAATGCACCTACCCGTCAGTGAGAGAAACACTTATCGACAAGAGTTCATACTAAACACAGACCTATCGGCAAGAGAAAAACCATCGATAGGAGATCATACTGAATGCAAACCTATTGGTGAGACCAACAGTATCAGAAAGAGTTCTCACCGAAGTTGCATACCCATCGACGAGACCACAACCTTCGGTAGGAGATCATACCGAATGCATACTCAGCAATTCATGTTACTCTGATATGTTCATCGGCCAGATTCTCTTCGACATTCAGTGAAAACCAACCTGTCAGCACATTGGAACGAGTTAGGAATCTCTCACTGAAACCCCATCTCTTGTCGATGACTACTGTCAGCAAGACAGTTCCAATGTCTCAACAACTTTGATCTTTAGAACACAGCTGCTTGTTGGCAATACATTCTAACGGTCTCACCAGTTTTTCTCTTTCAGGAGTTTCATGTCAGTAAGTTTGAGGCACATTTTCCAACAATTAAAGATATCCAATATTGAGAAGGCCTTTTACACTCTTTTACATTGGGGATTAATCAACTTACCACCTAAACATGAAAATCTAACCAAAAAACAAAATAATCAAAATAGACCATATTGCGCCTATCATAGATTCTTTGGACACCACACTGATAATTATCATCCTTTACAAGGATTATTGAAGAAATTTAGATCCCATAGGGATCCATCTTGACTAAAATCATGCGCCTTGTTCCTTTCCATGTAATAATTGTAGGATAATAGCATACTCACTATTACATGTTTAACAATCATTGCAAATCATTTTCTTTGCAAGGAGCTCATTCTCATCACTTACCTCAGCTCATCCTTGTCTTGCACTTATTGGGGGAAAGGGTTTAGATAGCCTTGTCCTAATTTGACACTTGATGTTGTCCCTTTGGATATTTATCCACCTTTCATTTATATTGATCAAGATTGGGATGTAATCAACCTACTATAGGTTGACTCGCATGTGCCTTACTAGTATTTTGCTTTGTTTTATTTTGCACGTTTCTTTGTGTGATTGCATGTGCATAATGTGATCTCCTCGTACTATTTTTTTTATGTATCTCTCTCTTCATGTGCATTCCTCTATTTGTACCAACATTCTTCTCTATGTTGTAAATATTTATCTTTTTGCTTGTTTTGTGTTTTCCTTTTGGGGATGATGCAAAGTGTTGAAACATTTAGGTCTCTTCCATGTTGACCCAAAATATTTTTCTTTGTTTTCGCTCTCTATGTGTCATTCTTCCTATTTTGTGAGTATTTTGGGAATGATGATATTTATGAGCTCCATAACAACATTGTAGCAAAGATATACTGACCCCAAATCCGTAGATCCCTTATGTGTTTTGGGATTTCATTTTGGGGGTAACCCCTTCCTCTCTTTTTCATGATGTAGCTTCATTTGGGAACATATAACTTGGCATAAGGATTTTTGAATAAGCTCTCACATCCTCATTATTGATTAACATTTATTGTTGGCTACTTTAAAGAAAATTGCTCACAACAATGGTGCTAGCAATTTATTTAAAGTGGGTGCATACATTGGAATTATCATCCTCATGTTTCATTGTTCAATTTTCTTTCTTCTTGTGATGTGTTTTTTCTTGGTGGTGTCATTAGGTTTGATTTCCTTTGAGAGTGTGATATTTCTTAGCATACAAATTTCCTCTTAGTGGTGATGCTATGCATTGCATTCCCTATGTTACAAATCTTTTACCCTTGACTTGTCCTCTCTTGGAGACATTAGGCATGATGTTCCCCAAGAAGAGAATACACATGAACTAAGAAATATCCCTTTGAACAAACCTTTACTTGTATTTTGTTCATAAGTGTTTAGCATAATACAACTTGCTAACCTTGTGAAGCTCGAACCCTATTTTAGGGCCACCAAGCATAACACACTTTGTTTTCCAGTGGAGCCTTGCCCTGCTCATAGGTGCTTAGCATAACACATCTTGTTAGACCTTATGAGGCTTGATTTTTTTGTGGTTCCTTATTGAAGTTGTTAGAGGGATAGCTTTAATATGGTATGGGAGCCTAATAAGAATCTCTCATTTTCCACCCGTTGGGGTCTCACCTAGTGGATAGCCTAAGGTTCCATTAGGTCAGAGTGAGCATGCACATTGTTTGCATAGTGGACATTGAGTTATACTTGTGAACATTCTTGGACAAAAATTTGAGACATGTTCAACATCACATTAGATAATTGAGGCTTGATCAACCCACCTTCTCTTGCACAAACAGTCGAGACATGTTCCACATTGCGTTGGACAATCGAGGCTTCATTTTCCCTCTTTGTTCTCACCTTTTCTTCTAGTATTTGACGTTGTATGATTGATAATCTTTGTCATTGCTGCATACGCATATGTCTTGAATGTCTACTTTAGTGTGAGTTTGACACAGAGTCATCCTCTCACTAAAGTGGGGGCTAAATGTAGTGTAGAAAAATGTATCCCTTTTACATTTTCACACCTAATTAGGAATTAATATTAAAGTAAACTTAATGATGCCTTAATTTAGTGTTGTAATATGTATTTTACATATTCAAATTAAGTTTAGGGCCTTATCAATTAAATTAGACTTTATTGTGCCTTATTTTTGGTGTTGTAGAGTGTACCTCTTTAAAATTTCACACTTATTTAGGGCTCTTTTAATTAATTGAGCTTAATTTTCCATAATTGGCCCCTTTAATTCAAATTCAAGCCTAATTAATTACATTTTTTGAAGAGGAAACTCAACATTCATTAATGCCTAAACATAACACTTCTCATTGAGCAATATGTGTCTTAGGTGAGTGAAATAGGACTCATTTTCCCAAGGGTGAATGGGTCCTCACTTAGACCTAGGACCTCAATTTAAATTATGTTTTTGGTGGTATTTTAATATCTTTAAATATATATTCACATGTTGGCTTGTGCTATTTTAATTTTTGGAAATTAATGCTACATACCTATAAATTTAAGGTCATTTCACTATGTTTCATCTAAGAGTTTTCAAGTAATCTAGAGAATTTTCAACAACATTTCAAGAGAAATTTAGGGTATTCAAGAGTATATTTATTGAAGAATTATTGCAACAATCAAGATCCAATTGTCATGTCAAAATATTCTTGCATCATGCATGTTATTGGAGTTAATATGATGATGTAGGTTTCATGATCCATTCAAGAATTCAAGGCATTGTTTCAAATCAAGTTTCAAGATCAAGATCCACATCTATTGAAGTCATTTCATGAAAGTTCCAACTCTACATTCCAAGGTTCATTCAAGGGTTTGGTTAGTTGTGAAATAGAGTTTTTCATTCATCATTCCTTTCATGCTATTTCATTTCATTTCAAGGTTTAATTTCGAAAATGGGGTTTGACCAAGGAAAAACCCCATTCAACAAAACCAAAACATTTTTCTCTATTGATTTGTGTTTGCAAATTTAGGTGGAAGAAATATTGAAGATCACTTGAATAGAAAAATTGGAGAACTTGTCAAAGTTGCAAAATTTGTCATCTCATGGAAACTCAATTACAAAATTTATTTCCGGCTCTCCAAACCTGAAACTTGGGAAAATTGAAGGATTCAAATCTGTAGTAGAATATCCCAAAAGTTGAAAAAAATCCCTCAGGACCCATTCCCCCTGGGTGAATGAGTCTTAGGTCAGCTTCAACAAAGCAATTTTGGTGACTAGTACACATCATCTTACCTCTCTCTAATTTTCATTTCAATTTCTAGTTCCATTGGTATTGAGCTTAATCTATTAGATCTAATTGTAAATTGTATTTTGGAGTTAGTTTTCTATTTTTAATCTTTCTCCCTAAAGTATTGTTTAATCAGGACCCTCATCCTTGCAAAAAAATGAAATCGGTAGATTCACACTTTGAATTGACTCACCTAAAGGTTGAAAGTCCTTTCATTGTGTGGATCTCATTTCCTAATGAATTGAGGAATAATAGGTCCCAATTGGTTCGTTAACCCATAGACCTCATTTTTCTTTATTTCAACAATTTCACACTATGTTTGCATCCCCTTTGTTGGTTATCTTTTTTAGAACCAAACTTAATCTCACCATTCACCTATGGATCTACCAGAATCCAATGCTAAGTAAGGGCAATGATTGGCCAACAAACAAGTAAAGGCTTACTAGATGTTTACTTCTACTCTTCGGGCTCTATGAAACCTAGGAGGATAATCCTAACAATGTTTTCATGATATTCTTGTGCCATTTTTATCATAAATATTGTAACACACAAATAATTCTCATATAGAGGCTCAAGTAATAGAAAAAATCAAAGAAGTTGGCTACTTCTTGATAATAGTTCATGTTTGGAGCATGAGAAAGGTAAAACCTAATATAATTAGAACCCATTTCAGATAATTTGAACTAATGAATGGTTATTCATTGAGTTAATCAACCTAATGCAATATGATTGTCTTACTTAGACCAGTGCCTCTTCCTTGGAATGAAGTCAATACTAATACCCACATAATTTGATAGAAATTTTCACACATGACACTATATGAAGCTTTGAAAACACTGCATTACAATATTCCAACATGATATCTCAACCATCACTTCTTACTAGCATCCTAGCACTCAATTTAATATAAACCTATAACTCAATTCAAGCATTTACATCAATTCTTTGAATTAATAAGCAAGAATAAAACCATACATCCATTGGAAATCAATAGAGATGAATAAGATAACCTTTGATTATATTATTCATAATTTATAAGACTAGTACATAGGAGAGAAAATGGTGCCAAACTTGTGCTATTATGTCCTATATTGCCAGTACTACTATTAGAGCTTCATGTACATATTAGTAGACCTAAACCTAAGACTTAACACTAAACTATTTAGTATCCTTTATAAGTCTCTATGTGATCAATCCTAGAACAACCAACCACCCAACAACCCTTGCAACTGACCCTAAAATCCTATTTATAGAGATATGGGAGCGACAAGCATTAGGCTGAAATTAAAATTACAATTACATTCGCATTTGATAGTTAATTTCACTTTAATTTTAAAGATTCCCCAGATAGTTACATTTAATAATTGCAAAATAGGGGGAAAACCAAAGAAAAAACTCCATGAAGTACATTGAAGAAGACCGACCCACCTTCCAAAAGGCATCATTTTCTATTGTAGTAGCACCAAAATCCCTTGTCCATGTCGATCGAAGAAGATTTTCCATCAGTGCCCAAGGAAAAAACATACATATTAATTGGAAAAGGCATACTTGCCATTTAAGCAATGGTGTCCAACACCTCTCCTTCACACCAACCAAAAAGGTTTCCAAGTTAGCAACAAAGATAAAAAAATCATATACTTGCTAAAGAGGACAAGTCTGATGTAGTGGCCATGGTGTCATAAAAAACAAAAACAGAACCAGGGCGCTACTTTGACTCATCAGCATCAGAATATGCCTGCCCACTCCGCATTCATGTTGAAATTGGAGAAGCTACTAATCCTCCCTCATCAGAATCCTCATGTTGCAGCAGAGTGAGCAGGTAACAACCATACTTTGGGTCAATATCTCCTTCATCGCTCGAAGGGCTATCTGAAACCTCTATGGGAGAGTTGTGTCATCCCATATAAGAATCATAAGCCTTGTGGTACTTATTCTTCTTCTTTGCTTCCCTCATAGGCTTAACTGATTCTTTCTTTCTAAAATTGACCAATTCTTTTGAAATAATTGGGTATGTGTAGGATCATGATTGGCCAAAAAGTGGCAATATGATGGGTATGTGTAGGGTATGTGGTTGATAACTTTTTTTTACCCAAAATTGATGAAACAAAAAAGGTTTTTAAAGGAGATTCTCATCTTTCCATCGGTATCATATTTTTTTAATCCAAAACATGCATCACATTCTATGCTTCACATACTATAGGATTAAAAAAAATGAATTTCATGAAGTTTTGACCAAGTTAAGGTGGTGGACATACAAGTTTTAATATTTTTTAAAAGTTGTAATAAAAATTCATAATTAATTATTTACTTGGAAAAAAATTACAAAAAAATATGCATCACATTAGGACATGAGTCCTCTACTTATATCTAAAATATTATAAAAAAATTATCATTTTATTGTGATTAGGGTGGTCAGACAAACACCTACTTCTTATTTTTTTGCTGAAATTTAAGTACTACTACATTGAAACTTTAAATTTTCACTAAATATTTTTTTTTTAAAAACAAATCTAGTAGTTTAGAAACTACATTCAATCTGCTATAGATTTTATTCTAACATATTTTAGAAATAATATAGATAACTTATTCAAATTTTTACGTCAAGTTGCCTAACTCTGATTTTTCTAAATTTTTCACCACTTAAGGGCCTATTTTTTGCATGATGATCCTACACATACCCAACTCTGCTCCTCAAATTATAGGTGCTCTTGACACCACCTTTCTTAGTTTTAACACGGCTTCTACCCTTTGGCATTGCAGGGGCTCCTGGCAAGCCATGCCATTTTCAAGTGGTTCATCCTGAGACTCAAGTAGACTAAGTCTCCTTGATCTTCGAACTGGGTGGGCAAACACACTAGGTTTACTCATTTTCATAGAGAGAAAAATGAGAACAAGGAGACTCTTAATTGTAGGAAAACTTTTCACTAGTTAGTTCTTAAAAATATTTTTGTAGAACAAAACATTCAAAACCTTGTAATTCTTATCATCATAAAAGGAGATTGCAAACAACAAAACCATCACCACCCTAGGAATTTAGAACTAACAAACTAACTTATACGTAATTGAAACAAGCAGGTGTGAGCACCTACTTACCCAAGAAAAAGGTACCTCAATATCTCTGTAACTTCTTACACCATCTTCTTCACGAACTCAAACTTAATTTCCCAGCTTATGATTGCAAACTGTGAAGAAAAATATGGCTATCGATCCTCATTATATTGAGTAATTTGAGCATGCTTACCATTAATGCTCGAGGAAGGCTTGTGCGAGCGAGCTGACAATCAACTAATTGATTTTTGAACCTCAATTGTTTGATCACATGTTGAGATAAATCAACTGATAATTACAATCAAGGTAATTAATTATGAAGAGGCTAACTACATACACTTGATTCCTTTGTCCAATCATAAAATCCCAATTGGATATACATCCACTTTGTCTGCACACTTAATCACCCATTTAGCATTAAAGAAAATCATATTGTGTCCAATTTTCCCACTCGCCCATGGGAATTAATCCACTTGCAACACATATCAATAGGACGATGAGGGGTGGCCTTGATTTGATCTCAAACCATCGACCCATACTTTTCCTTAATTCAATATCACCTTCCTGCATGTACAAACCCCTGACAGAAATGACAGTCGAGATAAAAAACTAATCATCATATCTCAAAAATGTGCATGAGAAATCAATTCTTATCTTCTACCCCTAATCCTTCATGTCTTCTTCAGTGAAATTTATCAATATTTCACCCTTACTAATTCCCATTCAACCCTTCAGATTGATCCATGTGGCAATCACCCACTTCCTTGCCAAGAAATGAGAGGTATGAGTGGATCCCTCATGAGATGGCAGGGAGCGGTCAAGATTGACCCACATCTCCCACCATCAACTGTTGATCCTTGCTCCATAAAGTGTTCGCCATCTAAAAAGCCAGGCAGGTCCCTCCATAAAGCAACAAGTGTCAACAACCCACTAGTTTGTGATATTTCTTTAATATAAAATAAAATCGAACGGGGTGGCAGGGAGTGGCCAAGATGAAGCCACATCATCCAATGACCACCATCGATTTCATTTTAATACCGCCTGCAAAGGTACCGGGCCCGCCAATGTAGAAGACATGTGGCTTGCTCTTTGTAGCCCATGTGATTATTTTAATGAGGAATAAAATGAGACGGGGAAGTGGAGAACGGTGGAAATTTTCTCTTGATGATCAAACGGTCAAACATAGAACCTAATATCTGCACATGCCAAAAAAAATAGTTTTAAGAAGGGGCCTTCACTAGGAAGACAACAGATGGGGACATAACAATTAAGATTAAAAACCTTAAGCGAATATTAAAACTTGAGCTTAGACTTAAACAAAATATTTTGAAAGACATCGACCCCAATTAAAATAAGGCAATAATTTTAATACAACCATGGGCATCAACTGAGACCACTAGGATCAAGGGTTTAGTAAGAGAATGAACTTGACAACATAAGTCACAACTTAAATAGACTAAGAACTTGCAATAATAAGTCAATAGTAAATTATAACGTTGGCAAGGACGCAGGCTTAGGGATCATTTAGGAAGGGTTTCTAGCAACATAAACCCTAAAGTATTGATGAAATACAAAACCATAATCTCCAAGACAAGGGATCAATTCAAACTTTGTAGAATTTTGAGATGGAACATGAAGCATTTTTATGGGTTTCATCATCCTCAATTAATTCGAAGGACTTAATTAAGCCTCTAATTGACCAAATTATGCATTCCAAAGCCTTATTACTCCCATTTTTTGAAAGGGAAACATGTATTAAACAATTGCAAACATAAATTAAATTACCTTGGAAATTGAGTGTCTTGGACTTAGATCTTAGCAAGGAATGGGTTCCCTTTAAGTCCCAGGATCCAATTTTTAATATTTTTTTGGTGGCATTTTAATGATTCAAATTCAAGTTTCAAGTTTCAAATTTTGGAATCTAATTTTTAAGAAATTAGATAAACACCTATAAATACATCTAGTCTTTCTATCATTCAAATATAACACAATTTTTTGGAGACTTCACAAGAGAAAATATTATTGTCAAGAGCAACATTATCATTCATCTACAATAGCAATCAAGATCATATCGTCATGTCAAAGTTCATGTGTGTTCATGTCATGTTTTGGAGCTAACATTGTGATGTAGGTTTCAAGCATTCAAGCATAAATCATTCAAACCAATTCATGCAAGATTCAAGCCTTACAGTGATGTGTTTGACTTCAGTCCTCTAAGCGCACTCATTAAGGGTTTGGTGAGTTATAACAAGCAAGTGTTCATTCATCGATTCCTTCATTTTTTCATTATTACATTATCAAGGTTTAATTACCAAACATGGGGTTTGACTAAGGAAAACCCTCATTCACCAAAAAAAACATTTTGAATTCTCTCTTTGAATACATGCAGATTTATAGGTGAAGAAGGATTGAAAGTTGATCAAATGAGCATTTTTGCAATACATTTGTTGTCATCATTGTTGTCAAGCTATGAAAACTCACTTATAGATTTTATTTCCGACTTTCCAACAGTCAAACTTGGAGAAATCAGAAGCTTTCATCTAGGATCAAAGGACTACAAAAACTGATTTTGGACACCCTGCCTAGGACCCATTCACCCTAGTGTGAACCAGTCTTGCTACATGCCTTGAAACCCACTTTTTATCACAGGTGCACACTATCAGACCCTTCTCAGATTTTTCGGCAAATTATCATTTCCATTTTTTTTATCATAGAATTTTATATTTCAAGTGTTATGTCATATAATTCATTTAGTTAATGCACTTTTAATCATTCCAAAACATTGAAAATCAATCATTTCTGTCATAAGAAAGTAGAGATCCAAGGTCCAAAATAGGGATGACTCACCTCAAGGTTGAAATTCAATCCTAGATCCCTTTGTGATCTTCTCTCTTTCTAATGAAATTAGGGAGAGGGTATTTAAATCCTAGGCCATTTAATCATTCCAAATTGGTTGAATTCATTCCCCTTTTTCCCTTCATTTCATTTTGGTGAACTTGACATTGTACATCATAAATTATGATTTGGAAGTCTTTAAAACCCTATATTTAGGTTTTACATTAGTTTGTTTGCATCTCATTTAGGGTTTCAAAATTGCATTTTTGCATCATTTAAATTCACAAAAATTCAAAAATATTGCATACATCTTGCATATATTCCACATCTAGTACTCTGCAAAAGGGTTTCTTTCAATCCTTTACATCAAAAAATCTAGTCAAAATTGCATCTAAAAAGTTGTCATTTGTTTTCTTTTTGTCATCAAATTGCATGTGAATTTAATCGTCATATTCTAGAAATATGTAATTGAAAGATTTTGTTTGCAACCTAATACAAAGAACTTAACTCCAAAACTCAAATTTTAATTTTTCAAATCCCTATACAAAGACCCATTTTCCCTTGGGTGAACCTATCCTTATACATGTAGTTTTTCAAATTTGTGGGCATACACTTGTCTTTGTTTGCTTTATTTCCAACTACTTATAGATCATAGTTTCGGTTTCAAAAGTGGTAGATTTCTACATAGTTGTTTGCATTTAAGTCAATTGATCAAAACAAGTGCATTATTCAAAAGTAAAATTTGCATTCAAAAGACATCATTTTCATGTTTTTGCATTTTAAAATCAGTAAACCTCATATGCTAGATCTGAAAATTGTAATATCTTTTCTTGTGTTTTCTATTTTTGGGTACACTTTGGTTTGATGAAACTTGTATGAGTATTGCAACCTAGTGTCCTATTGTCAATACTTTAGTGAGACATAGTTTGAGACTCATGGCATTCTGTGTTGATACATCTTATGTGGATTTTGGGTTTTCCAACTCTTTCACTTATAGTGTTGACACTAGTCAACTCATGTTGGAATCCATCCCTAAAATCACATGTCTTATGACTTACAATCCTACTGATGTTGAAACCATTGTTGCTCATGTCCCTCAAGAGAAGTTAAAACAAATGGATGAAGCCTTAGAAATATTACAAGACTTTGTGAATGTTGAATATATTATCGGTACTATGGTTCTTGTCATAGATAACATGAGAAAAATGATTTATAATGAACAAGGATTAGAGATTATGTGTAGCCTAGCTTGAACATCATTAATAATCATGTTCCTATATTGAATAGTTGTGCTAAAATTTTTGGATACAGTCAAAGTCAAGGAGGAAATAAAATTCCTCCCCCTACAACCATAACGTCTATTCCCACATACACTAATTCAACTATTACTACAACAAGGAAAACAACTATCAACATCAATCCAACTTCAAGTATTTCCATTGAGAATCCTTATAGCTTTGTGAATTCAAACATCATATCTCCTAACCCATTCGCTTCTCACAAACTTGCAATTCACTTATCCTCCCAACATATATACACCTCCACCATATTCACCTCCTTCCCAAAACACAACCAATGATCTTCCATCCTCAACCAACTTTTGTAAAATGTTTCATCCTTCCAACAATAAATTTCCATATTAAACCAAAATCAAAATGGCCAACTTTCACAATATGTCAAATAAAACCCATTATCATTGGAGATATTGAGAGCACAAATTTCACAAGGCATAGAGATTCTTGGATTTGAGAAATATGGTGGTAAAGGAGATCCTAGTAACCATGTCTCGACATACACAACCTTATGTAGTGACTTCATTTTTGAAGACAAACTCTTGGCTAAGCTTTTTCCTAGATCCTTGAAAGATAATACCTTGGAATGGTTTTTCTCTTTACCAAATAACTCAATCTGTTCATTCAATGAGCTTTTTGGTGCCTTTCTTAACCATTTCCATGTGCATAGTGGTCCCAAGATGGCCTTACATGATTTAATGCAATGCAAATAAAAGGATGATGAAAAGGTCATTGATTTCATAACATGTTATCAATTGTTTTACTCACAATCAACATTAAGATTCTTGACACCGATCTTCAAAGAATTTTCATTAAGAACTTGCACACAAAGATTTAATATAATCTTGGCATGATGAAATTCCCCTCCTTCACCCACTTGTGCATGGATCTTAGTGACTATTAGAATTCAATTAGTCTCCATGAAGCAAAAACTTCTTCCAACCATCCTAAAAAATCTGAATTTGTGCCTCATCATAACTTCCAACCATTCAAGAAACAAAATAAGGGCTTTATACAAATAAATTTTCCTCAAACAAATAAACATATGAGTCTCAAGTGGCTGCCATAAAAACAACAAATCCATATCAATATTGAGAAGAATATGCAATTTACCTCGTTACCCGATACCCTTGATTCCATCATGTTGTAACTCTTGGGTAAAAACATGATTACCTTACCTATTGTTAGACCTCTTGATACCACTAAGCCTTTACCTCCAAACCATAATCACAATTCCTTTTACCAATATCACTGACAAGTTGGACATGATACAAAACTATGTAGATGTCTTAAACATAGAATGCAAAACCTCATTGATTCTAATCACATCTAGTTTGGCAGTGTTAATGATCAAGGAAATAAGTAATAGAGAGAGGTATAGATAGGCAAAATTATAGAGAGATAGAGATATAGGTAGGGAATGAGAAAGAGGGAGTGTGTGTATATGAGTGAGAGAGATATGGACAGATATAGAGAGGGACATATATATTTATAAATAGATAAAGAGGAAGGGAGTATATATATATAACTTGAGAAATATAGAAGTGATGTGAGAAAGATAGATAAACATATAGAGAGGGAGTGATAGATGGAAAGAGAAAGAGGGAGAGGGAGAAATAGAGATAGAAAGATGGAGATGATGAGAGAGGGGGAGATGGAGAGATAGAAAGATAAAGATATAGAAATTGATATAGAGAGTGGTAGAGAGAGGAATACATAGAGGGGGAAAGAGAGATATACAGGAGATGATAGAGAAAAGTAGTAGAGAGGGGGTAGAGGTAGAGAGATAGAGATAGGGTGGGAGGAAAAATGAGTGTATGTATACAATATTTATATTTATAATATGTATCATATTTCATATAATATGTAATAATAAATATAAATATAATATATTTTAAAAATAAATATAGACAAATATTAAACTTCTAATATATTTATTTTTAATGAATATAATATATATTCAAAAAATAAATATAGATAAATATTAAACTTATAATATATTTCATATTTTAATTAATAATATATGTAAAAAGTAATAAGATATTTATATTTAATAACTTATAGTGTATATAAATATTAAATATATAATATCTAAATATTATAATATTATACTAAAAACATTTAAATATATCAAATATAATTTTATTTCATAATATCAAATTAAGAATATTTAAAAAATATATATTTCATATTTTAATTAATAATATATGTAAAATGTTATATGATATTTATATTTAATAACTTATATTGAATATAAATATGTAATATGTAATATCTAAATATTATAATATTATACTAAAAATATTTAAATATATAAATTGTAATTTTATTTCATAATATTAAATTAAGAATATTCTAAATAATTATATTTTATAATCTAATTTTAAAAAAAAAAACATAAAATATATATTTTGAAAAATAATAGAAAGTATAAATTATAACAATTTATATTATATAAAATATTATATAATAATAATAATAATAATAATAATAATAATAATAATAATAATAATAATAATAATAATGTAATTTATGCACTTTGAATATTAGTGGAAAATTAGAAACAATATCTAATTATTTGCTTTCTTTTATTGTTTATTTTATTGTTTTTTTGTTTCTCACCTTTATAATATGAATATAAAAAATACAATATTTTCTAGTGGAAATGTAGAAAGAATATATATATTTTTTTCTTTCTTTGTATAGAGTGTTTTATTTTATTTATTTTATTTTGGGAACTCAATGGTCAACCATCATTATACAACATTCTCAATACCACATTCTCAGCCTCCATCATTAAAATCGACGAATAATGTTCATATAAAAAATGCGTAATAACATTATAGTTAATATTAAAATTATTATAGAAAAATATGTGATTAATATTATTAATGAATAGCATTACATTACAATATAATTAACACAGATGGTTCTTCTGAGGAAATCCAGGTCATGTTGGTATTGGGGTTGTTGGGCGGAATAGTTTTGGGACTGTTGAGTTTATCTTTTTTGTTTATAAGGGTTGGTATACTAACAATGTGATGGAGGCTCTTGTCATTTTATGTGATGTGGAGTGCAGTTGTGCGCTTGGGTGGAGACGGATCATTTGTGAATTTGATTCTAAGGTGGTGGTGACTTTGCTGAAGAGGCAGCAGTTAGAGAATATCAATTGGCATTTGGTTGTAATTATAAAACAGATTCTTAATTTGTGTGCTTCCTTGGAATCTGTTAGTTTATGTCACATTCCTAGAGAATGGAATGGGGTTGTCGATCGTTTGGATAAATGGGCTTATGATCATTTGCAAAATTGGAATATTGTGGAAAGGAGACAATTACCCCTGGATTTGTCACAAAACTTGGACCATTTAGTGAAGATTGTTAGGGGTGTGTAATGCCCTTGCTTTGTACTGCTCTTTTTTGGTTTGAATAGATTTTTACCCCTCTTTTAGTTTAAAAATAATGGGAAAACAATTGAGTTGGAGTCTCCATGATTCTGCATGCAGTCTATCATAAAAGAACCTAGTAAAAGGTTGTAGAATATAACTTTATGTTGGACAACTACAATAAATTAAAGATTTGGTTGGATTTTTTTAGAAGGAAAAATAATATGGAGGGTCATGGAAATTTTTGGGGAGGGAGAGCTAAAAAAAAATACATTCCACTAAAAGATCAGTCACTTCTCTTCATATGTGCAAAGAAATTATCGCTCAATCAACACCAACGCAATCAGGTTGAGCTTTAATGTTTTTCTTTTGTTTCCACTAAAAATGAAGAGATATAAACATCATATATAGCTTCTAGCTGGAAAAATAAATTCTGGTTTAGCTTTCATACAATTTTGAATGCAATGGTAACAATTGGTCAATTTGCACTGCTACTGCTAATATCAAATTCTTTGCAGTGAATTAGAACCACATTAGACTTAATATCAGGTTTGGATTATATCAAACATATCAGAGAAATTAGGCTTCACAGGTAGGGCCTCTGATTCTTACATATAAATTTGGATTTCCTAGAGTGCACTTGTATGACTAGATACCTTTGCACTTTCAAAGGGCATTTGATTCCAGTTAACTTTTCTCCAATGAAGCGTAGTACTTTGGGATCTTTGTTAGTAAAATAACATTCAAATTGAATTAAGAAATCTGTATTTTTTCTTTCCTACATAGTGAATAAAACTTTGTTTTCGGTAGCTTTAAACCATGCTAATTGAATAACTTGGTGAATCCTCTTTCAAAACATTCCCTTCGGTACCTCTGATGAATAAAAATGAGGTTGTGTATTATCAAAATTGTTGAAGTTAATTATTCTTTCGTTACCCAAATTCATGTTTAGATGTAGGTTTTAGACATGTCCTTGATTGCATATCTTTGTCCTTACTTTCTTCTATCTTCATAGTGAAAGGAAGAAAACTGAAAATAAACTCACATTTCTGGAGTAGCTTAATTGCCTTTGCTTCAAATATGTGGCTAGAAGTCATGGCAGTATTTTGCTTGCTTTTGGGGAAATCATAACGATATATTAGATATCGGACATGTTTTCTGATCTTCATCAGAGAGTGGGGTAAGAGAATGGTTACCATATATATATACAGTAAATGTTATTATCTTAGAATTATATTATTGGAATCAATGTCAGTATGGGCTTTGTTTTCTGAATATTGTTTTATCTATTTTATAGAATATCAAGATATCATAATGAGATGATCAAACATTTTGTGCTATAGACATTACTATCATCGATTAACATTCATAAGTGTATTACTTGGTTGAGGTACATTCTTTTCCATAATTTGTGTATCAAATGGACATGTGCTTGGATATATGATGCATAAGTATAGGAATGGTAGGTCATCAGTAATCACATAGTGTATTGGATTCCATCATGCATGTCAAATGCATAATGTTAGATTCTTTGTGATGGCTTTTCTAGTGGAGTAGCACGGGGAAGCTAATGCTCCGTGGTAGGGTGGATATCACCTCGATGATGCTCTCTCTATCTCTCTTTTCTTCTTTAGGTTATGAAGAAAGAAAATGAATGAGGGTTTGTAATGGAAATGTTAATGTATTTACCCATCTTATGACCTGTTGATTGACATAATGAATGAATCTTATAGATTGTTTATTATTCCCTTATAAATTTTGAGTATGGTTTCATGATGTATGTGTGCTTGTTCTGAGAATCTAATATGTTTGTAACTTATAGTTATGCCAAGTATGGTAAGTGGACTTGTACAAATTGTATTTATGTATGATAAGAAAAAATGTTAGTCAAAGTGTTTGACTCCTGTAACTTTGATTACATCTACTTTACTCATTAATATCATAATTTGTTAGTGATTATGTGGTAGCTATTACAATTTTACCTAATTATCAAGTGATTATTTATTAGTATTTGTGGTATATTTATTGATTTTATAATCATTATTGTGTCCTAGCTAGTTATTGATTTGATAATCATTGATACAATATCTTCAAAAAGAAGTAAAATCTCATATGCGAATAAGGTATTGAAGATAGAGATGTGGTAAAAGTCAAAATCATGATAAACATAAAACTATGATGATAGTCTTGAAATATTATGTAATGGTTGAAATGAGATAGTTCTCATAATTTAAAGATAAGGTAAAGTTTGAGAATTGAGTAGTATAGGCATGGTAAGAATGATAATTATCATAAAATAAACATGAAGTATGTAGTGATGATAGGCTTGTAAAAAAAATAGATATAGCCCATCTAGATTCTCGATGGAACTTTGGAAACCTAAATAAAAGAGTTACGTTGAGTTAATGAAGCTAAACATTTTTTTGCATATTGATTTTAGATTAGATTGATCTCATAATTTAAACATGCTAAACCTTTATTCATATATAAACTTAAGTGTATGCAATAGATTGCAAAGTAGAAAAAGGAAAATAAAAAGACTAATGAACATAATATTAGTTTTTACACTCAAGATGAATGATATCTTACCCTTATAAAAAATAAAATCTTCTTTCCTTGTTCTTTATTGAGTTTTCATACCCAATTCCTATATTCTTATTTTTATGAAACCTAAGAAATCCTAAAAGATATTATATAGTCAAATTGCCCATGTAACTATTATGATGCTATGTTCACAAGAAATTGCATAAAATTGACAAATTACTAATTACCCACTCTTTCTTATGCTATTAAACTACCACTACTAATGCATTGCTAAGAAGATAACATACCATAATATTGAATACTGCCAAATAGAAAGGTTTTATATACATGATGACCTCTAATGACAAAAATAAAGTTACAAATCAAATAACACATAAAGATCAATTAATAACCATTTAACAATCCCATAATAATCCTATAAAATCCTAAAAAATACAAGATTCCTATAGTGAGGTTTAACTTTAGACTAACTTTATTCTATGCTCTTACACTATTCACACATCCCTAACATATTACTTTGGCATAGATTCAAGTCACATTGATGACTTCCTCACACCACTACTTCCAAACTTGTTTAAAAATAAGAAAGTCCTCTAAATGAATTGCTATCCAAGAAGAAATAAATTTCCACTGGTCTGCACATAACAATCTCCCTCATCTATTTTCAATCCACTCTAATTATCCATGGATGGGTTGGTGTGTGTAAAGCACACTCAGGTCAATAATCTTATCAAGACTATATACACATTTTCTTTATCTCTCCACAAATAAAAAAATTTGCAAGTTGAAAATGCCTGAATGGGATAAAATCCGGATTCAACTACTTGTAGAGCTACTCCTTAACCAAAACTCCAAACTTGGAGAGCTTGAAAATGAAACGAATTATTCCAAGAAAGTTCCAATGAGATCAGATTAAATCCTACCCACTTCAAGGTGCCTGGTGCTAGTATAATCCGCATGAGGGGTGCTGTTCGGATTGATCTTGGTGAAGTTGAGGAGATGACAATTGATAGAATCAGGATGGTCAAGGATGGCTATTTTACATAGTTACCAGGAAGCTTCATCATATGAACAAAAATCAGGACTCTGGCCCTGCGACCACACTTGGATAAAATACAATTGAATCCTTATTTATTTACTCACATTCCCTAATATAAACGTAAACAGCTGAACGAGAAGGGAATCTTATCGATTCATTACATATGGTATTATCTCCCCAAATGATAAGCATGCAAAAATAGAGAAAAATATACCAGTTGTGTCGACATGAAGATTAAAACTACTTAGCATTGCGTATAACCAACCACCTGAACATGGAATTCGTGGGAAGTAATGTCGACTGTGACAGACACCATTTTTGGTCTTTTGGTAGATCATTTTCTTAGACTTGCTTTTCACTGCCATCTATTCCATTGTGGATTTCACACCTTTATATTAAGTAAATTTTCATAACTCCCTTTGTTCACACCCCACCATCTCCCTCTCACTAATTGGCTAGTTTTAGCATTAATTGTAATTGGGAGTGTGTCATAATGGCACCACTCATCCACTTTCAATAGAGGTTAAAATATGAAAAATTTAAAGAAAAAAAAGTGATAAATATTAGTTACTAGCACATCAAAAATAGTATTAGTTATGAAATTAAATTGTTCTATCAAATTCATATTATAAAGTTAAATTGATTTGGTTCACATTTTCATAAGATATTTTAATGATAGTTATTATTATTGTTTCTTTTCAAATTTAAATTCAATTTATTATCATTACGAAATTTATGATCATTTCATTTTATTCTGTTTTTATTTAATAGTCTATCTAGATAAAATACATATTCAAAAAGATGGTTGTGACACAATCCTTGATCATTTTGAGCATCTTTTTTTACACCACCCTTTCAATTGACAAGTAATTGCTCTAGAGAGAAATTGAACTATCCACCTCCATGTTCTCTCTTTTACTCATTTTGAACTATTCTCATTAATTTAATCTCTCTTGCAACTTGAACTCTCTCTTGGCAATCTCTATTATTAACAACATTCTTGAGCTCTTTCCAACACTATAGCAAATGTGAAGACTCTCCAGTACTTTGTCAAGCCCATGAGAAGTGTAGTATCATTTTTGAAAGGAACTCTTACCTCCATTGTCTTCTTCAAGCTTTGTGAAATGAATTGCATTGTGCTTTTTACTCTAGCTTGTTCTTTATTTCCTACTCTTATTGTTGAATCCTATTTTCTATTAGCTTTGGCACTTGGGATCACATTTCCCATTCACTAGCATTGTTATTCTCATTCTATTGCACTATATTTAGCATTATTATTTCTCTTTCATTCCTTAATACACTTAGGATAAATAAAACACATATTTTATCTATTATTTTCAATATATTGACTATCTATGGAGGTTGGAAAAGCTACATCGGAGCTTCACTTGAAGGAAAACTACAAAACAACCCCCAAAATATTTATTTTGTCTCTTTCAACTACAAGTTTCATTTGGAAGAGGATATTCACCCTTTTGAGAGTGTTTCAATATCTTTCCCTCTCCTACTTTTTGATTTTATCATTTTCACTTGATTAGATAGATGAGATTTATATTATTTTACTTCTTTCATCACTAGTAATCTTCTCATTAATTTTTGGTTTCATTCCGGTGGAGATTAAACATGTTTTTTTGGGATAAATTTGTATTCTAGTCGCATTCATCATACATACTATATCACATCATGTTAACATCCATGCTTAGCACTAGTATCCAATCCAAAGACTTTTAGATTTCATTACCAAGTTCTTCTTTGTTGTTGATTTATAATTTTTATTTCATCTTGTGAATTCTATTATTTTATTTTTATTAAATAGCAATAGCTCATTTCCTTTTTAATATTTTAGCTTTCTTAGATAAGTGTACTCTTTCATACTTAAAACACATTAAATTAGCTAGCATAATTTTCTTTGATTAGTAGTATATTAGATTCTTTTGTCACAAAGGGTTAGTTAATCTAAGGGTAGTGCTTGCAATATTATTTGATAACGAAAAAAATCCTTTCCTTTCTCAAGTTAAATTTTATACATTAAATTTATTAGAAAAGAAATAAAGGATCCATTGGTAGCTTCTACAAGTGCAAGGAAGTGATCCATAAAGTGGTTGAATGCTAATGACTATAATAAGATAGCACTAGGAGAAGTGGGGCCCAAACTCATGTTCCTTGTGAAGAAAAAATGAGCAATGCTTCATCTAAATGCATGAAGGAATCCAAATATGGAGAAGCCCTTATGATGAAGAGAATATTGCTTAGAATAGAAAGAAATGAGAATGAACCTATTATAGACACCTATATTTGATTTTACCTTATCCCAGTGAATCAAATAAATAATTAATAATTAATTAATTAACTAATTAATACATCATTTATCTTCTCCCTCAACCTTAATTAAATAAATTTAATTTCAGCCCTTCACCTTTGTCCATCACCCTTATCTATCACCTTTATATTTATCTAACTCAGTCTAGCCTTATCCCACCAAAATCTTCCAAGTAAATTAATGCATACATACATACATACATAATTCATTATTTAGGCTAATTAATCCTTAATCATGTGTACATGTGATAAGGATACCATTTTCAATAAATCTTAGTTTTGAATTCTCCACCTCTTTGGGAGTGCAACAAGACAAATCTTGTCTTTCTAAAAGTAAAATATTTTTTTTTAAGAAATCAAATCTTAACTCTCAAGATACCTTTTTTAAATATCCCACCAAACCTTAGCCTTCCACTATTTCCTATGTCCAATCCCTACCATTGATCTTGGAATCCCCCTTTCAATTAATCCCCTTTTGACATTTGTCAAATCTCCCTTACTTGATAGCTCTCATCAATTATGAACCCTTCATTTCTCACGCCTAGATCTTACACCTTATGAGACACATGTCACATGACTACAACTTCAATGCATTCCTTCATATTTCTCAAATCCTATCCATCCATTAATGAATGCATCTTGGCCCTTGATTTTCCTCTCAAAAAGTCTATAAATTGAAGGCCTCTCATCCCATTTGATCATCTAATTGTATGTTATCATTATGCTATCCATTTGACTTAATCATACTATCATGTTGGTGGTTTAATAAACAACTACATTCCATCCATTAACACATCAAAAGTGCACATCAAGTGGAGTATTGGATGCACTCTACTTTAGCTCTATATGAGTAGCAAGGTAATTTAAGGTAAAAGGTATTGTCTATTGTATCATCTTTATGTTATTTGTCCTATTTTATTTTCTTGTCTTCATTTTGGTATGCCTAGTGGGACCCACATCCCTATTACTAACCAATTTTCTTTAAGTTTTTATGATTTTTTGGCTAAGGTTCTAGAATAGTGTTTTCAACTATGTTTTTTTGTTTATATTCCATAACAACAATTTCACTTTACAATTTGGTGTGTACACAAACAAATGATGATTAAGATAAGAAGATAAGAATCTACATGAGTTCCCCTATTGGCACTACTTGAATCAGATGGAAAATAAAGGTAAACATTTGAAAGTTGAAGATACAAATGGCACATGAATCTACATGATTGACTCCAATGACACTACTCAACCATGCAAGACGCAAGTAAAAAATATAGGTACCAATAGTTTAAAGACACTGATCAAACTATGAAAATGGAGGTCATCTCCAAAAATAGGAACCCAAGATTTTCCATATGGTAAATGCTCCATCTCACCAAAATTCATGGGTAACCAATTGTTTCAACTTCCTAGTACATAGGAAAAAAAACTAAATATGTATCTCACTACAAAATGAAACCAAGGAAGCATTAGCACTAATAGTAGAAACCTCCCATAATGCGGAAAGGGAGAGCAAAGATAGGTCCACTAAAATTGTGTGTCACCAAGAAGTGCATGTAGGAGAACCGGGAAAATTTGAATGTACACAAAAGAGTACCTACAACTGAAAAAAGGTGTACAAAACAAGGCACGCACACATGAAGCAAAAATCACTAGAATTCAATGTTATCATAGAAGGAACACTCACTTGAAAAAGGTTTGATAGAAAAAAAGGCACTACACAACCCTCCCATTACACTTTATATCATAGTGTGAGTACAAAAGGCACAATAGGATGTGCAAAAATCTCCAAAAAAGGTACAAAAGTGGCACTTTATCTTAGTGCATCTACAAAAGAGAAATTGTATGCAAAATATGCTCAAAATGCCCAAATAGGAAAAAAAAATGGAAATACATGTAGAACAACCTAAAGCAAGTCATCCCACACAAACAAAGAGTTTCTAGAAGCTAAAATGTCTAGGTAATTCACCAAAATGTGAAACCATAAAAAACTGAATAAAATGTACCTAGAGAAAAATCTAGAAAAAGTGCATGAATAACTGTGAAGAGCTCTAAAAGATCATTCTAACACTGCTAGAATTGTGAAGAATAGAGAAACTAAAAAAAATTGTGATCTTTGGAGTGAAAATAGCACGTCTAACTTTGACAGGAAATAAAATTTACTAGAAACAAAATTTAAGAAAAATAATAGCACTATTGGATAGTTTTTAGAACTAGCTTTCCTTGTTCTCCAATTTTTGATACTCGAGCGAAAAGTTATCATGATTTTCCCAATTTTGTTTAAGTTGCAAAAAAGAAAAAAAAAATTATCCCTTGGAGGCTAGGAGTTGGTCGCCCACATGACCATGGGTTGGTGGTCTACAAGATTTTTTTTCAAAATAATAAATTGGCCCTTGTCACTGGTGGAGCAATGGTCAAGTGTCATGACTACCACTGACATCACTACAGCCGCTAGAGGTCAATGGCTAAGTTGCTACCACTTAACGATCTATAGACAACAATGGCTTTGAAAGTCATGAGCCCTTGGCCTTGTAGCACTAGGAGTTGTGTTCCCAAGTGCTAGTTATTAGTGCTTAGCACTTAAAATGTTGTGTGCACAATGCACTAAAAAAAAAATTAAAAAAAAAATTAAAAATTTGTCTTACAAAGTTATACAAGCCCCTATACTAAAAAAATTGCCTCAGAAACTCCCAACACTAAACTTGGGAAAAATTTATATCAAAATTTGTCTACTTAGCCTTCTCAACACAATGGTGAGGTCCTTTTTGCATCAAAATGCACCAAAAAATCACCCAACTCCAAAATTTGCAAAAAAAATGAAGATTCCAGATTTGCTCCTATAACCCTAGTTGAGGAAAAAACTCAAAAATGGAGAAGGGGTTTGTTCAATTCATGCCCTGATAACATGTTAGAATTGTGAAAAACACAAGACGCAAGATCAAACAGCAAACAAAAACACCTTCCATGCAAGAGAGCATGCAAACAATAATCTAGTATATTCTCAACTAGAAAAACTTATAGAATGAAAAGATTTTTTGAATCTCAAGAGAGATAACAAAATGAAAGAGAGTGCTTATATAATCAAACCATAAATGAGAAAGGGATTAGATCATGAAAAATCTTGTCAGATGCATATGTGATGAGACATAATGACCTAATAATAGCTGACTCTAGTTAACAAAAAACAAAACACTCATAAGTTTAGCTTAAGTGCATGAAACAAATTAGACTAATAATAAATTAAATATTAATTAATTATTAGCTAATGCATGATTACTCTAATAGGTTCCACCAAGTGGTATGTATTCTTATACATATGTAGCTTGTAACATGTCATATAGTCATCTCCAGGTAGGATGCCACCTCAATTGGAAAGTCCCACAATATGACTTGACATTAGTAGGAAATAAATATTAGAATAAAATAAATAAATAATCACCAAATTAAATTCTAGGACTTGGAAACATTGAGACACCCAAATCCCAATAATTTTAAGAAATTAAGGATGTGCCAATCTACACCAAGACTATTAGGGAACTATGTTTGAAGAAGCTAGGATGAAAATGCAAAGACCCAAAAACTATCTAAGTTATTGGGCATATTGCAAACATTGTGCCTTAACATATAGTTGTTCCAAAATATGTATGCCCTAGTAGTCCAATTGTAGATGTTCACATTAATGGAACCCTCATTCAAAACACTTTTATTGATGTAGGTGCCACTGTTAATGTAATGACCAAGGAAACAATGGGAGCCTTACAAATCGTTGATCTTTTTCTTACCCCCACAATACTACAATTGGCAAACTAGTCAACTACTAAACCAAAAGGGGTTATTGAGAACTTGGTTATTACACTATATTTTTAGGAATATCTAGTATATTTCATGGTCCTACAACCAAATTTCAACCTAGGAGGATACACACTAATATGATATCAACCATAGTTGGCAATAGATAATACATTTATTGGATATGGACCAATAAATATGATAATATCCAATGGGAATGTAACTGAAAATTAAGTTATCTACCCACCAACACAACCCCTTTAGCTAAATTTGAACAACCAATATGGTTGGATCCTAAATATAATGACCAATAATTTATTCAAACATTAAGGACCATCAGAACAATCCCTTTGATAGAAACCCAAGATGAGGATATCGTCCTCTCAAACATCACACAAAAAATTATCGAATGGACCTACAATAAAAAAAATTGATATGTTTGTCTTGTTCACAAAATAGAATCCTTGCACAACATATTCACCAATATATTTATCTATTATCCACATATTTCATCACTTATTTCCCCATAGTTACAACCTTAATATATCATGTCTAAATATTGGTTCAATCACACCACTAGCAAAGAAAGTTGAAATGCCTCCTAGAAGGTCACTTAACATTAATAACCAAATGACCATGCAACAATAGAGTAGACTAATTACCATGCTACAAGATCATAATTTTTTTTTGCATATGACTACCATGAAATGAAATTCCTTGACCTATATCTCTATGTACACCATATATACATTAAGGATGATTGTAGACTCATAAGGAAACCCAAAAGAAAAATGAATCCTCTAGTTTGAGATATAGTGAAAATGAATTAAAGAAACTATTGGGAACTATATTCACCTTTCTAATATCATAGAGTCAATTAGTTTCTCCTTTGATGATAGTGCCTAAGAAGGGAGGCAAGTGGTGATTATGTGTTGATTATAGAGAGTTTAATACAACTAAAAGGAAGGATCACTTTCCCCTTCCTTTTATTAATCAAGTCCTATAAGATCCTTTGGTGGGAATGAAATACTCTTCCTTTCTAGATGAGTTTAGTGGCTATAACCAAATTAGGATCCACCAAAAGACCAATACAAAACAACATTTACTTGTCCATGGGTCACCTATTCTTATTCAAACCTTTCATTTGGTATGTGTAATGCCCCTGTCACTTTCCAAAGAGTTATGTTGAGCATATTTTCTAATCTCAGTCATGATTGTATGGAAGTATCTATTGATGACTTCACATCTTATGATAATACCTATGATACAAAATTAAGTAATCTTAAAAAATTACTACAAATATTCTAGGATCATAGTCTATCCCTCAGCAATGAAAATGTATACATGATGATGGAGGAAGGTATAGTTTTAGGTCACTATGATCCACAAGTAGGAATTAAAGTAGACCCCACTAATATTGAATTTATAACAAATATATCAATCCCCTAGAAACAAAGGGGTGTCAGGATATTTCTTGGTCATACTCATATTATCACATATTCGTCAAATACTTCAATAAAATAGCCTCTCCTCTATTTAACCTACTCCCTAAAGATGTTGATTTTGAGTGGAAAACTACATGTCAAGAATCCTTTCAAACCCTTGAGAATTCCTTAACCATAAAACCTATGTTATGAGGATAGAAATGGACTATTCATTTTCATATCCATATAGACACAATTGAATTTTCTATAGGAGCTATGTTGGTCCAAAAGGATAATGCATTGAAGTATGTTATTACTTCACCAACAAAAATCTCCAAGAACTAGATTTGAACTACATTATTATTGAAAAGGGACTCATTTTTGTAGTCTGTGCTATTAATAAATTTTAAAATTGTATTTTAGGCTACCCTATTTTCACCCACATCGATCATGCAACCATTAAGTAATTAATTAACAAGATGGTAGTTAGTAGTCGATTGGTAAGATGGCTTCTATTATTACAAGAATTTGATATAACTATTATGGAAAAGTCTGGTAAGGCCAACATAGTATCTAATTTATTTTCAAAATTGACCCTATTTGTAGATGGTCCTATCATTGATGAAACCTTTCCAAATGAGAATTTTTTTTACTCACTGTGCATACTCTATTGTATACAAACATTGTTAATTATTTGGTTGTAGGAAGAACACCTCTACATATTTCACCAAGGGAAAAATGCAACTTGATGAAGAAGATTCTTCCTTATTCTTGGGTAGTTGGTTATCTCTTCTACATTAGGCCTAACAATGTCATGTGCATGTGTATTTGGGAAAAAAATATTTTTGATATTCTATGAGCCTACCATGATGAACCCTACAAAGGATAATTTTTAGCAAAGAAAACAAAATTGAAGATCTTAATAACATGATACTATTGGCTAATATTACACAAAAATGAAAACTAATGCACAAGCAAATGTGATCAATATCAACAAATGGATTTTCCAAAAAAATTAATGAGATGACCCTAAAACTATAGTTGGTGTTATAACCTTTTGATATCATTGGCTTAATCAACCCTCTATCTATTAGGAATGAATACATAGTGGTTTGCATAAACTACCCAAAAAAATATATTGAAATTAAATCCTTACACCATACACATGATGAAAAGGAAGCATACTTCTTATATGAATATGTATTCACTCAATATGGGGTGCCCAAATAAATTTTCATTGATCAAGGACCACAATTTACATCAAATTTGATTATGAACCTAGTTAAATAATACGAACATAGACACAAAATGTAACAACCCCAGTGTTCTACTCAGTAAAATTTCAAAATATTTCATGTTAAATGAATAAACCATGATTTCATAACATAGCAATAAAAAATTTCTTCCCATAATGTAAATTACATGTATAATTGAAATAACACTATTTCCAAACTTCCAATGCATTCCATTGTAATTTCATAAATATTCCAAAAACACAGATATCATATTGAATGAACTCAAGTATAAAATTCATGATTGCATCCTTCCATATAAATGGGTACGTGATATGTACATAGCTCCTCTAAGCTTCCTCTGGCAATAGCTATACAAACTAGTCTTGATGTCGCCACATCGCTGCATACATTCTGAATGTCCTTGCTTGTTGTGTAAACACTCTAGTTATCCTTCATACTGGCGCAAACATCCACAAACCTCGACCGCCAACTGATGAGGAGAACATCACTCAAGCACTTTTCCACCAACCACAAACTCAAATGCGGTCCCCCGCACATCTGTCACATATGACAAGATGGACCTACCCTTCAACAAATAAATTGGTTGGTAAACCTCATGAAAATAGCCTATCTGAGCTTAGTGTTGTGTCCTACATGTCTAGAACTTGTAAACCCACAATCTAGGACTAGCATGCATACAAATGTATCACAGTGATTTAACAGTGTAAATAGTGGCAACTTACACTACTTTGGCCAAAGTTTTCTCAATTAGTACTTTGAGTGAAGATCATTCTATTCACATACACTTCTATAGCTTGGTTTCAATCTTGACCATTCATATACTATGCCTAGGTAATTTCCTCCAATGGGTAACCTTTAACCCTAGAGATAACATATCCCCCTTTTTC
This sequence comes from Sequoia sempervirens, assembly GCA_007258455.2. Classification (NCBI taxonomy): domain Eukaryota; kingdom Viridiplantae; phylum Streptophyta; class Pinopsida; order Cupressales; family Cupressaceae; genus Sequoia; species Sequoia sempervirens. The sequence goes on along the minus strand of VDFB02193867.1, from coordinate 482,608,449 downwards.
CAAGACACCATGATATCTCCACCAATTAAGCCTAAGTACTAGTTACACCTTCAAAGGATATTCCCATCCTAGGTATAACATAAGAGCTTCCTAGTCTAGGAATTACTTTACATATACAAGCCATTCAATACAAAAGACAATTTAGTTCCAAGTATGACTTTATAATCTAGAGTATAGGTATATAAGCTTCTTCTATTCATAGATTAGTTATTCATAAATAACTGACTCCAACCAGTAATATATCATACTAATAAGTGGTTCTCATCAAGAGAATAGCCACATGAGTGATTGACCTCAATCAAAACATAATCATTGCAATAGGTGCTTCCCTTCGAGAGTGTAACTCCTTAATAAAGAGTTAACAAAGAGTCTACTCTTGTCAATATTTTAACTTCATATTAAGAGTGTAATGTAACTAATCAAGTAGCAACACTAACTCAATAGGTAAACCCACCTATGTCCCCATACATATAGTATCACATAAGCTCAAGTGATTTACTTAATCACATAGGTGAGTCTTAACCCCAATATACCCTTATCTTAGGATAAAGTCATCAACCAATGACTAGTCCTATTATATAGGTTAATCTAACCCCATAGGTTAATATAACCCCATATATTCTAATCAAAACTAAGTGTACAACCCAACCTAGTAAGTTATTCCCAACCTATAGGTATCAATGAGTATTCAAGTACTTATCCCTAAAGTAGCCTACTAGCCATATAGTATAATCAAATAACTTAGCCATGAGTAACTCTGAAGCTACCCTTGTTTAATCATATCTGGTATAATAATAATACTTATGACAAAAAATCCTCCTAACATGGAGTAACTACAAGCACATCACAAAACATCATAACAACTTCTAATTCCTTTTCAAAGCAATATTATTTTCCCTTAAATGCAAGTATTCACAATATACTAATTAAAGAAATCATGAAACAATCTTTCAAAAGCTAAGATAAATAAAGGAAGATTATTCTCATGCATGTATTTGCTTATCCAATCGATTAGCTGCAACTCAAATTTCCCACAACAACAAATTGCTTATGCTTGATTCCTTCAGCTATGCCATAATAAACCCCCTTCTCTCAAGTTCATAATGTACTTCACTCAATATGATAATACTCTCACAAATACTCACAACTCTCTCTCTCAAATAAAGTAGAATATTGCAGATAAGAATTACAGATAAAAATGTATAAAATGCTAAGCACAATGCATATGGAATGTGTCCCAAACAAGCGATTTTTCTCTACTATTTATACAACAGCAAAGAGGCTTATCATCCTACAAAATAGGCATGCGTGTTGACAACAATCAACATGCATAACCTCTCACTCAACTTAGCTAAAAGGTGGCACGCAAAGAAGAACATACTCAGCAAAACAATGCTATAGGTCGACCTCTTTTGATGACAACAGTATAAGACCATTTCAAATCATCACATGATGAAAAAGGTGTAATTCGAATTTCCTTCACAATGAACATCTACAAAAAGTAGGATTCATAAGGTAGCACCAAATAAAGCATAAACCTCCTATAGAGTTGGTTCATTTTTTTGCTTGTTGAATCAGTTAATATCAAATATATAACACATAGCTCATGTCGACTTAGTCTTACATGAGTCGATTCATCCCATTTATCAGTTTGACCAATTCATTGACCAGCTATACATAACTTTGTATGCTTCTATTTGTTGTTGATATTTACTCAATGACATGACATTTAAGAGTTTAATAAGTCCAAGATGTTTCTATTCAAGGCGTCGACCAAGTCACAATACTCATATCAACTTAATTGCTGCAAATTACATTGCATATAACTTGTCCTTTATATATTTCATCTACATGTAAATCGACCTCTACTCAATTCCAATCTATGTTATATTCGGCCAGGTTAATACTTTGCAGATTACATGTATAACTTGAATTCAAATACTTTGCAAAATATATGTGTAAATTAGCCTCAACACTATTTCATGTGCTCACAAAATATACGGGTATCATGCTTTACATGGTATAGCATCTTCATTCTTTTCTATTTAAGATTTAGTGAAGGTTTCATAAAGCATTACATACTCCATTCACAGCCCCATTCCTAGTGCATTGAGTAAGCTTTTGCATGCTCCACAAGGTAATACATATATTCACGATAATCATTATATATATATATATATATATATAATCATATTTATACAATTTTGCTAATTGCTAAATCAGCAAGTATATAAACATACACACTATATATATATATATATATACATTAGTACACATATGTTTATACGTTTCTTCAAATGTACAATATATGCTTATCAAACTAAAACATATATATATTCACAAGGCGTTCAAAGATATCATTATATATATAACACTACTTTCATATACGCAAGATAATAATATTATGTATAATATCGATTGTATATATATACATTTTCCTCTATTTTCATGTATACATACATATACATGTATTTATATTTTTATATATGTGTGTGTGTGTGTGTCTGTATCGACTGCACAATTAGGCACAAACATATTTACTATCTTATTGATAGGAGGTATACGCATGCTGTATATATACAAATACATACATTCCACATGTGTTCACCTTATCAATACAAACATGGAAATGGGAAGAACTCATAAACTCCAAACATATAAACATCACCCAAGCATGCACTCAGTAGTAATCATGACCCTTACTAATGCAAACACATCATGCCAAGGTTGACTTACCAATTCCCAACACTATGTCTAGAATCAATCATTCTACTGTGAGTGTGTGTGTGTATAAGCTCATATAGGTTACATTACTAGTTATGCAACCAAGATCTTCTCCTAAGTGAAACTTCCCCTCCACCTAGAGGAATGAACATGTCCTTGCAACCAGCTTAGCACACTTGCAATGGTAGTTAGACATTCACAATAAATCCATATGCATCATAAATTAAGCATATTCATAAATCAATAAATGTAAACATATTTAGTCTTCAAAGATATATCAAGCATTTATCAATACTTTCACATAATGCCTATTCTAGTATTTCATTCTTTTAGCAAGCATATCAATCTAATGATTGCATTTACCATCTTATTTACTCATGAAGGTAAAAGTAAAATAGTAACTAGATGGGGTGTAACATACTTCCCCCCTTGTTAATCATTGTCCCCGATGATTTAAAACACTTTAACATCTAGATAAAGTCAAATAAAAGTCTTACTTACCATTCTAAAAATATGTAAGAATCATAAAACATTCTTCCTATGTAGCATCACTCCTTGCAATCTTTTCCTTCCTGGGTCATGCCTCAAGTGTCCTTGTTAACACATAGGGAAACTTGTGTGCTCCATGTATACTTTCTCTCTCTTAGAGTTTATGCATGGTAATCACAATACCTCATATGTACATCCCAAGGACTATCGTAACTATGTACCACATGACACCTATACTATAGTGATTGGAACACACATTCTCATTGACCCATGAATTTATCCTTAGTATAACCCAAATATAAAAGGAATAATGGTGCATTTTGCACTACACCATGGGTCCCATCCTTCCCTTTGGTATTTACACTTTGGACAATTCAAAAGCCGAGACTGTCAATCACTTACACATCCTTTTTCCTTAATCATAAAAGTGATGTTCTTGACTACTTGTCTATCTTGAGCACAACATTACTCTTGGAAATTTGTCAATTTTGATACTACTTTATACTTAAGCTTTGTATCGACAATGTTTCATTGATCTCTTCTATCTTTTACTCCTTTTTGACAATCTACCAAGTATAAGGTTAACCCCATTTCTTAGCCTATGTCAACTTAATAGAGTTTTTAACCTTCCTTTCCATATACTAGATCAACCCTCAATGTTAGAAGTTTATAATTTTTCTACAAATCATTCAAGATTTGGTTTATTACTTTTTCCTATTCGGCTAAAATAATATATTGAGCATTTGCTTAATTGAATGTCTCATAGTATGATCTTGGTTCACACAACCCCATCATTATTTACTTATTCACAACTGAGACAACCTTCTCAGGAATACTAAGCAACTACCTCACATAATATATTATTTAGGACCAAAATCCCATAACTCAGTTTTCCAACCAATGTTGGTTACCTTGATGAGTCTATCCACCAAAACATTATGTCAGTTCCATCGACATAGACAAGTTAATCTGTCTTTTTTTCAACCACTCCCTCTTTGGAATCTCAAGAGATTATACATGTCCTACTGATGATGACATCCAGTCTTCATTTCTTGGCACACTAGACATTGTCTTGCCACATTTCATGCAGACTCCTACTCTATCTTTTCCCAGATTATAGTGGTTCCTCATCCGACAAATATTAGGACATCCATAACTTGGATTTATTTCATCCTTGGATTATTTCCAAAGATGTAATCCATCTTTTAACTCAATCTAACTTTCCCGATAAGAATTGGTACTAATTTCCAGTATTAATCTTTGTTCAATCATGTTGGTTCCTAGAAGATGTCAAATTTAATTGCATACCTAATAACCCAACATGAATGTTTCCATAATAACTCCAAATCATGGGTAGTCTAGATCTTTCCTTATTTCTTAGGAAATGATCTTTCCATTCATGAAAAAGTAATCTTTTGATCCTTTCCTTAAGGCATCAATGATAGTAACAATTGATTTTACAATAAAAAATATGTAAGGTATGGTGTGATAATAAGTCACAATCCTTGTCCTTCCACTATTTTTCTCCAAAAATTCCAATACTTTATCTTTGTAGTCATGAATTAATTGACATCATGACTTAGGAAGAAGTCATAAGTTCTTCCAAATCAAAAACATGCTCACAATTTTTCATTGGGAGGGGTACTTAATCCAAGTCAATCCACTCTCTTTCTTTCCCACTTAGTGTTTCCATGATATTCGATCAACTCCAAGTTGAATTATAGCAAACATTTTCTTTCTTGAAATGGTTTTCCATTCTTTGTTGTTTGCTTGCTATTTCCTTTTTCTTTCCCTAATGACATACTTTGAATATACTTTTTCCCAAAGTTAGATTCAGCTTTGTTCACTAATCTCATAGACTCAACATCTTGGATCATCCAATAAGAGATCTAATGAATAACTAACAATTTTACAAGCTAAGAGGCACTCTAATAATCCAATTATCTTTCCAATATCCTTTTTGTGGAGGAATATCCATACCCACAAAGCCTCTTTTGTTGATGCACCTTTCAACTTAGAGCATTGTTTCCTTATAACTTCTACATAGTGCCATATTGTATTCCATTTTATTTTGGACCCTCTAAACGTATGTTGGTTTATGTTGACACATTGGTGAGTTCAGTTTTATACTTTAATGTCAATCAGGGGGGCCTTTGTCAAGCCAACACAAAACAAGTTCTCATAATCATCCTTTAAACCCCAAAACCAATCAATGGCGACTCTTCCCAAACCTTCACTATTTGTCTTATAGGTCTGTAGACCTATTCTTCTGATCTCAACTTACAAGTTCTACCTCCAACCCACAAAACATATAGGTTTTCAAGCACCCATTAAGGTCTACAAAATCATACCACAAAAACTCCCACAACTCCTTTGAGACAAAACCCTCAAACAAGTGCTTCTACATTGTCCAAGATCCTCAAATAGGTCACATTTACAAAGGAGCACCCCTAAAAAGATACTACTTACCCTAGTTTTTGGATGGAAAGTCAATCAACAGCCTGTAAAACCCCCAAATCAACAACCCTTTTTCCAAAACAAAGCCCTCCAAGTGGCTAACTAAGAAACCCTCACTTTACACTAGTTACCTAAGGGTTTATTGAAAATAGCACTTCCCCACTATCCCAGACACCATTAACACCTCAAAAACTCTTTAACAGGCCTACACATGCTCAAAAAATCCTTATATATTTTTTCCCCCAAGATTTCTACACTTTTTCCTTGTTAAACCAACCAAATTCATCAAAATACACTACAATTGCCAACTAGGGCATCAAGAAAAATCATCTAACTCGCCTCCCCTGCTCAAGCCAACCATTATAAATTAAATCCAACACCCAAATTGTCCATTCCATTGAATTACAGGAAAATACAGTGGGTGGAATGGCTTATTGTAACATTTTACACAAACAAACCTTTGAAAACAAGGTTACACAAACATGTTTAGTAAATTACTTATAAAATTTGCAAACTCAATAAACCTCAAACTAGATGCATTTTAAATTATATTCCACCTACTATCTATTCCAATTCATTCCAAGCCTAATGATTCACTGAATGGGCCGTACAATTGACTGGTAAATAGAAATTTTCTAGAAAATGCAGTAAAATGAGAGTTTTTTATATTCAAATTTCAGAATTCTCCATCAACCAACCATTACATTGATGTTTCTCACCTTTTTAAATATTTTCCCACTAGGAAAAACCTCAAAAACTTTCTCAACAACCCTCAACTAATTTTCAAACTCCCCATGATCATTGGGGTTCAAAAAGTTGCATTTTTTGCATTTCTTGCTATGACACTTTTACACAATTTTGCAACTTTTGATATTTTAACACAAATGACTCAAAGATGACCCAAATTACATGGAAATGGTCTCAATAGACCTTATTAAATTTAAAAAGGCCCTAAACACCTACACTTAACATACTAACCCCCTAATGTAAAGTCTATGTGCCTAGTGCTCCTGCACCATACTCCAACCAATCTAAGTACTATCCAAACTTTTGGCAAGCCAACCCAATTTACCATTTCAGGTTTCTTTATCATATTCACCTTTACAAGTGAATTTTTTCCCACTTATTGGTAACTAATTCTCTCACAACCTTTAGAGATACCAAGGTTTCTTGGTTTCTTTATCTCACCTTAATCAAAACTCCAAACTGTTCTCATCGATTTTGGTTGGTGGAACCATGTCCACTCTATTGATTACTCCATTTATAACCACTCTATTATTTTCCCTTAATACAAGGTACTATCTCCTTTCTTGCAAGATCTTAGCCTTACACAAAAATTAGATTCTTTTTCAAGAGTTCTCCAATCTCTTGGATACCTCCTTCGTTGACTATTTACTTTTTTTCTTAAGTTTCCAACTTATGCCACTAATGCATACTCCTAGATTCATAGAATTCTTACTAAATCCAAGAATCCTTGACTCTTTGAAGCTATAGGTTGCTATCAATAAGGGATTTTCTCTATATCCTCTCTATCCCTCAAATTTTTATACCTATTTTGTAGGATAACGGTATATATTGGTTATTCTTCCTAACCTTCCTACATAGCCCGATTGCATAATCTTCTACAATTCAAGGGAACATCACAATAAGTTGTTGGTTTAGGAGTTTCTAACTCTAGGGATGACTCTTATCTAGTCCCAAACTTAAACAAGTTTCAAGAATCTTTTTTTATTTCTCCATGTTATTTTCTCTTGTTGTTGTGGCGTAAGAACATTTCAACCATTATCTTCTGATAAGGTTTACACGTTGTTTGTGTAATGAGCTCATAGGTTCTAGAGATGAACCTGGTAGCTTTAATACCACATGTAATAATGATGGTGTTCTACTTGGTAAAATTTCCAAAGATTTCATGTTAAGTGAATAAACCATGATGTCATAACAAAGAAATAAATTTTTTACTTCCCTTAATGTAAATTACATGTATAATTGAAATAACACTATTTCCAAACTTCCAATGCATTCCATTGAAATTTCACAAATCTTCCAAAAATATAAATATCATATTGAATGAACTCAAGTATAACATTCATGATTACATCCTTCCATATAAATGGGTACATGATATGTACATAGCTCCTCTGAGCTTCCTCTAGAAATAGCTATACAAACTGGTCCTGATGTCACCACATTGGTGCATACATTCTGAATATCCTTGTGCATTGTACACACACTCCAATTGTCCTTGATACTGGTGCAAACATCTGTAATCCTCAACTACCAAGTGATGAGAAGCATCACTCAAGTGATTTTCCACCAACCACAAATTCAAATGTGGTCCCCCACACATCTATCACATATGACAAGATGGCCCTACCCTTCAATGAAGATATTGGTTGGTAAACCTCATGACAATAGCCGATATGAGCTTAGTGTTGTGTCCTACATGTCTAGAACTTGTAAACCCACAATCTAGGACTAGCATGCATACAAATGGATCACAGTGATTTGACAGTGTAAACAATGGAAACTTACACTACTTTGGAAAAATTGTTCTCACTCAATATATCAAGTGAAGGTCACTCTATTCGCATACACTTCTATAGCTCAGTTTGGATCTTGACCATTCATATACTATGCCTAGGTAATTTCCTCCAATGGGTAACCTTTAAACCTAGAGATAAACTATCCCCCTTTTCCAAGACATTATGGTACCTCCACCAATTAAGCCTAAGTACTAGTTACCCCTTCAAAGGATATTCCCATCCTAGGTATAACATAAGAGCTTCCTAGTCTAAGAATTAGTTTACATAGATAAGCCATTCACTAAAAAAGACAATATAGTTCCAAGTATGACTTTATAATCTAGAGTATAGCTATACAAGCTTCTTCTATTCATAGAATAATTATTCATAAATAACTAACTCCAATCAGTAATATATCATACTAATAAGTGCTTCTCTTCAAGAGAATAGCCACATGAGTGATTGACCTCAATCGAAGCATAATCATAGCAATGGGTGCTTCCCTCTGAGAGTGTAACTCTTTAATAAAAATAGTTAACAAAGAGTCTACTCTTGTCAATACTTTAACTTCATTTTAAGAGCATAATCTAGCTAATCAGGTAGCAACAATAACTCAATAGGTAAACCCACCTATGTCCCAATACATATAGTATTTCATAAGCTCAAGTGATTTACTTAATCACATAGGTGATTCTTAACCCCAATATACCCTTATCTTAGGATAAAGTCATCAACCAATGACTAGTCCTATTATATAGGTTACTCTAACCCCATGTATTCTAATCAAAACCAAGTGTACAACCCAACCCAGTAAGTTATTCCCAACCTATAGGTATCAATGAGTCTTCAAGTACTTATCCCTAGAGTAGCCCACTAGCCATACAATATAATCAAATAACTTAGCCATGAGTAACTCTCAAGCTACCCTTGTTTAATCATATCTGGTATAATAATAATACTTATGATAAAAAATCCTCCTAACATGGAGTAACTACAAGCACTTCACAAAACAACATAACATCTTCTAATTCCTTTTCAAAGCAATACTATTTTCCCTTAATTGCAAGTATTCACTATAGATTAATTAAAGCAATCATGAAACAATATTTCAAAAGATAAGATAAAGAAAGGAAGATTATTCTCATACATGTATTCACTTATCCAATTGACTGGCTGCAATTCAGCTTTCCCACAACAACAACTTGCTTATGCTCGATTCCTTCAGCTATGCCATAATAAACCCCCTTCTCTCAAGTTGATAATTTACTTCACTCAATATACTAATACTCTCACAAATACTCATAGTTCTCTCTCTCTCTCAACTAAAGTAGAATATTGAAAATAAGAATTGCATAGCAAAATGTATAAAATGTTGGGCTTAATGCATATGGAATGTGTCCCAAACAAGTGAGTTTTCTCTACTATTTATAAAGCAACAAAGAGGCTTATCATCCTACAGAATAGGCATGAGTGTTGACAACAATCACCATGCATGATCACTCACTCAACTTAGCTAAAAAGTGGTGAACAAAGTAGAACATACTCAACAAAACAATGCTACAGGTCGACCTCTTTTGATGAAAATAGTATAAGACCATTTCATATTAACACATCATGAAAAAGGTGTAATTTGAATTTCCTTCACAATGGACATCTACATCAAGTAGGATTCATAAGGTGGTGCCAAATAAAGCATAAACCTCCTATAGATTTGGCGTGGTTTTTCACTTGTTGAATCAATCAATATCAAATATATAACACATAGCTCATGTCGACTTAGTCTTACATGAGTTGATTCATCCCATTAATCAGTTTGACCAATTCATCAACCAGTTGTACATAACTTTGCATGCTTCTATTTTTTGTTGATATTTACTCACTGACATGATGTTTAATAGTTTACTAAGTCCAAGATGTTTCTACTGAAGGTGTTGACCAAGTCTCAGTATTCATATCGACTTAATATCTATGAATTAAATTGCATATAATTCATCCTTTATATATTCCATTTGCATATAAATTGGCCTCTACTTAGTGCCAATCTATGTTATATTTGGTCCTTAATACTTTGCAAATTACACGTATAACTTGAATTCAAATAATTTGCAAAATATATGCATAAATTGGCCTCAACACTATTTCATGTGCTCACAAAATATACAGGTATCATGCTTTACATGGTATACCATCTTCATTGTTTGTTGCTTAAGATTTAGTCAAGGTTTCATAGAGCATTACATACTCCATTCGTAGTCCCATTCCTAGTGCATTGAGTAAGCTTTTGGGTGCTCCACAAGGTAATACATATATTCACAATAATCATTATATATATATATATATATATTATCACATTTATACAATTTTGCTAATTGCTAACTCAGCAAGTATATAAACATACACTATATATATATATATACATTAGTGCACATATGTTTATATGTTTCTTCAAACGTACAATATACGCTTATACCATTATATAATATATATATTAATATATATTGTTCATCATGTGCTTATCGAACTCAAACATATATATATATATATATATATATATATATATTCACAAGGTGTTCAAAGATATCGTTATATATATAACACTACTTTCATATATGTAAGATAATAATATTATGTATAATATCAACTGTATATATATAGACACACATTTTCCTCTATGCTCTTGTATATATATATATATATGCATACATTTGATTACACAATCAAGCACAAACATATTTGCTATCTTATTGATAGGTGTATACGTGTGATGTATATATACAAATACATACATTCCACATGTGTTCACCCTATCGATACAAACATGGAAATATAGGGAAGAACTCATAAAATCCAAACATATAAACATCACCCAAGCATGCACTCAACAGCAATCAAGACCCTTACTAATGCAAACACATCATGCTAAGGTTGACTTACCAATTCTCAACACTATGTCTAGACTCAATCATTCTACTATGAGTGTGTGTATGTATAAGCTCAGATAGGTTACGTTACTGGTTACCCAACCAAGATCTTATCATGAGTGATACTTCCCCTCCACCTAGAGGAATGAACCTGTCCCTGCAACCAACTCAACACACTTACAATTTGGTATTTAGACGTTCACTATAAATCCATATGCATCATAACTTAAGAATATTCATAAAGCAATAAAAGTAAACATATTTACTCTTCAAAGCTATATCAAGCATTTATCAATACTTTCACATAATACCTATTCCAGTATTCCATTATTTTAGCAAGCATATCAATCTAATGATTGCATTTACCATCTTATTTACCCGTGAAGGTAAAAGTAAAACAGTAACAACTAGGCAAGGTGTAACACATAAAATATATTCCCTATTTCCCTCAACCAATTAGTCAAGTAGAAGTCACTAATAAGGAGATATAAGGAATTATAACAAAAATTATAGATCTTCACTATAGCAATTGGGCATCTCACCTTCTTGAAGCATTTTGGTTCCTTAGGACCACATGGAACACAACCGCATGGTTCACACCTTATTCAAATTGGTATATGGAAAATAATCTATGTTGCATATTGAATTTGAGAATAAGACTTTAAGGAAAATAGTTCCACTAAAAATAGATCCATTTACAACATAAAAAGATAGGGTAACTCAACTCTGTAAGAACCCTTGCCTAATCTTCCCTAAGTTTTTCAATTTGTGTTGTTTGACATTTTTTCAAACACTTTGCATGCAATCTGATTTTTTGCATATGTAGGTGTCTATGTGTGATTTTTTCTTAATTCTTTGATTGAAAAATGACATAAAATGATAGCATACAAGTACATAAAGAAATATAATAAAATGGAACACTAATGGCTTCTTATTTCTCCATAGAAATGAAATATATTAGACTTAACAAATTTTTGATCTGAGTACAACAACAAAGAGTATAACTCTGATTTTCAGCAAAATAGAAGTTTATCAATAAGGAAAATATAGCCGGTTACATTCAAGAGTTATTAGAAAATGAAGGCCATGAAGTGAAGAAGACAATGGCTAGAAATAGACTAATATTCTAAATAGTTTCAGACCAACAACTCCTCTGAAGCAAATCTAGAAATGAAGCTCAAAAAGATACCTTTCATAATGTTCAAACCCTCTCAAATGCAAATCAGCTAGGACAAAGATGAAACCCTAGAAACCCTAGGCTGAGATAGGACCAAATGATGCCAAGTGAAGTCTCAAAATCCTAGCTCCAACAAACTGAAATTAAAGTACTTAAATCTGAAACTTAAATCTGCAACTTCTTCAAAACCCTAGTCACCCAAAATGAAGGAAAAATCATATAAAATCTAAAACAGCTCCAAAATTTTTGAAACCACTTGCAGATGACGCCAAATATTCTTTAGAACTTACCACCCAAATTAGAGAATGCAAATGAAGTCCTTAATACTTCAAATCTGTAATTTAGCTCTGAAAATGGGTTCAAACCCTAGCTAGAAATGACCCCAAATGCTTCACAAATCTGCAAATATGCCCAATAGTGAATCCTTGATGAATCCACTGCACAAGTAGGATTGGTTCTTCGTCCAACCTACAAATCTCCAAGGGTTTTCGTTCTCAAAGTTGGTTGCAATTGAATGCTCAACTGAAGAATGAGAGAAATCAAGTTTATCAAATCCACAATATGCCCAAATGACTTGCACTCAACACCTTTTAAAGACTAAATTGAATCTTCTAGAAGAAGCCAACTTGTAACTAACTCTAGCTTCTAGAAAAATTCTTTAATATTTCCTAAAATGACTTTGTAATATTATTTTATTTTTCACTTAAGTCAATTTTAAAATATTTAATAAAGTGACTATAATATTTCATTCTTTTATTTAAGTCACTTTAATTAAATTAATTTAAATAAAGTTACCTTTATGATTTAATTTATTTAGATAACTTTATAAATAATTAATTTAATATTATTCCCTTTATCTCCATTGGCCAATAATATAAAAATATAACTAGCTACAACAAATCATTCCATATCCAGTTGGATTAGCCTATGGGAATAGCCAATAGGCTAATCAATCCTCCTGACTGGTGATCACTCCAGAAATGGGGACATGATAGTCCTCTCTTCTTGGGATTTCTTTCCCTCAAGAAATCACAAATCTAGATGCTATAAAATTTGCTCGCCTTCCCAAGTAGCATCCTTCAACGGTAGGTATACCCACCTAACCAAATACTCTCGAATCACCCTATTTCTCAAATGGAACTCCCTCATATCCAAGATATCATCAAGAACTAAAACCAATCTACCTTCCCCATCCAATGGAGGAAGCTCTAGAGAAGAAACAACATGTTGTCCTAATACCTTCTTGAGGCATAATACGTGGAAAAAATTATGGATCTTACAACCCATTGGAAACTCAAGCTCATATGTTACCTCTCTAATTCTCCTTAGAATCCTCTAAGGGCCATAGAACCTAGGTTTAAGTTTTTCTGCACCACTCTTCTTCAGTGTAGACTATCTATTTGGTTGAAGGTGCAAAAAAACTAAGTCACCCACCTTGAATGATCTCTCTACCCTATGTCTATCAACATACATCTTCTATTTATTCTGATCCTACTATATATTATCCTTAAGTTCCTTAAGGATGTTCTGACTATCCTACATAAAATCCTTAGCTCTGGGAGCTCTATTGTCATAAAAGCCCAAGTCTATGAAAGATAAAGCATCATAACCGTACAAGGCCCTAAATGGTGTCATCACTAACAATGGTCTTAGGGAGTCCATGCAATTGAAACACCTCACAAAAGAACAACTCTAGTACCTGAGATGTGTAATTAGCTGTAATGGAAAAGAAGTGTGTGAATTTTGTTGATCGATCAACAACCACACATATGCAAGCCTTCCCCTAAACTCTTGGAAGACATGTAATAAAATCCATAGAAATACTCTCACACTTCTAATCTAGAATCAGTAATGGCTAAAATAAACCCACTAGAAAAGTATGCTCTGACTTGTTCTGTTGACAAGTCAAACACTCATGCACATGAAGTAGGACATCATCCTTGAGACCCTTCCATGAGAATCTCTCTCTAACCTTCATGTATGTCTTGAAGAATCCCAGATGCCCTACTAGAGGAGTGCCATGGATAGCTCTCAAAAAATTTCTCTTCATTTTAATTAGATTGAGGAACCAAGTATATCCTATCCTTGTAGTAGATCACATCATCAATTGCCTTATAAAAATCATCATGAATCTTACCATACCTGAGGTTGCATGCAAAAGTATTCTTGGAATTTACTCAACCAAAAGTTAAGATTTCCAATCAGCTGAAATCTTTGTCATTGAGAAAAGTGTATGTCATCTAGATAATGCATTAGCAACAACATTCTTCTTACCTTTTACACACCCAATATCAAAATCATAAGCCTGGATCTTTCTGACCCACTTTTGTTGTCTCTCATTAAGGTCCTTTTGCTCTAGGAAGCACTTCAAGCTATTGTGGTTTTTCCTCACCATAAATTTTCCACCCACCAAATACTTTCTAAACTTGTCCAACGCATGCATGATGGTCAACATCTCCTTATCATACATGGAATACAGTCTCTCTACATCCCTCAATTTCTTTCTCTCATATGCTATGGGGTGTCGATTATACATCAAAATGGCTCTTATTCCTTCTCCTAAAGCATCACACTCTAACACAAATTATTGTGTGAAATTTGGTAAGCCAAAATGGGACAAGTACTCATCACATCCTTGAGCCAATCAAAAACAACTTGGGCCTCATCTGACCATCTAAATTCCCCTTCTTGGTGAGATCGGTAAGGGGAATTGCTAGCTATGAAATCCCCTTCACAAACCTCTTGTAATAGCTGCATAAACCCAAGAAACCTCTCAAATCTAAAACATTCCTTGGAGGTGTCCAATCCAAGATGGCTTTAATCTTTTCTTGGTGTATTTTCACTCCATTTACATCGATCACATGACCCAAGTACAAAATATCCTTCATTCCAAACTCACATTTGGAAGGCTTCACAAAAAGTGACTTTGCCTCCATGATACCAAGTACCTCATCAAGATATCTAAGATGATTCTCCCACATTTTTCTATATATCAAAATATCATCAAAGAATACCAATACAAACTTACACAACTACTTATTGAAGATGTGATTCATACATGGCTAAAATGTAGCAAGAGCATTAGTAAGACCAAATGACATAATAAATAACTCATAGTGTCCATAGTGACATCTGAATGCAGTCTTGTGAACATCCTCCACATGAACATGAATCTGACGATACCCTAAAGAAAGATCAATCTTGGAGAAGTAAACTGCTCCATGCAACTCATCTAGTAACTCATCAATCCTAGGTATCAAATACCTATTTTTGATTGTATTTTTGTTCAAAGCCCTGTAATCAATGCACATTCTCATGGTGGCATCCTTTTTCTTTACCAAAACCATTGATGAAGGAATGGGGTTGGAACTAGGTTGAATGTGTCCCATCCCTAAAAATTCATTAAATGTCTTCTCAATTTCTTATTTTAAATTCCTCGAGTGATGATAAGGTGTTTTGATAACGGGATTGGAGCTCTCCTCTAACTCGATGACATGCTCAAACCCACGGTCAGGTGGTAAACTAGGAGGAATATCTCCAAACACTATGTTATGCTTATCAATCATCATCTAAATATCAACATGATGTTGTGGCTTACCATCAATAGGAGACTTGAATGATACAAAACATTGATCTGATCATGCTACATCACCATGCCTAAACAAGGCCTCCATCCTCCTCCTAGCCGAAACAACCTTCGGCTTCCCATCTGATAAGGCTTTCAACACAATTTTCTTCCCATTTGATATGAACTCTAGCTCCATCCATTGAAAATCCTGGACATATCTCCCAAGAGGTTGTAACCACTGAATTCCCAAAACCACATCAATTTCACCAAGTCCAAGCATGTAGAAATCATCATTCAAGGTATAATCACCCACAACAATTAAGCTATGAAGCCTTTCTAGGGAAATTCATACATAATCCATCCATAAATATCACATTAAATCCTGATAATTCATTTGTTTGTAGTCCTCTTTTTACATCCAAGCCTTCATTAATAAAAATTATGAGTAGCTCCACTATCAACCAAGCAAGTGACATGATGCACATTAAGAACTCCTTTCAAACCAAATGATACCTAGGAACTTGAAAGTGAAGCAATGGTAGCATGCTTAGTATTACTTGGTGGTGTAAGCTCTAGCTCAATATGAAGAGGCTACTCCTCATGTTCTCCTCCACTATCTGAACTTGTATCATGTGGTGCCTCACTCTTCACATCTGATATGACCTCAATTTAATGCACCTTTCCTTTTCCCATGCATCTATGTCCTATTTCACATGGTTCCTTGCAAGTAAAGAAAAGTTGCTTCCTCAGTTCATTTCATGTCTCTAAGTCCATCCTAGGTGGTGTATCCTTGGGCTAATTAGAAAATTTTTGCTTTGGTTTGAAGCTCTTGAATTTTCTCTTAGGTGGGTGATATGAAGAATAAAACAAAGTATCAAGGTCTAAGGCCAACTGTATAGCATCATGAAGAATGTTAGGCTTAAGTTCCTTGAATATTCCTTTCATCATGTCATTCAATCCCTCAATAAACAACATTACCACCCTCTTTTCAATCATATCGGGAACCATAACATCAATCCTTTGGAACTCATTGACATATGTCTCCAAATACCCACTTTGTTTTAGTTGTGCTAGCTCTCTATAATTTAGCTCCACATCCTTCCTGTCAAATCGTGCAATCAACCTATTATTGAACTTGACATAAGAATGAATCAAGCCATGGTTTTGGGTGACAAAACCATGATTCCACTAATCGTATTCAACACCTTCAAGATGCATAGTAGAAAATTTGATAACTTCCTCCTCTCGGATAGGCTTAGGTGTTAGGAAGGTCTCCAACTTGTGTATCCATGCTCTAGCACTAGTCTTCCCACTACCATCGAACATAGGAAGTGAAATTTTACTTGTGTCTTGCTTTAGGTCCTTATTGTGCTACCTTGGCCTCCTTTCTTGTCTTGTACTTCTATTTTCTCTCTTTTGTCCCATGTATTGAGGAAAAGGTAATAGATCCTTAACATGTTGGGGTAGTTTTTTCTACCATCATGCATTGCCATGACATTGTCCGTGAATGATGCAACTTCATAAACTTCATCAATCTCTTCTTTTGGTTCATTCCTAGGAAAAAAGGTAGGTTGTAATGGTCTATTGGTGGTACATGTACATTCCCTTTGTTCCCTTGGAGTCCCAACTAAACTTTCATTATCTTCATGCTCACGATTTTTCCTTCTAGGAGTGTTCATCTATTGTATAGCTACTGTAAGTTGTTCCAAAACATCAACCACATGTTTCTACCTTGTTGTAATACCTCTCATGATGTCTCTTACTTCTCTATCTCCATCATTAGCTTCATGCCTTGGTGGACTACCACCTCTTCTATCTCCCATCATGCTAGTTGAACCTACCTCAATGTTATGCTACCTTATTGATATTGCAATTGATAACCTGTCTTGTTCTGGGTAAGGCTAAGCCCATTGTATTTGTTTTCTATCTTCTCTTTCAATATACCTCTTATACCTATCACTAATGAACCCTACAAATGGGAAGGAACTTGGCTCTGATACCACTATAAGAGTGTCTATTTGTGATTATTTCTTAATGCTTTGATTGAAAAATGACATAAAATGATAGCATACAAGTACATAAAGAAATATAATAAAATGTAACTTTAATGGTTTCTTATTTCTCCATAGAAATGAAAAATATCAAACTTAACACAGCTTTGATCTTAGTACAATAGAAAAGAGTATATGTAACAACCCTGATGTTCTAATTAGAAAAATTTCTAACATTTCATGCTAAGTGAAAATTATATGATGTCACAACATAGCAATAAAAACTTTTTCTTCCCATAATGTAAATTTCATGCTTAAATGAAACAACATTATTTCCAACTTTCATTGCATTTCATTGTAACTTCATAAATCTTCCAAATACATAGATATCATATTGAATGAACTCAAGTATAAAATTCATGATTGCATCCTTCTACATAAATGAGTACATGATATGTTCATAGCTCCTCTTAGGTTCATCTAGAAATAGCTATACAAACTGGTCCTAATGTCCCTGCATCGATGCATCCATTCTGAATGTCCCTGCTCGCTGGTGCAAAAACTCCAGTTATCCCCGATACTAGCGCACACATCCACAAAAGTTGGCTGCCAATTGATGAGGAGAAGAATCACTCAAGCACTTTTCTATCAACCACAAACTCATATGCGGTCCCCCACACATCTATCATACAATAGATGGTCCTACTCTTCAATGAAGAGATTGGTTGGTAAACCTCATATCAATAGCCTATCTGATCTTAGTGTTGTGTCCCACAAACTAGAACCTAATCATATGGTAGCTACTCTTACAAGTATGAAAATATTGATTTATAATACAAACAAGGAACACAGTGAATCCAAATAGTGTAAACAATGGCTACTTAGACTACTTTGGCCAAATTATTCTCACTCAGTACTTCAAATGAAGGTTAGCTAATTCACATACACCTCTACAGCTCGGTTTGGATCTTGACCGTTCATATACTAGGCCTAGGTAGTTTCCTTCCCTAGGTAATCCCTAACCTTAGAAATAACCTATTTCCCTTTCTAAAAAGTCTATGATATCTTATGGATATTCCCATCCTTGGTATAACATAAGATCTTCCCTAGTCTACAAGTTTAACTTTACATAAACAAGCCATACACTATAAAAGATAATCTAGTTCCAAGTATATCTTTATAATCTTGAGTGTAGCTATATAAGTGTCTTCTATTCATAGATTAATTATTCATGAATGACCAACTCTAACCAATATTATATCATACTATAAGTGGTTCTCTTCAAGAGAATAGCCACATCACTGATTGACCTCAATCAAAGCATAATCATAGCAATAGATGCTTCCCTTTGAGAGTGTGCCCCTTTTAATAAAAGAGCTAATCAAAGTAGAGTCTTGTCAACAAGATGACTTCCTTTCAAGAGTGTAAAGTAATTAACCAAGTAGCTACTTTAACTCACTAGGTATCCCACCTATATTTCCAATCATATAGAATTCCATAAGCTCAAGTGATTTAAACATCCACATGGGCGAATTTTAATCTCAATATTCCCTTCCCAATCTTAGGATTAACAATCCTAGGAGTAGACACTAGCTATTTGAGTTAAATCAATAATTTCCTAGATAAGAGTAATACTTATTCCAATCATGTTTAATCATATCTAGTATGTAATACCTATGATAAACACCAACCTCCTATTATGGAGTACATACAAGCACATCATAAAAATAGCATAAACGCTTTTGTTTCCTTTTAAAAGACATTCTAGTTAACCTAAATGAAAGTACTCATAAAATAAACTTCAAATCATTCATGGAGAACAATCTTTCACAAGCTAAAACAATAAAATAAGAAATATCCTCATGCCTTTTTTTGATTCAATTGATTAACAACAATGTAGTTTCTCCAAACAACAACTAGACTGATTATAGCTTCTCAAGAGACATCATAATAAACCTCTAATACTTAAGTTGATAGAATACTTCTCTCAAATACTACTCTCTCTCTCTCAAATAAAATTGAGTAAACTGATAAAAATGTAGAGTAAAATGTTGGCAGCAATGCATCCTCACAAATGATCAAGCACCCCTATTTATACAGCTATTTGGTAACTACTTAGCCTATAGTTTAGGCATGTGTTCTAACAGCAACAAGAATGCACAACAACACATATATCTCAAAAAATGGTGGCAAATATGTATGCTCATACTCAACGAAAACATCTATAGATCGACCTTGCTTGATCGATAGCAAATAGAGACATTCAAATCTGCACATGGATAATTTGAATTATCTCCAAAAATGGACATCTACAGGCATAAGGAATCCAAGGTGGCATCAAATCCTCCACACTATTCTCAAATTTGGTGAGGTTTCCACTCAATTAGAAACATTCAATAACCAATTTGCAACACTATGCTTTCATCGACTTAGTCTGGGTGTGAGTCAATATAGATATTTACTCTCTTTGACCAAGTACCAGTTTCTCATGGCTTAATAGATGTTGGTTCAAGCTCAAATACATGGCACTTTAAGTTTTACCAAGTAAATAAGATCCTACTTAAGGCATCTACTAAGTCTACACCATACATCGACATAATGCAACAAGTTTTAATGAAATATGTGTTCCATAAAGCGAGCAGCAAGAGTAAAACTCAGCCTCTCAAAATATAGTCATTATAATCATCCTTTGAAGTTCTTATGATAATTAACCTCGAATCATTTAAATCTTTCTAAAGTTCATTTACCTACATATGTGCAATACTCCCTTTGGCTTCTACATACTACATTGATATGTGGTACAGGGGCACCCTGATACACTTTGATACAATTTTGGATTATACTATGAAACTTTGGTTTTTGCTTTGTTTTGGTTTTATTTATTTAAATAAGGTAATTTTATACCATCATAAGTGGTTTAGGACCATTTTGGGTCATTAGGTGCAATGTAGGAAAAAGTTGTAAAAGTTGCTAAATTATTGTCAATGTTATAATGACAACTTTTGCATATTTGTTAAAAATAAGTTGTGGATCAGTTGGAGGCCTAGAAATGGTTGTAAAAGAATAAATATGTTTTTTAAACATGAAACAAAAGGTTGGCAGGAGTTTGAATAAAGAAAACTTCAATTTTGCACACTCAAAATTGTGTTTTTTCTTGCAAAACTGACTCTTCTATCATGTTGTACAGACTTGTACTTGTTGGTATGGTCTAAAATCTAATTGGAGAAGTTGTAGGGGTACATCATATTTGCAATGATTTTTTTTTTACTCAAATCCATTGAGTTTTGAAGGAGATATTGTCATTTTTTGCAAAAAATGTCACAAACCCTACCTAGGGTTTCCAAAGGATGAATAAATCTCATGGGAAGAGTTTCCATAGTCCAAAATCATGAAATCCTGTGGGAAACTTGGCCCCATGTCCATCCATGTTCCTACATAGTTGTAAGCCTTGAAACACATGTGTGTAGAAGATCCAAATGATAGTGTGTTCAAATCTATTGAGAGACAGTTCTAAACACCAATCTGCTTGATAGTTTTTGTTAAATTCATGAATTGTTTGTTGTTGGCTAGTTGTAAAACATCACTTTTGGAGTCTGTGCAGGCCAACGGGTACAAATCTAAAAGTCATTCCTTGTATTGGTTGAGTGCTAGTCCTTGAATATGCTTGGTGACATTAAACCATAGTTGGGTAGAACGTTGTTCACACAAGTCTGAGTCCTAAGAGTTAGAGAACCATCAATATATGTTGAACCAAGTCTGAGACAACCCAAGGGTTTCATGTCCATGTTGTTCTTAATGTGTTTGTAAACCATAAGGACTCTAAAGTAAATTCCAAGTCACTTGGAGTGCAATGAGAAACATTAAGAAATTATTGTAGGGTTCATGATGTCAGCCATGTGTCTAGACTATGAAGTGCTTGGAAACCCTCAAGAAGCATTGAAATAGGTCTACACAAGTCAGTACTTCCCTGCTCCATAGTGTTTTTCTTTCCTTGAATGTCCAAGAGTATAACGGGTTAATGGTGACAAGGTGTACTAAGATAATTTTAGGTCTTTCTTTCAATGAAACCTATGCAAGAAGTGTGTTGAAATAGTCAAGTGGTGTTAGGTTCTACCCCTGCTCTACATCATATTGGTATTAGATACAAATAAAAGGAAAAGTTGAATTGAAGACAAATCAAGATGCCTCCAAGGGCGAATCCATTTGCTAGAGAGGTGAGGGAGATAAAGGAGAACTTTGCAAGAGAGATGAGGGAGATGAGGGCCATCTTTGAAGCCAAACTTGCAGTAGTTGAAACTAATCAGAGAAGAGGAGTGGTCACATGATACTTGAGTGACCAAGAAGAAGAAGAAGAAATGGGGGAAGAAAATCCAAAAGAAGAACCTGAAGAGGAAGAGAGAGATATTGATGAGAGGAGGATGGAAAGATTGTTGAGAGCAATCAAAGGGGAAGGTTTCAAGGTGAAGATGGAACTTATAGTTTATGGAGGAAGCTTAAATAGTGAGGAACTTATTGATTGGATAGGAGAACTAGACAAATATTTTGAATTTGAAGATGTTCCTGAGGAACAACAAGTGAAGTTGGCAAGAACAAATTTGAAGGGTCATGCATCCCTTTGGTGGGACTATGTGCAAGATGAGAGAAGGAAGAAAGGAAAAGAAAAGATCACCTCTTGGGACAAAATGGTTGCAAATTTGAAAGGTAAATTTCTACCTAGTGACTATGTCATTCAATTGTATAGACAATTACAAAACTTCAAGAAAAAAGACATGGATGTGAAGACATATACAAAGGATTTCTATAAATTGAGCATTAGATCAGGCCACATGGAAGATGATGTGGATAATATTTCAAGATACCTAAATGGTCTCAAGTATAGCCTACAAGATGAACTAAGTCTCACAAGCCCTAGAACATTGTAGGAATGTTACCAACTAGCCATGAAGGTTGAAGAAAAGTTGAGAAGGAGACAAGAAAATAAAATTAGGGGTAGAGAAAGGAATTTTAGAGGAAGAAAATCATTTTTTGATTCAAGACAGTCACATGAGATTCAAGGAGAGACAAGCAATATCCAAGAACAAGCAGCAGATTTAAGAGATAGTTTTAGGGGAAGAAGATAAAGTTTTAGGGGAAAATTTGGGAGTAGAGGAGGATCAAGTGGATTCACTAGAAAGTGTTACAAATTTAATAAATTTTCAGGCCATCAAGCATGGCAATGCCCTAAAGAACAGCCATCTACTTATTTTGGAAGTGAAAGGAGAAATCGGGTTTCATAAGATAGGGATGATGTTGAAAGTGTAACTTCTCCACAAGTTGAAGAACCAAAAGTTAGAGAGTTTTTGCTGATGAGAAGAACCTTGATCAAAGTTCCCATGGAGAAGGAACCACCAAAGAGAAATTATCTCTTCAAGACTACATGCAAATGCCAAGGTAAATGTTGTAAAGTTGTCATTAATTCTAGTAGTACGAACAATTTGCTTTCTATTGAAATGGTAGAGAAGTTAAAGTTGAAAATATTACCCCATGTCACTCCATATAAGGTATCATGGTTAAAAAAATGGCAGCAAGTGTTAGTGAATGAGCAAAGTTGGGTAGAGTTCCACATAGGGGGATACAAGGACAATTTTTTGTGTGACATCATTCCCATGGATGTTTGCCATATGTTGCTAGGTAGACCATGGCAATATAATAGGAAGGCAGTCCATGATGGTAGGAAAAACACCTATGTCATAGAGAAGGATGGTGACTCTTACACTTTGATACCTTTGAAAGAGGAAAGCCAAGAACAACAAGTGGGATCATTTAACATTGGTAAGTAAGAAGGAGTTTGTGCACACCATAGAAAAGAAAGAAAAGGGATTTGCAAGCATAACCAAACCTAGGACTGTTATGACAACAACTAGGGTTGATGAGTTACCATTGGAGATCCAAGATTTGTTATAGGAACATGTTGATATAGTGATGGATGAGATCCCAAAATCATTGACTCCACTCAAGGGTATGAATCATCACATTGACTTCATACTAAGGGTTGGTCTATCATGTAAAGCAACTTATGAAGAATGTCAGATATTTAGAGTTAGAGATTGTGTCAACAACGGTGATAGCCACAAATTTGTTTGGAAGGTTGAGGGTGGTAGGATTTTAGATGATAAAGACAACAAGTCTAATGTGAAGGAAATTACAGAGTTGAATGAGCATTGTTTGGTGAAGGAAGAAGGTTCAGAGCAACAAAAATTTTAGACTAAGTTGAAGATGGAAAAAAGATAATTTAATCAGTAGCAATTACAACTGGGGCAACAATAGGAGATTGCAAATGAAATTGATTATAATGCTCAAGGTACCATGGTTGGGGTGAAGGAAGCTGATGAGAGTGAGATTGAGCAGATGCACATAGAAAGAGTGTCATCCAAGATGGGTACAAAGTTGTCAAATGTAAGGACTAACAAGTGGGTTGAGTACCTTCAACACCGCATTTTCAAACACAAGAAGAGGAAGGGGTGGAGTAATAATGTGGTTGATATTTGGAGTGGAAGAACATTGATAGTGCAAGAATTTCAGTTTTAGGGTGTTGGTATTGAAGCATTCAAGGAAGTGTATAAAGACAATGCATATTTCAAGGAATTTTTTAAGGTTTGCAAGCAACCTATTTGTAATCACAAGGTGAAGTGGCTCAATTGTCTTATCCAAGGTTATTTTTGGTTTATGTTAGGTGCAGGGGATGATTACATAGAGATTATAGGTGCTAAGGCAAATGTGAGAAGAAGTAAAGTTGATTTCAAGATTGAAGACTTGGTTTTTGATTTGTACCCCTATACAGGTGATATCATTGCAAATGGTGGGATAGATTTGAAATAATTCTTAGATGCTAGATGTTGGTTAATTTTATTATTGCATAACTCCATTCAAGGGGACCTTGAATCTTTTCTCTCTGAAGAGTATGGTGTAGGGGCACCCTAATACACTTTGATGCAATTTTGGGTTATATTGTGAAACTTTGGTTTTGGATTTTTTTTGGTTTGATTTATATAAATACAGTCATTTGAGACCATCTTAAGTGGTTTAGGACCATTTTTGTTCATTAGGTGCAATGTAGGAAAAAGTTGTAAAAGTTGTTAAATTGTTGTCAATGTTGTAATGACAACTTTTGCATATTTGTTAAAAATTAGTTTTTGATTGGTTGGAGGCTTGTAAATGGTTGTAAAAGCATAAATAGGTGTTTTAAACATGAAACAAAAGGTTGGCAAGAGTTTGAATAAAGAAAACTTCAATTTTGCACACTCAAAAATGTGTTTTTCTTGCAAAAGTAACTGTTCTATAACGTTGTACAGACTTGTAATTGTCGGTAGGGTCTAAAATATGATTGGAGAAGTTGTAGGGGTTCATCATCTTGCAATCATTTTTATTTGACTCAAATCCATTGAGTTTTGAAAGAGATATTTCCATTTTTGCAAAACTATCACAAACCCTACCTAGGGTTTCTAGAGGCTGAATAAATCTCACGGGGAGAGTTTCCACTGTCCAAAAATCATGAATCCTTGTGGGAAACTCTACCCCATGTCCATCCATGTTCTTGCAAAGTTTGAAGCCATGAAACACACGTGTGTAGAAGATCCAAATGACAATGTGTTCAAATCTATTGAGAGACAGTCCTAAACACCAATCTACCTGATATTTTTTGTTAAATTAATGAATTGATTGTTGTTGGATGGTTGTAAAACATAATTTTATGTTACTTGGAGTCTTTTTATTCCAAAGGGTGCAAGTCTAAAATTCATTTCTTGTATTGGTTGGGTGCTAGTTCTTGAATGCGCTCGGTGGCACTAAACCACAATTGGGTGGAATGTTGTTCACACAAGTCTAAGTCCTAAGACTTAGAGAACCATCAAGATATGTTGAACCAAGTCTAAGACAACCCAAGGGTTTCATGTCCATGTTTTTCTTAATGTGTTTGTAAACCATAAGGACTCTAAAGTAAATTCCAAGTCACTCCAAGTGCAATGAGAAACATTAATACATTATTTTAGGTTTCCATGATGTTAGCCATGTGTCTGGAATGTGAAGTGTTTGGAAACCCTCAAGAAGCATTGAAACAGGTCTACACAAGTTAGTACTTCCTTGCTCCATGGTTTTTTTCTTTCCTTGAATGTACAAGAGTATAATGGGGCAATGGTGACAAGGTTTACTAATATAATTTCAGGTCTTTCTTTCAATGAAACCTATGCAAGAAGTGTGTTGAAATAGTCAAGTGGTGTTAGTTTCTTCCCCTACTCTACATCAATATGCTATGATGTGTCCAACTATATTCAATGTGTTTAGGTAGTATTTGATGCACTGGTCAAAGTTCATTCAAATCCTCCAAGTTTAATCACTTGTGTGTAACCACATAATGCGGTCTTTGACTTAGTCTAAGACTCTTTGAAGTTATTTGCATTCTATAGTGCAGTGTGCAGCCTCTACATATAAGTTCTAGCTATATTCATATTACTTATGCATTATATAACTAGCGTTATGTATTTTAGCAACATATAATATATGTATGTATACAGTATAAGCAATAAACGTGTATATATATATACATGTTGACCCATATGACAATAAATACTCCTCATTCAATATCTCAAATGCATGACAATCATTACATAAATATGTATATTTATAGTACATATTGTTATATATATATGCACTCTCATACATATATATATATATATATTATATTTGATAGTAATACAATAATCAAGTATAGACCACTACTTTGGTAGTCAAACACACATAGATGTTATGTATATATATTTAGATATACATATATGCATTCCTTTCAAACATGAATGCTCATGTGTATATATGTATATGTATATATATAAACACTCATCAACCACAAAATAAAGCATAGTAATATAAGGAAGGATTTTACAAGCTCAACAGATAATCATCACCCAATAATGCATTCAATAGCAAACAAAACCCATACTAATGTAGACACATTAAACTAAGGATGACTTACCAACTTACCTCCTCTATGTCTAGACTCAACCATTCTACTGTGGGTGTGTGTAATCTTAGATTGGTTATGTTGCTGGCTACCCGACCAAGATCTTCTCCTGAGTGATACTTCCCCTCTACCTAGAGGGATCAACATATACCTGGAACCACTAACACATGCTCATGGTAGTCAATTGTTCACAAAATATGCAGTATGTGTAATACATCTCCAAAGTTAGAATATCAATTCAATAACCACCCATTCACATATATGCAGTAATTTTCCATGAGATAGCATTAGATGTGATAGCATACATTCATAATACATTGATAACAAAGTACAAGCACAATTTATTTATCTCCAGAATTCACATTGCATTCATAATTTACCCTACATAGTAATAGTAAATAGTAATTACACAATTGGGGTGTAACAATATAGCTTTGATTTTCACCACAATAGAAGTTTATCAATATGGAAAACATACCTAGTTACATTGAAGAGTTATTTGACAATGAAGGCCATGAAGTGAAGAAGACAATGGTTGGAAATAGACTGGTATTTTGAAAATTTTCAAACCAGCAACTCCTCTGAAGCAAATCTAGAAATGAAGCTTAAAAAGATACCTTTCATAATGTTCAAACCCTCTCAAATGCAAATCGTCCAGGGAAAAGATGAAACCCTAGAAACCCTAGGCTAAGATAGGACTAAATGATGTCAAATGAATTCTCCAAATCCTACCTCCAACAAAATAAAATTAAAGTACTGGAATTTGAAACAAATTTGTAATTTCTTCAAAACCCTAGTCACCCAAAATGAAGAAAAAATTGAATATAAAATTTGAAATAGCTCCAAAATTTCTAAAACCACTTGCAAATGATGCCAAATATTCTTTAGAACTAGCCACCAAAAATAGAGAATGCAAATGAATTCCTTAATACTTCACAAATCTGCAAATATGCCCAATAGTGAATCCTAGATGAATCCACCTCATGAGTAGGATTGGGTTTTCTTCCAACCTACAAATCTCCAAGGGTTTTCATCCTTAGAGTTGGTTGCAACTGAATGCTTAGCTAAATAAAATAGAGAAATAAAGTTTATCAAATCCACAATATGCCCAAAAGACTTGCACTCAACACCTTTTAAAGACTCAATTGAATCTTCTAGAAGAAGCCAACTTGTAGCTAATTCCAGCTTCTAGAAGAATTCTTTAATATTTCCTAAAGTGACTTTGTAGTATTATTTTATTTTTCACTTAAGTCACTTTTTAAAAATGTTTAATAAAGTGACTTTATAATATTTCATTCTTTTATTTAAGTTGCTTTAATTAAATTAATTAAAATAAAGTCACCTTTATGATTTAATTTATTTAGGCAACTTTATAAATAATTAATTTAATATTATTACCTTTATCTCCATTGGTCAATAATATAAAAATATAACCAAGTGTAACAAATCATTCCCTATCTAGCTGGATTACCCTACAAGAATGGATAATAGGCTAATCAATCCTCTTGACTAGTGATCACTCCAGAAATGGGGACATGATAAACTCAAATATATTGGATGATTTAAGGAAAGAAGTTGTTCACCATACTTAAATTATGCAAAAACAATTGATAAAATGGTGTGACTAGTTTATGAAAACAAAGGCATTCCAAGAAGGTGACTAGGCATTCTTATTGTAGACACGTAAAATGTACATGCACCTGATCTTGATTTTACTAACACCAATTCATCCTGAATCATCTCTCTGCTAATCATTTAATTAAATAATCTCTATTTAATTAAATTCATCGCATTTCATCTCTTAGTTAATTAAATCATTTTTTATCTGATCAAGTCATCATCTCCTATTAATTAAATAAATCACTTTGTTTAATTAATCCTATAGTCCCTCTTTTAATTAAATAAATTAATCTTTATTTAATTTAAAGCTAAACTCATCCTCTTTAATTAAATAAATCAAATCTTATTTAATTAAGTCTAAAATCATTATTCCTCTCATTTTGATTTATTTAAATCCAAAAATCTAAATCAAATGGTCAAATCAGCTAACCTCCTTTAAATTCATCAAATCATGATTAATCTTAGTCTTAATCCATCAAATCCTCTAGATTTTGCAACTTGCACATGAAAATCAATTTAATTAATTTATAACTCATTTATTTTCATTCAAAAAAAGTATTAAAGATGGAATATTCCTCAAATTTGAAATATCCCCCCAAAAGGTCTTGTCCTCCAAACATGGCATTTAACATCTCTTACAAGTCCTTTTCTTGACCCATGTGACATTAACTTCACCTTTCACCTCATCCTTCAAGCCATTTTTTGAATTTGAATCTCCCCCCTCTTTGCACATTCTCCAAAATGTGCTCAAGCTTCCTCCATTCACATCTTGACAAGTGGCCTTCACCTTTCACCTCATCCTTCAAGCCATCCTTTGAATTTGAATCTCCCCCCTCTTTGCACATTCTCCAAAATGTGCTCAAGCTTCCTCCATTCACATCTTGACAAGTGGCACTTGCCCATTAGATGTTGAATGATCCCACATTCATCCATTTTTCTCATTCCTTCATCTTATTCTTCTATTTATAGAAGGCTTCTCTTTGTATTTTGCATCCACAACTTAGAGAAAAGTTACTCTCTTCACATTGAGAGCTAATTTTATCCATTTCATATAAAGTGTTCATCATTTCCATGGTTTCATAGCAAGGTTATTCCAAAATTTCATCAAGGATCTTCAATCATCCACAAATCTTCATCAGAGTTTGCATAGGAGTTGGGAAAGGGCCAATTTCCACATCAAATTGGCACCAATTCCCCCATGGGATCAAGAGTTTTCATGCCTAATTAGGATTTCTTTGCTTTTATTTTGTGTTCTTCATCTTCGTTTCCTATTTTGAGCATTATTCATGGATTTCATGGGGAATCTTGATTCTTACTTGCATTGATCTAACTATGTGTTTGTTTGTTGTGTTCATGCAGGTATAGGATTGGGGTTCACATTTTGGCACTAGAAGGAGGGAACTCTTGAAAATCTAATCACATTTTTTCATCAAATTTCATGTTTTTCTTATTGTTTTCATGCCTAAAAGAAACTCCACCGCTGGAAGCTCAGCGTCGTTGTTTAGCACCGTTGGGAACCCAACGTCGCTATATCACATAGCTACAAATTTCAAACTACGACGCTCCCTACTTCCCACCTAGAATTCAAAATTTCAAATGGTGTCATTGTGTCATTTTTCGCCTATTGGAATCTTCTCAAATCTCAAATTGCACCGTTGACCCAAATAGCAATGCCTTCATGCTCACTGTCCTGGCTATAGAGCGATGTTGATTGGTAAGTGGTGCTATACAACACTGCTAGTAATTTCAAACTCTGACACCTTCATGGATTGCACCACTAGAGGGAAGTAGAAAGTGAAAATTAATTTATGACACGTGCTTTTTGTCAAATTCTAATTGTTTGGTTTGTTTGTTGCCTTCTTGACTTTTGTTTTTGCAGAACCTAACTGGTTTTCTTATAGTTTGGTTGGTTCCAAGGTGAAAAGGAAAGGAAGCATAATGACATCACTTCATAACACCAAGTGTTTTTGAACACTCTAGTGTTTGTTTAACACTCTTAGAGGATTCACTATTCCTCTTAAGGAAAATTTATTATCTTTCATGCTTAGGACATACTAGTTTCCTTTTGGGCTCTAAAAAGAACACTTTAATTTCTTGTTACAAAAGGAGCTTAAAATGAATTATAGGATACAAACTTACTAGAGTTGGTTTCTGGTTTTAATAATTGAACAAAGAAAATTTCCACATTTGATTTGGTGCTATAGAAAGAAGTCATTATTGCTTTGTGGGATTAAAAAGAACACTTGCTACTTTTTTTTGTAATTTCTTACTCAAACTAACACCATTGAAAATATGTATGTGCTTCTCTCGTGCCTCACGACGATCTTGAGAATCAAAAGGATTTTGGTGGTCTTAAGTTGGGATAAAGTAATTGCCTCCACACTTCATTTTGGGAACTAAAATTGAACAAAACATCTTGTGAGTGTGAGTAAACCTATCACGTGTATTCTCTCTTTGTTTCTCAACAAAGATCGATTGAGTTACAAATATGTTTGCTTGGTATTGTTTATCTTAGAGGGCCTACCTTGGGGAAAAATTACTCACCCAAGGGAATGACTCAACTGGTAACACTCTAAAGCCAAGAGTATTTCCAGCCGAGATATAAAAGTGGATACTGGAACAAAGGCCAGTATCACGTGGTTGGCTCCGACGAGAAGGGAAGCAATGGTCTCTTGCCTAGATGGGTCAACTCCTACAAACATAAAGTCCGAATTAAAACCCTTGTTGTAGAAAGGCCAAAATCCCTATCTATTTGTTGGTGCAAGAAAGTCGTTCTAAAGTCACCCCACACTTTTATGATTTTTAGTAGAAATGGAAAGTATGCCATGGGAATTTCATGGGTACTAATGCTTGGCTACCCCGAGAAGTGAGTGTCGTGGAGGGGAGCTAGTGGGGTCAAGCATCTAACCATTCACTAAAAATAAGTGTAGCTGGACTTGTCCAAGTGGGAATTCAACAAATACAGTCTTCCATAGCCATAAGGTTGTGCATGTTATTAGAAACAAAACACTTTTCTTAATAAAAAATGTTAGAAAAACAAACATTTAACATGAGCATCAAATTTCAAACCCTTTAGGAGAAGCAAATATCCTTGAACAAATTCAAGTGCTATTGCTTGCCCTTGGGATTCTATCCTTAGAGGCATCTAAGTACTTGGGTTTATATCTCAATTTTCTCTTACTAAAGTCAATATTAGGGAACTATCACCTCGATTCTCTTGATTTCCACATAATGGACCTTGTGGGATGAAAATAAATTGATACATAGACATTCAGTTTAAAACTTAATGAAGAGAGTGTTTGTGGTAAAAGCAATTCATTAATCAAGATGAAATAAATTGAACCCCACACATGTGCTTGTTTATCTTTTATTTGTGTACTTGATCTTTTCTTTTTGATTTGTCTTATTGCACTCACTCTAATGACCTCTCGATGATGCCTAATAAAAATGATTTAGAGAGAAATGAATGGGGCAACAATCATTATCTTTTGTCTATTGTGCTTGTTGGACATTTTTGTAATATAACTTGGGGAATACTTGCTTTGTTAGGTGCATCCTAGCAAAGTTTTCGTATTTCAGGTGTGAACAAGAATACTCCTATTTGTTTGTTGAGTCAAATCCCATTGCACTAGGTGCAATGCCATCCTGGTTCTTTATACCCTGATGCATCATGCCTACGTGTGTTATCAAACATAAGGTAATTAGCCCTTTGAAAATCCCAACTCCTCAGTAAGCAAATCATCATCATTAAAGTTGGCTTGTTGGATTCTCTTGTCATTGTGTTATTTCTTCTTACTTCCTTTCGCGCTAGCATGGTACCATGACAGTTAATCATAAATCATCACCATTGCATCTATCTTGCATCCACAAACCATCAACATACTGCATAATGAATAGCATATCATATAGAAAGTATTAATCATACCACATGCATTCATCCCCATCATTGCATAATATAGATTGGTTATTCTAGGCATCTCATAAACCATACATTTAGCATCCACTGCATAATCATAAAAGCATCATCATATCATATCATGTGCATCCATATCATCCATGCATCATCATATCATCCATTGCATATAAACATCATAATCATCTCATTTATATCATCAATAATGTAACTTTCATGGTACAAATCAGGATCAAGTGTGTGTAATATATCAAAATAGGCATGAGGCTACCCATGGCCGATGACTGTCTACATCAAACATATGAGCTGAACTAATCTTGAACCTCTTTGTCAAGAGATCGACCCTCAAATCGATCTTTGATCGATCTCTCGAGGGGGCAATATACCAGCGTAATTCTTCTCGTTGGGGTAGTAGTGGGGCATTCAAAAAAATTAAAGAATTTTTGAATTTTGATCAAGACAATTTATTCTTTGAACCAACGCAACAAGTACATTGCTTCAAAGAGGGGAAAAATGTAGACACGTAAAATGTACATGCACCTGATCCTGATTTTACTAACACCAGTTCATCCTGAATCATCTCTCTACTATCATTTAATTAAATAATCTCTATTTAATTAAATTCATCACATTTCATCTCTTAATTAAATAAATCATTTTTTATCTGATCAAGTCATCATCTCCTATTAATTAAATAAATCACTTTGTTTAATTAATCCTATAGTCCCTCTTTTAATTAAATATTCATTTTATTTAATTAATCTCTAAAGTCATCTCATTTAAATTAAATAAATTAATCTTTATTTGATTTAAAGCTAACACCATCCTCTTTAATTAAATAAATCAAATCTTATTTAATTAAGTCTAAAATCATTATTCCTCTCATTTTAATTTATTTAAATCCAAAAATCTAAATCAAATGGTCAAATCAGCTAACCTCCTTTAAATTAATCAAATCCTGATTAATCTTAGTCTTAATCCATCAAATCCTCTAGATTTTGCAACTTGCTATGAAAATTATTTTAATTAATTTATAAATCATCTATTTTCATTCAAAAAAGGCATCAAAGATGGAATGTTCCTCAAATTTGAAATCTCCACCCAAAAGGTCTTGTCCTCCAAACATGGCATTTAACATCTCTTACAAGTCCTTTTCTTGAGCTATGTGACATTAACTTCACCTTTCACCTCATCCTTCAAGCCATATTTTGAATTTGAATCTCCCCCCTCTTTGCACATTCTCCAAAATGCGCTCAAGCTTCCTCCATTCACATCTTGACAAGTGGCACTTCCACATTGGATGTTGAATGATCCCACATTCATCCATTTTTCTCATTCCTTCATCTTGTTCTTCTATTTATAGAAGGCTTCTCTTTGTATTTTGCATCCACAACTTAGAGAAAAGTTACTCTCTTCACATTGAGAGCTAATTTTATCCATTTCATATCAAGTGTTCATCATTTCCATGGTTTCATAGCAACGTTATGCTAAAATTTCATCAAGGAGCTTCAGTCATCCACAAATCTTCATCAAAGCTTGCATAGGAGTTGGGAAAGGGCCAATTTCCACATCAAATTGGCACCAATTCCCCCATGGGATCAAGAGTTTGCATGCCTAATTAGGATTTCTTTACTTTTATTTTGTGTTCTTCATCTTCATTTCCTATTTTGAGCATTATTCATGGATTTCATGGGGAATCTTGATTCTTACTTGCATTGATCTAACTATGTGTTTGTTTGTTGTGTTCATGTAAGTATAGGATTGGGGTTCAGAGTTATATGATTTGAGGTAAAAATATCACAAAAATAAATTATAAACTAGATAGTTAGGTCCTCATGAAATTGAAGACTTGTATATCCGAATGGTGCAATCAAGTTGACAACTATTAACCCAAACACCACCTCAAAATATATAAGAGGCCTTTGAATAAGGAAATATTCCTTTAAGATTTGGTACAATCTATGGGGACAAGCCTCTTGACTAAAATACTTTGGTCACCTACAACAAGTTTTGAACCCATAGCATCATTGAATGAGTCAACATGCTCACTTACTATTGTCCCTCATGTATGAATTATATCACTTTTTCAAATAAAAACACAAACACTAAAAACCCTTAAGCATTATTAGTTCATATTGCAATAAGATATCCATGATATATTTCTATTTTGGTCTACCTACACCCCTACTGCAATCAACCATGTAGCTCTTCTATCAATCATGGATATCAATTTTCCTATATGTCAATAACTATGATTTTTTTGTGCAACCTACAAAATATTCTAATGATCCTCTAGACACCATCCATCGGTAACATGTAGCATCCACCAACCATCTTACATCCATTATCCATTAGTGATCCTACAACATTGATCATGCAACCTCCATCAATTGGTATTCCAACAACATCTAATACCGGTCGTCAGATCTAAGACCTAATGATGAACAATCCAAATTTACAATAATAAAATATAAATAAAATTTTCCTTTCAGGGGTGCTACCCCTGAGCCCTACCAGGGCGTGCAGCCCCTAGACCCCTCATGGGGGTTAACCCCCATGCCCCCTCATCGCTGACGTATCAACAATACCTTATGTAATTGCAAGGTTTAGACACATTTTCCCAACATTTATAACTATGCATTAATTATGTTAGTTTAATAATTTTGTAAACTTAGTTATATTTACTTTCTACAACTAGTTTAATATTATTAATAAGGAAATTTTTAAGCTATAGAATCTATAATACACTAGTAGAAATTGTTATAATAAGTATTATTTAATTGAAAGTTTGTAGAATAGATTTCC
This sequence comes from Sequoia sempervirens, assembly GCA_007258455.2. Classification (NCBI taxonomy): domain Eukaryota; kingdom Viridiplantae; phylum Streptophyta; class Pinopsida; order Cupressales; family Cupressaceae; genus Sequoia; species Sequoia sempervirens. The sequence continues at coordinate 482,573,270 of VDFB02193867.1, read as the reverse complement.
TTGTATTTGCAAATTTTATTTTTTCTTTCTATACACAATTGTCTAAGTCATGCCCTACACTATAAGTATAATTTTGTCAGGTTGTACAAGAATTATATGTCCCTATAGTTGATAAGGGAAATAAATTACATCATATTTAATAGGTTTCTTGATATGGGGAATTGATATCCATTGAGTTGTATGCAATCCTTAGCTACATCAACTTTATTAACAAATGAGATAATTTTACAAAAGGTGTCTCAACCTTGCATCTTAAATTCTAGAATGAATAAAATACAATCCTATACTATCACTAACACTCTTTTGGTTGATATTTCACATAGTGGTGTGTGTCTACATAGAGAATCATTACCATATCTAATTGATAAGATCACATTTACCACATCAAGTGGAATCACATTGCAAGGTTGTTGTGAATGTACCATATTATATAATTATAATCAATAAAATTACATTATCCAAACTAATTAGAATCAAATCATGTAATGAATAAGTTCATTCAAATTAATTTCATAATCATCCTAATGATGAGGTAAAGAACTATCACTATAAGGTATGACATCACTAGATGAGGCATGAATATCTATATAAAGAAAACCTAATATATAAAAGAGTAGTCATCATGATATATAGATTTAGGACTACCATGACATTTATAGAAGTATCATCATAAGGTGTAATGATATCATGAATAGGTAAAGGAGGTATAGCCACATCATACATATTCATAATACAAGGTGTATCAAAAGGAAAGATACTACTTGGTGTGTACTCATCACTATTACAATTAATAGGATCATTATGAAATTTATGAATAAATGACATAAGAATATCTAAGAGGAGATACATGCTACCCAACTCAAAAAATTAAGGAAACACTAATGCATGTTACCCTTAGCATAAGAAGTTATGAGAGAAACAAGGATAGAAGGATCATGTGTCACAAAAGACAAGATATGTCAAAATTAAAAAAATGTGCATGTATACCAATCAAGAGAAATCATCTATGAGTAGCCATAATGATAGATTATACATGAGTTCCCATGGAACCAAAGAGGTATATCACTATAAATCAAAAAACCCTAAGAAAATTATGGTAAGTATATGTAAATGAAGGTAGATCTAGAAACCATGGGAAACCTTCAATGAATGGATAAACTAGAATTATATCAAATCTAAATCCCTAATAATGGAGAAGGCACCATAAGAATAAGTTGTAGGTAGTGAAAGAAAAAATTTGGTTCACCAAAAAATGTATAACTAAAACAATCTACACAAGGATTAACTAAGATAATTAAATACAATTTGATGACACCCACTTCCCTATAGAGACCTAAAAACCCACTTAAAAATGAGCAAACAGGTGGAAAAGGGAGATTTTGTTGTTGTAATCAACTTTCAAAGGTCTACACATGTATTGTAGGTCAAATAAAAGGTTTATGAGGCATAAAATTAATTGTAGGGGCCTTCGCCAGGGAGATCCATTCTCTCCCTATTTGTTTATTATTATGGCGGAGGGGCTGGGTCAGCTTCTTAAGTCTCAGGTTTCACATGGTTTGATTCATGGGTGGTAGTGGAGGATGGGCTTGCCTACACTTTCTCATCTCCAATTTGTGGATGACACCTCTCTTATGGGTCTGGCTCGTATTAGGGAGGCTGAATCCTTCAGGGCAACTTTGGACATCTACCTTGTGGCTTTGGGCCAGAAAGTCAATGAGCAAAAGTCCTCTATTTTCTTTTTTAATACTCATGCAATCCAGTGGAGGATTGTTGCTATTCCACAGTTTCAAATTGGGTCTCTTCCCTTTGTCTACTTGGGCATCCCTCTTGCTGTTGGTCGTAAGCCCAGATTCTCCTGGCAGCTTTTGCTTGATAAGCTTAGGCAGAAGGTTACTCACTGGACCCATCGTTGGTTGTCTACTGCTACTAGAGCGACTCTTCTTAAGTCTATTATCTAGGACCTTCCCATCTATAGGGGCTTTGTTCAAGCAGATCCTATGTATTTCCTTAAGGAATTTGATGCTCTTTCTCGTCAATTTCTTTGGAGCGGTAATTTTTTGTCTTCAAAGTGGATCCTTGTTAAGTGGGATTCTGTGTGTAGACCAAAGTAGGAGGGTGGTATTGGTTTATGCTCTACTATTTTGAATGGGAAAGCTCTTGCTGCCTATATTTATTGGTGATGGTGTACCAATCAGCATTAGTTATGGGCTTGTATTCTCAACCATAAATATCTTCGGGGTGTTGCTTCTTTCGAGGTTCCTCACTATCCTCTAGAAGGGAGTGGTTCTATGATTTGGCATACTTTGAAAGTGGGGGCACAATTGATTAAAGAGTGTGTTGTTTTGGATCTGTCATTCAAGGTCACAGGCTCTATTTTGGTCTGATTTGTGGGATGGTTACCCTCCCATTCTCTCTTCTTTTCCTCACCTCCAGCCCCTTTGTGATGTTTTTATTGCGGTCGGTTGGGATACTATGGAGCATTATAAGGTGGAGCAGCATGATGGATTGGCTATAATTTTTCACTGGAAGCATCCTTCTGAGTGGCCACCTAGGGGGATAAGCATGAGCTTTCCCTACTCCTAGCTTCCCGTGCTTGTAACTCTTTGAGGGGACCTAATGGCTTGGCTTGGGATGGTTTGGAGTTGTCTAGAAAGTACTCTATGGTGACTGGTTATAAGCAGTTAGGTAGACAGATGTTTGGGGACATTGAGGTCCCTTGGTGGAAGCAAGTTTGGCACAAGCTGTCATGGCCCAAGTGCAACTTCTTTATGTGGTTAGTGGCTCAAAACCAGTGTCTTACTTGGGATAATTTATGTAAGTGTGGTTTCCATGGTTCCTCTATGTGTGTTTTGTGTCATGGTGGTGAAGAGAGTGTCTCCCATCTCTTCTTCCAATGTTCCTATGCTCAAGAGATTTGGCATTTCTGGTGGGGGGTGTGGAATACGGCCTGCTGGAATGCTTCCTCATTGGTGGAGTTTGGGGAACAGTAGGGCAAGGCCCCTATCTCTACCTCCTTTCTTCAGGCTGCTTGGGCTCTTGGGCCTTCCTTCATTATCTGGAACCTGTGGTTGCAGAGGAATAGGAAAATTTTTCAAGATTCGTTGTTGCTGGCCCCTCATCTATGGTGGAAAATTCTACACTCTTTAGGGGAAACTATTGCGGCTAAGTATGATATGACTGTGTTGGTGGATCCTCATGATGTTGGTTGTTTTAATCGTCTTCATCTTCCACCTCCGCAACATTAGCTCATGCGCAACAGATGTATACATCCTACCCTGAAGGTGAATAGGGAGGGAAGATGGACCCCTCCTCCTCATGGTGTCCTAAAAATCAACTCGGATGGCTCTTCTTGTGGAAATCCAATTCATGCTGGCATTGGGGGTATTGGTCGGGATAGCTTTGGGGATGTTCAGTTTATCTTCTCTATGTATAAGGGTCTTCATACTAATAATCTTATGGAGGCTCAGGCCTTTTTATTAGCTGTGGAGCGGGGCAGTCTCTTGGGTTGGTGAAGGATCATATGTGAGTCTGACTCTCAGGTTGTGCTAAACTTACTAAAAAGGAAGTATTTAGATGATGTGAGTTGGCAGCTGGCTTTGATTGTTGAACAAATTCTCACTCTTTGTGCTTCTCTGGGCTATTTTACTTTCACTCATATTCCTCGAGAATGGAATGGTGTTGCTGATTGCTTGGCTAAATGGGCTTCTGATCATACTCATGATTGGAATTTGGTGGATCGGGGTCAACTTCCCGCAGATCTATCTCTTCAATTGGATCACTTGATTGAACTTGATAGGGCCATTTAATGCCCTTGCTTTGTAACATTTTCTTGATTGAATAAAGTTTTTACCCCTCCTTGATGTTAATTGTAGAGACAATATTTATGTTTTTATCAAAAAACTATGTTGCTACAAGTAGTTGCAGCAATGGTTGTAGGTGACTGTCAATAATTTCAAACTTATAAAGTACTCTAAACTTGCACAAAATTCCATACTTTTAGAACAACAAACTCATAATAAATATTAATCATACACACATACAAAAGATTACATCTATGGAGAGAATAATATTATTTTATATTGAAAATCCAACTTTTTACACTCTTTTACATGCATTTACATAAGCACAGAAAGAGCTCCCTCTTTCATTATTCTTCCTTCCTCTTTGTCTTCTATTATTTTTTGTTTTCCTCTATTGCTTCTGCTTCAGCTACCCTCTCTTCTATTCCCTTTGTCTCTTTCTTCTTTTTCTATGTATTGTTGTTTTGAACTCTTTTTCTTTTATTTTGTCCTCCCTTCTACTGTTCTCTCTTTCTTCTCCAAAAATTCGAAAGAAAACAAGAAACTTCTACCCAAATCCCACCTAAAACCTAGCCAACACTCAAAAATGTGACATTAATGTATCAACTACTAGTTTTTGAGTTCAAAACTCCTACTCATACTTTCCTTATACCATTTCTTATTGTTGTTTCCCATTAAATGATCTTATGGTAGATATTTGTTGCCTCAAAAAAAACAAAAAATATCAAATTTAAAATTTAAAACTCAATGGCATATTACAAGGGAAGTGGATGTAGATAAAAGTCAAATAAAATATTTAAATGCCCCTACATCAAACTACCCTGCTAGAAAAATTTGTGAGCCTCTACTCACTATGAAAAATGATGTATTGTTGTGAGTTAAAGCTTTTGTTGTTGTGGGTTAGAAACTATATCATCTTGTATTATTTGGAATGATTCCAACTTTTCTGGGATTATCCACTTTGCATCCTCCATTGGTCTACCCTTCCATTTCACTAAATATCCACTATACTCTTTTCCCCTTGTCTTGCTAACAACTCTAGAATCCAAAATATCTTCAATTTCCTCTTATTCTTTCTTGGGTAGTTGATCCTTCCATTTTTCTAGTAATATTTGATCATTTTCTTTCTATTGTGATGTCTCTCCCTTATGGTAAGTATATAAATCAGAAACATTAAAAATTGGAGATATTTCCAAACCTTTAGGTAGCTCCAATTCATAAGCACTTGGTGAGAACTTTTTGATAATCTTGCATGGTCCAATCTTCTTCCACTTGAACTTGTTGTAGGAATTATTGGGAAATATTTCCTTTTGTATATGTACCAATACCATATCTCCCACTTCAAAAAAAAATCTCTCCTCTTCAAATCATCCTTCTCTTTATATTGTTGGCTACTCCAACTGAGTTTTGCTCTTACTTGTTGGTGTAAATCTTACATATGTTTGGAAAACTCTTCTCCTTCAACACTTCTCTTGTATCCCTTAGTATTTTTTTAAGTTCCCTCAATTCTGAAATACCCCTAGGACTATATCCATAAACAACTTGAAATGGAGTCTTACTTGTACTTTTTTTACTGAACCATTATATGAAAACTCAGCTTAAGGCAATACTAAATCCCAATGCTTAGGCTTTTCACCAACTAAACATCATAGCAAATTTCTGAAGCTTTGATTAAAAAATTCAATTTTCCCATCCATTTGAGGATGATATGCAGAACTAAACTTTAAATCAACCCCTAATTTCTTTCAAAGTGTCCTCCAAAAATGACCTAGAAACTTAGTATCACAGTTTGAAACTATACTTCTTGGAAAACCATGTAATCTAACAACCTCCATGAAGATTAATTTTTCTACATGTGTTGCACATCATCTATCTTTTTGCATGCTATAAAGTGAGAAATTTTGGAAAATCTATCAACAACCACAAAAATAGAAGCCTTACCTCATGGTGTTCTTGGTAGTCCAAGCACAAAATCCATGCTTATATCTTCCCATGGTTTCTCTGGTATGGATAATGGTTCATATAGACTTGTATTTTGACTCCCTTCTTTGGAATATTAACAAAATTGACATCCTTGCACAAATTTTATGATTTCTACCCTCATCCTTGGCCAAAAATACCTTTCACTAAGTTGTGCCATTACTTACCATCTCCAAAATGTCTAGCTAAACCACCACAATATTTTTATCTTATCAAATTTTGCCTCGTTGATCCTTGTGGTATGTAAATTTGTTGTCCTTTGAACAATATTCCATCTTGTATGAAGTATTCCATCCATTATGTCCTATCCACATTATTAGTTTCCATACATGTTGTCTATGCATCCTTAAAATCCAAATCATCTTTGTATAACTCTTTCATAGCATCAAACCCAACTACTTCAACTCTCATTAATCCTTGCAGTATGTGAAGTTGTTGTCCTTTGAATAGTCAATAGTCCTACTCTTCTACTCAATGCATCTGCTACTTTGTTTGAACTCCCACTTCTATGCTTGAGAACAAAATTATATCCTTGTAGGAATTCAACCCACTTCATGTGTGATGGGTTAAGCAAGTGGTTTGATTATTAATAAATTTCAAAGCATGATGATTTATGTAGAGAATAAATTCCTTTGAAAGCAAATAATGATGCCACTTCTTTAAGGCTTACATAATAGCATAAAATTATTGATCATAAATTGAATACCTCTTCTTGGCATCATTAATCTTTTCACTAAAATATGCAATCTATTTCCCTCTTGATTAAGAACCACTCCTATGGCTATCCCACTTGCATCACAATCCACTTGAAACACCTTTGCAAAATCAGGAAATGATAACACCAATTCCTTAGTGACCTTCTTCAAAATCTCAAAACTTCTATCTATTGTTTTTGTCTATTTAAACTCTTTCTTGTCTAGCCTCATAGTCTCAACTATGGGTGCACATATCCCACTTAAATTTTGAATAAATATACAATAGAAACTTAGCTAAACCATGGAAACTTTGAAACCTCATGTACACTCCTAGGTGTTGGTCATTCAATGATAGTGTGTACCTTAAATTTGGGATTCATTTGCAACCCTTGTGGTCATATAACATATCTGAGATAAACCAATTTGTCTTTCATAAAGCTACACTTTTCTAAATTCACCAATAACCTTTCTTCCTTGAGTCTTTGTAAGACTTGTCTAATATGCAATAAATGATCTTCTTTGTTGTTGCTAAAAATCAAAATATCATCAAGATAAATAATCACAAACTTCCCTAAAAATAGTTTCAACACTTCATTCATTAACCTCATAAATGTGTTGGGTACATTTGTTAACCCAAAGGGCATTACTAACCACTTGTACAACCCCTCTTTGGTCTTAAAAGAAGTCTTTTGTTCATCTGTTGCAAGTATGAGCAAGTTTGGTGGTGTTGTCATTAATGTTGTCATTGATGTCAACATAGTTCAATATATTGTAGATTGTACATGTATAGTTGAGATATTGTTGAGATGTTGTAAGTACATGGAGTTATCCTTATGATGTTGTTTTATGTGTTGAATTGATGAGTTTTCAAGTGCTTTTGAGAAAATTAATAAAGAGAGAAGTCAAAGTTTTGAATGTGTTCAGAATGTGCTTTGATATGTGCTCCGCATTTCTCCTGTGTTGATCCTATGCTTGTGCAGATCTGAAGGATTTTTTTTGATGATTTGATGGTGATATCTACTAATTTATAGCTTTTGGTTTGATGAAGTGTGAAAGTTGTGTTCATCGATGTGTGAACCGTTCTAGTAGAGTTAGCTTTTTGTGATTGGGAGAATTTTTTTTGCTCCACAGTCCTTCGTTGTTCTATTTAAGATCTTTCAGATTTTGAATGTGTCTTATAATGGTGTTCACTTGGTTCTAGCAAAGATGTGTGTGGTTTGGTGATCCAGAAGTCAAGTTTCAGAGTTATTGTATGTGTTTGGATAGTCTAAATGGACTGATGGAAGGAGTTCGGTGTTTGAAGGTTGTTGCACTTGTTGTGGATGTATCTAAAGGAACCTGCAATGTGTTCTCATGCATAATGAAGCGTTTTGTGTCATCCACATGCTATCTTCTTGTTGGGAAGTTTGTACATCAATGTTCATTTGTGTTTTCATTAGGTTTGGCTGACCTGGTGTTTACACTTCATATGAAGAATTAAAATTTAATTAAGGAAGCATGTGGTTGATTCGAGACATTATTTTTGGACTTGGTTAAGTGGTTAATTGGTCCACTCTCATTCCTTTCCACCACGGGAATATTGAGTTTCTGACCTAATTTGAATTTATGAAATAAAGTTTATGTGGCTGACCTTAGAGAAAGTTTCTAAGGTTGAAGATGGTATAAATGCAAGTTGAGTTGTGAAGGCTAGCATGATGTGAAGTAACAAAGTAAGCCACAAATTAAAAGAGCAGAATTGTGTGAAAGTGAGTTGAGGCAATAGTACTTCATTGTATTGGATTCCTGAAAGTAGCGAGTTAAAGGTTTCTACAATCTTCTTATCAAGGTTGTGAATGTGTGTTAATTGTTGTGGTGGATCTTTTGTTTTCTTTTTTATTTGTAGGTAGTGAGCCTCCCTATTGGACAATGAGTCCTTTCTGTAAGCAATGAGCCTTTGTATCTAGACAACGAGTCCTCTTTTGGGTAGTGAGCCTTTGTATTCGGTTTTGCTATCACTTTATATTGTGAGTTAATCCTCACCATGGTTTTTCCCTCATTGGATTTTCCACGTAAAATCTGGTGTTCATTGTGTTGATTTTTCTTTCTGTTATTTTGCATTTCATGTTCATATTTAATAACAAAATAGTGTGGTTGTGAAATTGATAATTGTTAAAGTTTTAAGTTTAATTTTGGTGACAACTAATTCACCCCCCCTCTCAGTTGTCATGCGCCTTTTAAAAATTGGTATTAGAGCTTTGGTTCCTTGGTGTAGAGATTAACCGCTTAAGGAAGATCCGATAGCGCATAAGTTGATGATCCCTATGTTCAATGGATCTAATTACAGTGATTGGAAAGTGCAGATGAGAGGATATATTATTTCTCTTGGTTACAAGACCTGGAAGGCTATTGAGACAAAGTATGTTGCTCTAACCAGTGGTCTTACTACTGCAGATGATGTTCTGCTTATGAGGAGAATGAGAAGGCAAGGTATGCTATTTTCAGTGCTCTATCTAAAACTGAGTGAACTAAAGTTCTTTCTTTGGACACTACTTATGAAGTTTGGAAGAAGTTGGAAGATCTTTATGAAGGAAATGACAGAGTGAAATTGACAAAGAAGCTGATGACAAGCACAAATATGAGAATCTAAAAATGGAAGAAGGTGAAGATTTTGCAAGCTATTTCCAGAGAGTTGAACTTGTAGCAAATGATGTTAGAAATCAAGGGGGAAAACTAACTGATGAAGATATAATTGAGAAGATCCTAATAACCCTACCAGAATGTTACAGTGATAAGATCTCAGTTATTGAAGAGATGTATGATCCTAAGAAGTATAGTAAAGAAGAGCTATTTGGCACCTTGACTGCATTTGAGATGAGAAAGTTTGGAAAGAAGGAGGAAAAGAAAAAAAGACAGAGACAACATTTAAGGCAATGAAGACTGAGGATGATCCAAATAGTGATGGTTTTGATGAGTTGGAAGCGAACTTTACTAGGAAGTTGAAGAAAGGTACCAGTAAGTATAAAGGTATGTTTCCCTTTAAATGTTTCAGTTGTGGTAATATTGGTCATTATGCTTCAAGATGCCAAAATAGAGCTATACATAAGAAGAACAAGGATTATAAAGATAAGGATAGAAAGGATAAGAAATATAAGAAGTTGTGTTATGTTAAGGAAGAAGTTGGGATCTTTGATGATGAATCTAATTATGGAGGTGATGATAGTGAATGCTTGTTTTTGGCTTTGGAAAATAAATATGTGTCTGCTAACCCTAGAAAATTTGCAAGAAAGAATACTTTGGAGAACAAAAATAATGAGATGGAAGGTACTTGGGTCATTTCCTTTCATGCAAGATAGGATGAAGACTACTGGATGATTGATAGTGGATGCTCTAATCACATGACCAAAGATAAAAGTAAGTTCACTAAACTCAAAAATTATGATAGTGGTTTGTTCATGTTTGGTGATGATTCAGGAGCGAAGATTGTTGGGAAAGGTACAATTAGTTTTGGTGGAATACACAACACTAATGATGTATATTATGTGAAATGTTTAAGGCATAACATTTTGAGTGTTGGTTAGATGTGTAGCAAATGTTTTAAACTTTTGTTTCAGAATAATACCTATGAGATTAGAGAAAGATCCAGAGATATGGTTGCTATTGGAAGGAAAACTCATGGAAACATCTATCAGCTTAAGGGTGTTGATGGTTAGTGCCTTGTATCTCAAGTCAATGAAAGTTGGTTGTGGCATCGAAGAATGGGACATGTAAACTTTGATAATCTGGTTAGAATTAGTTCAAGAGATGTTGTCAGAGGTCTGCCTAAGATCACAAGGCTTGCTAATACTATTTGTAGAAGTTGTTAGTTAGGGAAACAAACAAGAAGCAGTTTTAAGGGAAAAGAGAAATCTACTACCAGAATGGTGGAGTTAATTCATACTAACCTTTGTGGTCCGAATAGAATAGGAAGCCTAAATGGTGACAAGTATTTTATGCTCCTTATTGATGATTATTCTTGAATGACGTGGGTTGCTTTTCTTAGAGTAAAGACTCAGGCTCTAGATAGGTTTAAAGTGTTCAAAGAAAGAGTGGAAAATGAGGTGAACCTGAGAATTAAATGTTTGAGATCTGATAGAGGTGGGGAATTCACTTATGGTGAATTTAATACATTCTATGAAGAGCAAGGCATAAAAAGGAAATTTTATGCTCTAAGAACCCCTCAGTAGAATGGGGTAGTTGAGAGGAAAAAATTGGATGGTACAAGAAGCAAGAACCATGATGAAAGAATCAAATGTATCAAAATCAAATGTTACATCTCTGATTCTAAAGGTTGTTACTTATAAAACTGCTTAAGCTCAGATTCTTAAAGATGAATTTTCCCATTAAATGTTTTTTGATCAAGAAGCTGTCATGGAAAGGAGCCCCTTAGACTCTAAAGGCTGTTACAGTAATCAAACTTCATTTTGGCTGACATTCTAGAACCTGTTTCTCCAATAAACAGCCAGCACAATCAAAAAATATATATTTAAAGAAATAAAAAACTAATATTCAGTAACAATTTAACATCGTCCATAATAAATCTACCTACATTTGTCACCTCATATCTGTTGAGATGGATTTCTGCAGTCTCTATTTGGGCTCTTTCACAATTCTTCTGCCATATAAAATTGGTTTCTGATATCCTCTAATTGCTTTTGATAGTCTTCTGATAGTCTAAAGTGAATTCTCCCTTCCCAATAAATTTAAGCATTTTACTTCCAATAGTAAAAGTCCAGAAGTAGAGTTTGAATATGATTGTAAAAGTTGAATGATTTATATATTTTTTGTATAATGTATTTTAATTCAATAGTTCTTGCAGATGTGGAAATACACTAAACTTTTCTCATCAACTAAACCTTAGGAATCTCAGCTTCTTTATTCGAATGCAATTTCATTTAGTTTCTTATTTCCCATTTCCAATTTTAACAGTGGTAGAAAGACTAAGAAATAAACTAGGATGTGTGGTGTTACAAATTATGACTATTCTTCACAACATATCATCAATTGCATCCTTGAGGTATGATACAACAGAAAGTAGTATGATAGGAGATTACATATATAATGTTGTCTCTTTCAATAGGCCTATTGAAAGAGACAACCTATTGAAAGAGACAACATATAAGAGGTTGAAAGCATAGGAGGCATATTTATAGATGGTGTAAGCAAGAATAACAGTTCACTATGCAATGAAGACAAATCTGGGGAGACTCTACACACAGGCAATCAAGCATAATGAGGCTAGTGATCAAGAGATAGAGGATGACAGTCACATTGCAAAAGATTCAATGATAGTGATAAGAGATTGTAAAGTTTGGACAGTCAAGATGAATGCATGTGGAAAGAAACAGTCAAAAATATCATTCTAATGCAAAAGTATAGTCCAAGAATGGCAAGGAAGGATGGGCATTGCCAACTAACGAAGGAAAGGGTTCAGGGGCAGACTTCAAGCAAAGCAATAATGGTTCACCTCAAGCAACATGAAGACCCTAAAAGCGTATCACCTTACAAGCAGGGCATATGAATTTTTGAAGATTACAATAGTCTATAAGCAAAGATTCAGATAGCATACATCAATATTCTCATGAGTTGGGTCATTTGTTAGAGTATGTGTTCCTAGAAATGAACACTCACCATGAATCTGTTAAGAGGCAGCATATCAAAGTTCACAGTCACCTTTCATGCCAAAAAAGTTACTGATTTTGGCTTCAGTACGAGGCAAGGTAATGTCCCTGTTCTTCAAAAATGCTAATAGGACCTAATGCAAGTGCATATGTAAGTAATTGAATTGTACTTTCTCTGAATGTTTTGGAACAACTTCCTATTGAAGAGCTATTTGACAGAATGTGGTTGAAAGGACAGTCAACTAAATGCAAGGGAAACTTTTAGGCTTCACAAATTAGTCATAAATGCAAAAGATTAGATATAAATGAGTAAGTTTATGACAGTCATTAATGGACTGTGTGTGAAGGGACAGTCCTTTAAAATTGATATGAAGTGGAATGTGCATAGATTGAGGGGTAGTTTACTATACTGTTATGAGAACATAGGAACCACCTTGCTCAAACATCAACAATAGTAACCCTACCTTTAAGACTACTTCTAACCTTTGAGTCACCTTAGATAGCTTTCACAAAATAGTTTCTAGACACTTTGATTCTGTGATGGAAAACACCTTGGAGACCTAATGCCCTTTTAAGACTCTATCCCACCTTGATAGCCACAAGTCATCATTTATAGATACATACAAGCTTCTACAGATATACCAAAAGAATGCTTTGCTTACCATACATGAATAAGAGACATAGAATCACAATAGAAAAGGAATCCAAATCTATTTTCTCACTATAAAGATGATTCCCCAGTCTTACCTGTAAAGCTATGTGTTGTTGAGCCTGAGCTAAGACATTCTCTTGGTCTGGTTTTGGTTGACCACTGCTATGAGAAGGAAATAAGATGGAATCAATTAGATTGTCAGAAGTACAGATTAAAAACAAATAATATAGATTCAATTGTATTATAGCCTCATGCATATCTATACCTGGCTGTAGCACGGCGAACAATCAAAGTTTTATCTCCCAATTTAGGGAAGCACATGCAATGTCTGTCACAGCTGGATCCTAATATTTTTGATAAAAGTAATTAGCATCTTGAATATGACAAGAAATAATGATGCTTGTGTCAGAGTACTGAAAATGCCATTTCAAATAAAATTTGTTAAGAACTTACAAAAATATCAGCATAAAGGCTCACCTGGTAGATGCAAAACCCATAACCTTTTGAATTCCTGGTATCTCTATCTTTACATTCACCTATGCATTCACCTGTGTTGTATGTAAAATTTCAGATCTTTTTCATCTTGTCTACTATGATATCAAAAACAGACTTGAAAACAAATGTGAAAAATTTGAAGGTTCTTATTTAAATTCACCATTCTCATAACTAAATTTCTTGTGTATTCGCAGTCACACCACCATATAATGAAATAATTAGGAATGACTTAATAGTTGTCATTAGTAGGTGGGAAATTAGTTTGAGAACACTAATTGTATCAATCTATTGAGATAAACAATGAAAATAGAATATTAATTTACAACAATTTGTTTTAGAACCAGTTTGTTTTGCATAAAGATCTAGGGTTTTTAACAATATTACCTGTTTGCTTGCAGATGACCCACGGGTTGAAGAAAACATAAACTAGGGCATAATATTTTCTGCATATCCTTATCATTAAAATGCCAATACAATGGCCACTTCCCGCCACGCCCATTGTAAGCTTTCCCACGAAAAGAAGCTACATCCCGAGTGCAACGCCGCAGCTATAGCAGAAGATGAGAGAGCCAGCTCAGAACCATCAAAAATATGGGAAAAAACAATAGTTTTAATGGCTATAGCAGCAGACGTGAGAGAGAGCCATCGAAAAAATGAGAAGAAACATTAGTTTTAATTTTAGGGAAAATTGGTTTCCATAAGAAATGTGATAAAAATTATTAATCTTAGAATATTTCCAATGAAAATATTCTTGTAAATTAATCCTAGAAATTTTTTGGGAAAGTTGGAAAATCTTATAAGCACTACATTTATTCATAACAAACATAAGTCTAGAGGAAGATAAAAGCTTGAATAGAAACCTAACAATCAATATTGCATAGTATTGAACCTACTCCATTATTGAACTATATCGTAGTCTAGATGATCAACAAAGAGAGACCCACATGCTAGAAATGGTATTGTAGGATAGAGGAGGGATGTCTCTTATTAAATGGCTTGTAAATGTGTGGCATACACCAAATCTATGTCGTAAATTATAGAAGAAAAAAAAATTCTAGACATGTTCTAAAGTTTTAAAATAATATCTATTCCCTTTAAATTAATCCTTTAAAAGACTTTAGCTAGTTCTTCACATTTTGCTTTTAAGTGGGGGTGACTATAAAAAGACAATTACATTTTTATTAAAAAGGGACAACACATCATACTAATTTTTAAGAAAATAATACTCTCTTCTCTAGCAATTCACCATGGGAATCACTGCCATGACAAATTCACCTCAAGGAAAATTCACCACTAGCAATTCACCTCGACTGAAAATTCATCATCGCAAAGAAAATTTGATTTGAATTGTGGTGGTGAATTTTCCTTTGAGATGAATTTTCATGGTGGTGAATTTTCCCGCACCTATAAGTATACTTTTATGAAATAAAAGTAATTAAAAATATATTTTTTAATTCTACTCATAGAACTCATTGTTGTTGGCCTTAGATTTTCATGTATTGTGTGCGGCCCTTAACACCATTTTTAATTAATATAAAATTTATTAGACTATATAGACATAAGTCTAGTTGCATACATAGATTCTAAATTATGTATTCTAAAAGGAAATTGACATGAAGGCGAAAATTCTCATAATTAGAAATCATGCAATAGACATTATTAATAAAAAATAGTAATTATCATAATAGACATGTTCTAAAGTTTTAAAATAATATCTATTCCCTTTAAATTAATCCTTTAAAAGACATTAGCTAGTATCTTCACTTTTTGCTTTTAAGTGGGGGTGATTTGAAAGCCATGATGTCCACCAATTACTTCTCATTCATTTCGTGCAAAAGTTGATGTTGCAAAAAAACAAATAACAAAACCACATAAGAATGTCAAAAAGTGTTTAACCAAAATTGAAAAAATTGGATCTTGGTCTTCAAGGTTACAGTTGGTTACTACATAAAGCAGTAGTATTATTAAAGTTGTTGTCAATGTGTTTGGATACTACAGGCAATATAGTTTATGTTTTTTGAAATAAATTTAAAGTTTAATAGATTTTAAACTAATAAATCATGCACAGTAATTTGTGTTGCAAATACCTACAAATTACCTTTTCTTTTGATTCTCTTTTTTGAAGCCTTTGTCATCATTTGTGCAAATAATTTTTCCTATTTTTTTAGTCATTTGTGTAGATTTTTAAAGTTTAAAAGCTTAATAGTTGTTCTATTTTTTTGTTGTTTATATCTACCAATGATATATGAACATAGATATCTAAATAGTACAATCAAGAAAACATCAAATAGATCAATAGATATTGTTTTTGCATAATAAAGATGTTTCATATTCTGAATATAATCCATCTCAATCCACAAAGGCTGATTATACTATAACTTTAAATAAGAGGTAGCAAGAAAGCTTGCAAATAATGAGTGTTCTTTCATAATGACATGAATTCCAAATAATTGGAGTTCCCTTACATAAGACATTCAATTACTATAAAGGAAAAGTAAAGGTACATTCAAATTTGAAGCCATATCATAAGGATTTAGGTGCATTCAATTACAATCCTAGAAAAGAAAATCCACATTCAAATTTGAAGGAGTGTAATTGCAAATATTGCTATGACAATCTACAAATGAGTATCTAGTTTGTGAAAGGAAATTATCTCGAGAAAATTGGAGTTGGGACTTAATGTCGAAATAAAATATGACATAAATGAGGAACTCCAATGGCATTTAGTGCCAGCAAAATGGTTGAGTTGTGAGAGTGTTTGGTCTTATTTTGTTGTTGCTTTTATGTATTTGCATACTTGTAGGAAAATTGTTAGAAAGAGAAAAGAAAGATGTTTTTTTGGTCATGTTTTAGAGCAAGTTGATATTAATGATTCATGTGTAGTGTATGACTACTTTTTTGAAAGAAGGAATTTGGATTAATCATTGGAGACACTTTGTAACTAAGTATATATGCAATGAGGGTTTTTTGGTTGGAAGTGGGAAAAATGTAGTTGATAAAATCAAAGTAACTAGTTACCTGTAGTTCTTTTTTGTATTAGTGTTTATTCAAGAGTTTGAATTTGATAATGCCAATAAGCGTTCTTCTTCTTGCTTTCGACGAGCTACCTATGGAATTTGTTGCATGCATGCATATCATTGAAATGTGAAAGCTAGTTTTATGCATAGGCTTGCAAGTTCACACACTCTAGAAATAGTTGTTAATGTGAGGTCATACTGATCTACATTGTTGATATTGATTGTTGCCTTTTCAAGTGTTAGGATTTGTGATTTGTGTATTATTAAGGCCCGTGCCATTTTGAGTGGTATTTGACGATAGAGACCATGACTAAATGGGGCAATAAGCACATTTTTTAGAATATTATTGTAATTTTATTCCACAAAAAATATTAATTAGTAATTTTATTTGTAATATTTCATTATTAATTATGGCAGGCTACGATCGAAAATAAGGTCTTGACGAAGGTTTTAGAGTATGTTTATTAAAATGAAAATTATGGCCAAGATTTTAATAATGAGCACCTTTATTTAGTAATTTTTATTTGTCCAATATTAGTCATTTATTTAGTCATTTAGTTGTGATTTTACCCAATGACCAAATTAGTCACTTATAAATGACCAAATTAGTCATTTATTTGTCAAATTCTACTAGTGTTAGTCACGTGACTATAACTTTTAGTCATGTAGTCATTTATTTGCCAAATTCCACTAGTGAGAGGATATTTAGATATCTTAAAGGTACACCGGATTATGGCTTATGGTATCCTAAGGGTGTTGATTTCACCGTGAGTGCTTATACCAATGCAAATCGGGTTGGTTGTGTGGATGATTGGAAGAGTACCAATGGGGGTGCTTTCTTTCTTGGCGGAAGATTGGTTTCTTGGTTGAGTAAGAAACAAGACTTGGTTTCTTTATCCACTACAGAGGTGGAATATATTGTCATAGCATCCTGCTACGCACAGGTTTTGTGGATGAAACAAACTCTGAAAGACATTGGAGTAATATGTGATGAGCCTATTCCTATTTTTTGTGACAACACAAGTGCTATAAACATTTCAAAGAATTTGGTTATGCATTCAAGAACAAAAAACATATCTATCAGATATCATTTCCTGAGAGAAAAACTATTGGAGAATGAAGTCAAGTTGGAGTATGTGACAACAAAGGAACAAATTGCAGATATATTTACTAAGGCTCTTCCGAAGGATACTTTTGAGTATCTTAGGGAGAGGTTGTAGGTTCCAAACTAGGTGCACATGGAAGTGCATTAGTGGACAGTGAATTCACAAATTCTTCATTTATCTGGACTGATGAATAGGTCTACTCCGTAGGTGGAGTAGAAAAGCTTTTAAATGTTGCAATATGAGTTGAATGGGTGTACTCCTAAAGGGGAGTAATTTGAGTTTTTTGGTCTTTTCCATTGATGTCAAAGGGGGAGAGAAAGTCGTGTGAAAAATAGTAAGAAAAGGAATAAAAGGTGTTCTCCTAGAATATTGTGTCAATTTTTGTCTTTGATGGTTTTTCACATCATGTGTTTCCATCAATGACAAAGGGGGAGATTGTTGCAAGTATGAGCAAGTTTGGTGGTGTTTTCATTAATGTTGTCATTGATGTCAACACAGTTCAGTATATTGCAGATTGTACATGTATAGTTGAGATACTATTGAGATGTTGTGAGTACATGGAGCTATCCTTATGATGTTGCAGATGTGCTGAATTGATGAGTTTCCAAGTGATTTTGAGAAAATTAATAAAGAGAGAAGTCAAAGTTATGAATGTGTTCAGAATGTGCTCTGCTATGTGCTCCACATTTCTCTTGTGTTGATCCTATTCTTGTGCAGATCTGAAGGATTATTTTTTATGATCTAATGCTGATATCTACTTATTTATAGCTTCTAGTTTGATGAAGTGTGAAAGTTGTGTTCACTGGTGTGTGAACCGGTTTAACAGAGTTAGCTTTTTGTGACTGGGAGAAATGTTTCTGCTCCGCAGTCCTTTGTTGTTCTATTTCAGATCTTGTGGATCTGGAATGTGTCTTATAATGGTGTTCTCTTGATTCTGGAAAAGATGTGTGTGGTTTGGTGATCTAGAAGTCAAGTTTCAGAGTTGTATGTGTTTGCACAGTATGGATGGACTGATGGAAGGATTTCGCTGTTTGAATATTGTTGCATTTGTTGTAGATGTATCTAAAAGAACTTGAGATGTGTTCTTGTGTATAATGAAGCATTTTGCATCATCTGCATGCTATCTTCTTGTTGTGAAGCGTGTACATCAATGTTCATTTGTGTTTCCATTAGGTTTGGCCGACTTGGTGTTTACACTTCATATGAAGAATTAAAATTTATTAAGGAAGCATGTGGTTGATTTGAGACATTATTTTTGGTCTTGGTTAAGTGGTTAATTGGTCCACTCTCATTCCTTTCCACCATGGGAATGTTGAGTTGCCGACCTAATTTGAATTTATGAAGTAAAGTTTATGTGGCTGACCTTGGAGAAAGTTTCTAGGGTTGAAGATGGTATAAATGCAAGTTGAGTTGTGATGGATTGCATGACGCGAAATAACAAAGTAAGCCACAAATTAAAAGAGCAGAAGTGTGTGAAAGTGAGTTGAGGTAGCAGTAGTTCATTGTGTTGGATTCCTGAAAATAGTTAGTTGAAGGTTTCTGCAATCTTTTGATCAAGGTTGTGGATGTGTGTTAATTGTTGTGGTGGATCTTTTGTTTTCTTCTATATCTGTAGGTAGTGAGACTTTGTATCTGGACAGTGAGTCCTCTTCTGGGCAGTGAGCCTTTATATTCGAGTTTTCTATCACTTTATATTGTGAGTTAATCCTCACCATGGTTTTTCCCTCATTGGGTTTTCCACGTAAAATATGGTGTTCATTGTGTTGATTTTTCTTTCTATTATTTGCATTTCATGTTCATATTTAATAATAGAACATCATGGTTGTGAAATTGTTAAATGCTGAAGTTGTAAGTTCAATTTTTGTGACAACTGATTCACCCCCCCTCTTAGTTGTCCTGCGCCTTTTAACATCATCACCCTCTCTTATCCTAATTTGGTGATATCCACTCTTTCAACCATTTTTTGTAAAATACCTAACCTTTCCCAAATAGTTCATGAGATCATTCATTCTTGGTAAAGGAAAACGATACATTATTGTTATTTTGTTGATGTCTCTTGAGTTTGTGCATGCATTCTCTATTCACCATCCATATTTGGTGCTAACATAGCTAGTACCACACAAGGGCTAAGAATTTCTCTAATAAGTCATCTTTCTAATAAATGTTGCACTTGCTTGTTCACCTCTTCATTTTTTGCAAGTGTCAAACTATAGATAGCCTTGTTGGGTAAACTTTCCCTTGGAATCAAATCAATATGATGGTTGATGCTCCTCATAGGTGGTAGTCCATTAGGTAATTCTTTAGACACAATATTCTTCAAGAATCTCCTTTACTTCTAAAGGCATGTCACTGCTATCATTTGTTTCATCTACTTGTAGAACTCTCCTTGGAAACTATTGCAAAGCATAGTTTTCCTCCCTAATTCTCTTTCAAAAATTGCTTTCCTATCACTAACAGTGTTCTTGGACCACTTTCCACCTCTTCTTCCTTGGTTGCCAATAGTGGAAGAGTGTTCTTTTTTTCATTTTTCTCCAAAGTGTAAGTGTTTGTTCTTCCATTATGAATTTCCTTCCTTTCAAACTACCATAGTCTCCCTAAGAGTAAGTGACATACGTCCATAGACATGATATCACACCACACCTCATCTTTATAAGTGCATATATGAAAGTTTACTAGGCATTGTTGGTCGACTAAGACTTGATTCCCTTTTTGTAACCATGACACCTTGTACTTGGGGTAGGGTGAGCTATCCTTTTTAACCCTAATTTTTCCATCATTTCAATTGAAACTAAATTACCAATGTTCCCACTATGTATTATAACTTTGCAATATTTTCCACCCGAATTACATATTGTTTTAAACAAACTTTTTCTTTGGATAGGTTCATCTTCTCTTTTGGTTTGTTTCAACAACATCATCTTCATTATAAGTGATTCTCCTCTCTCGATTTCATCTATTTGACTAACAAACCCTATAGACTTAATATCTCCTTTTACTACACGTGCACCTGCTACCCCTGTTCTCCTTGATCCTTCTGATATGCATTATGGGCATTCATAAATTATATGGCTTGAATGTCCACAATTGAAACATGTGCCTCGAAAGCCTCTACCTTGGTCTCTTCCATATCCAACTCTACCTCTCATTGGGTATGGTATTGATCTTGTTTCATCTTTCTCCTTTTGACTTTTTGAAGGGTTAGCCTCCTTACCATGGTTGTAATTTTTTTGTTGTTGCACTTTTCCTTTGTTGAATCCACCTCTTCCTTTGTTTGTTCCTTGCTTTCTTGCTAATTTCCCTTAAGCCTTTAGAGCATATTGATAGGCTTATTCCGCATCTTGTCGCATTATCATACTTAGTTCATCTTGAATGTTTATCCTCAATCCATTAACATATCTTGTTACTTTTTCATGGTCTAATTCATTATGACCAAATATGATAGAAATCTTGTAAAACTCCTTTATATATGCCTTCACACTCAACTTTTTTCTTAGATTCTACAATTTATTGATAAGTTCAAGTTGATAATCACTAGGTAGAAATTTAGTGTTCATCTTGCTTACCATTTGATCCCATCGAGTGATCTTATCTTTATCATTTCTTCTTCTCTCATCATGCACCTCTTTCCACCAGAGTGTTGCTTTCCCTTTCAATCTTGTTTCGGCAAGCTTCACTCTTTTGAGATCCTCTACTTCATCATACTCAAAGTATTCCTCCATCTCTTTTATCTAATCAATTAATTCATCTAGTTCTAAAATTCCCGAGAAGCTTGAACTAACTCTACCCTTGTTCCTTTTCCAATATTAGAAGTGGCTCTTATAAGTCTTCTTTCTCTTACATCTATATCTCCATCTGTATTTTCACCTTCATGTCTAGCCATATCTACTTCTTCTTCATCATATTCATTGTCACTATCTTCATGTTTTCTACCTCTTTGCATTCCACCTTCTATTGCATTCATTCTTTCCTACATTCCCATTCAAGTTTCTAACAACTCATCTAGTCTTCTTATTACTTCTATAGCTACAACCCCTACCATCCTTCTCCTTGGTGGCATCCTACTTCTCTAACTCACCTCCATTTTCCTTTTTCTTCTAATTTTAGTCTCCTAGCTATAATATCAACCACTACAAGAACACCAAGATTTTTACGTGGAAAACCCAAAGTGATAAAAACCACAGTGAGAATTAACTCACAATATATAAAGCTCACTGCTTACAAAATTACAATTTTGTTTTAAGGATCACTACCTAAGGAAGCTCATTACTCCTTAATGGACTTGAAAACTAAGGTGCACAACCTTAGGGAAACATACAAGGACCTGCTAAAAAGACTCATTGTCTAATAGCAAGATACATGAAGATTACAATTAAAATATGAACATGAACTACTATAAAAAAAAGTATCTAACACATGTTGATGTTGCAATCCCTTTTTCACCCAATTACTACATCATACTAACTGTGCACACTTCATACTCAACTTCCACACATTCCATACTTTCACAAAATATTTTTTCTTTTATAAATACCCTTCACAACAACTCAAAACTCCAATTAGGTCGGCTTCAAAAAGGACCTATAAAATGAATCGTGTGATACTACATAGGTCAGCTTCAAACATATGCATCATGAAGAAAAATGAGTTTTGGATTGAAATTCAAGGTATAACTGGGCCCAAAAACATCACAACACATTCTCCAAAAAAAATTGATTAATCAAGATCAACCGCAAATGAGGGAAACCAGATTGTCAGCCCAATCAATATCAACAACACCAAAAAGTGCCAACTATTCATCTTTACACCATCGGGGAGAAAGAAAAACCATCATGCAGACGAAGATGTGAACAAATTAGATTATAAATATCATCCTTACAACCTTGTTCTGAAGAATCTAATCATTATGTTCTAGTGCAAGAAGAGAAACATATTGAACTGATGAAAATAAAGCATTCTAGGCAAACTATAACACTCCAATACTTAGGATATTGCATTGTTGTACCAAATCATCTAAACTTACATGGATGAAACCTTA
The DNA here is from genome assembly GCA_007258455.2 of Sequoia sempervirens. NCBI lineage: Eukaryota > Viridiplantae > Streptophyta > Pinopsida > Cupressales > Cupressaceae > Sequoia > Sequoia sempervirens. The sequence continues at coordinate 482,550,854 of VDFB02193867.1, read as the reverse complement.
TACTTCTTTGATCATATCCCCAAGTCTGCACAACCATAGCTATCACTCCAGAGGAATGCAAAGCAATCTAGAGAACATCTGAGACACTTAACTCTGTTATACTACAATATGGAGAACAATTACATCAAAATCTTATTGTAGAAATGTTATGACTTGAAATTATGGAAATAACCTCCTTTCCAGCTGCCAAACTTAAGTCCAAAATTGCACAACTAGATAATGCAATGTGGAGGAATGCAAACTAAAAACCAAAGTCACTGACTTAGGAAAATATGCAATTTTTTCCTTAGACAACTTTTCTCAACAACAAAAGTAAAAGCAAAAACACAATTGACTTTCATCTGACTCCTTGAAACATGGAGAAACTGATCAACAATGTATAACTATCTTAACCATGTTCATACCATGCTTCCAGACTTTCTTTCTTATTCTGATCTCGTGATTCCATCTGTGTCAAACCATCTCTCTCAAATCTTCCGCTATCCCATCAACTATATCATTCTATCTCTAATCATTTTTCAACATCTTCAACTTCTATACAAAATCTCTATACAAACATGACCTCAAGTTTATATCAATTACAACACATATTGAGTTGACATCAATGACAACACATATTTCCAACAATGCTCACAGTCACACTCAAAAGGGCTTCTTCCAACCCCAATCTTAGGCCACTTACTTTATCCCCGAAGCTGTAGTTGTGCTTTGATACCATGCTAATGGTACCCACCTCTTTGTAGGAACCTAAAAACCCACTTAAAATGAGTAAACAGGTGGAAAAGGGAGGTTGTGTTGTTGTAACAAACTTCACACAACCTTTACAAAGGTCTACACACATGTTGCAAGTCAAATAAAAGGTTTATGAGGCATAAAATCAACTACATAGACAATATTTATGTTGCTATCAAAAATAGGTTGTTGCTACAGGTAGTTGCAAAGATGGTTGTAGGTGACTATCAACAATTTCAGACTTGTAAAATACTCTAAACTTGCCCAAAACTCCACACTTTCAAAACAAAAAACTCATAGTAAATATTACTCATAAACACACGTATAAAAGATTACAACTATGGAGAGAATAATATTATTTTATATTGAAAATCCAACTTTTTACACTCTTTTACATGCATTTACACAAGCATTTGCATAATAGATCTCCCTTTGTCATTCTTCCTTCCTCTTTGTCTTCTACGATTTTGTTGTTGTCCTTTATTGATTTTGCTTCAACTACTCTCTCTTCTATTCCCTTTGTCTCTTCTATTCTTTTTCTATGTATTGTTGTTATGAACCTTCTTTTCTTTTCTTTTGTCCTCCCCTCTATTGTTCTCTCTTTCTTCTCCAAAAATTAAAAAATAAAATCCAAAAACTTCTGCCCAAATCTCACCTAAAACCTAGCCAACACTAAAAAATGTGGCATTAATGCACTAACTACTAGTTTTTAATTTCAAAACTCTCAATCATAGTTGCCTTATACCATTTATTATTGTTGATGCTCATTAAATGAGCTTACGATAGATATTTGTTACCTCAAACAAAACAAAAAATCCAAGTTTAAAATTTAAAACTCAATGGCATAGTACAGTGGCAGTGGAGGTAGATAAAAGTCAAACAAAATATTTAAATACCCTTGCATCACAATTATAAAGTAAAATTAACCTCGATAAATTTAGAGGTGGGTCAATAAACTAAAATGCTATTTTTATTAATTAAATACAATGGAAAGGGGTACTTAGCTTCAAGAATCTATGAGAACATCATATAGAATCTGATGACTAGGATACATAAATTAATGTTCTCTATCTAGAAGATGTCTCAAGTTTTGTGTAGTCTAAGATATTGCTATAAATCAATTGGAGTCCTTTGAGCTTAAACCCAAGCATTATAGAAATGATCTAAAGTGTGGAATGATTTGACAAAAAGTTGTAGCAAAAATATTTTTATTTTCACCTTCCCTATATCCAAATCTATCAAGGTGGTAAATAAGAACACTTTTGGGAAGATTATTAGATTGTTTGGGTTAAGTTCTCCTAGGTCACCCCCCTAGATGGGCCAACTTTACAACATTGAGTGAGTATTCAAAAATAGCATTATCAAGCATACAAATGGCTTATGTGATTATGATGTGAAGGGATAGTTATAAGCTCTAAATCTAGACATTTCTTTGTGTGAATTCTCTTGTCATTCCATATGAATTAATTGTACTTGTAAATGAATGTGAATACTAAAACATAGTACAAAATCATGCAAATGTTTACCAAGCCAATTCATAATGACTAATAAAAAAGAGCTAATAAATTATGAATATGTAAGAATGTATATAAATATAGATGGGATAAAACTAAATATATGAAAATAGGTATAAAAAATGTCAAATGGATAGAGATATCAATGATGCACTAAACTTGACACAAAAAATAATCACTTTATCAATATTCAATACCCAAATAGGCGCTGCATGAACCGGATCATTACAAAACAAAAAATCAAAATTTGCGGAGCCAAGCCAATAGGCTGTATATAGTGCTGCATATTCACCATTCGATTGCTCCTAAAGACATTTTTCTAATAAAGGATCAATGAGAAACTGACTGCTATTCTCACATCCCAAAAACTAAACGCTATTTCGATATCCCAAAATTTAGGAATTTATTTCAACCATCGTTTGAGGCTAACTTCGAATTCATATTAGCTCTGGGCTGTAGATTTTAACTGATAAATCAATTAGAACAACAATTCAATCCGGATGGTTCCCCTGATGTGGCGTTTGCTGCTCCTCCTCCTCCTGTTCCCCCGATTTCCTGCGGGTAGTGTTGGCGTGCCTGTTTAGGCTTGTGTTGTGGCTTCTATTCAGAGGTCGGTTTTTCTGGTTAGGAGCTCTTTTCTTCGTGTATTGCTTCCAGTTGGGGTTTCCGAGAGGGTTTCCCCTCCTCCCTCCTCTGAATCAGTGGATATGGATAATGAAGTTTCATGGATTGTGGTTTTTAAAAAAAAAATATTTCGAAACATGTTTGCTCAGTTCCATGTTAAGATCAAGGGTGTGAGAATTGCTAAGTCTGGATATAGTATTCTTTAATCCTTTTGTCTTTGTTTGTTTTTGTTAGCTTTACTACAGCTGGACTGTACTGTAATCAGACAGTTGAACGTCGGTTGTCCCACTTTATCCATGGATCTTATTCTTTTCAAAATTGTGAACCTTTGAAAAACCCCTTTTACCTAATTGAAAACTATTCAACCCAAAGAAAATGCTTGGCAGTACTACTTTTAAATCCATATCCATCATGGGAGAGGCAATTGTGAAGTGTTGAATCACGATGATACCTATTCACTCTATGCATTAATTACATTGCGCCAACTTAGTGCTTGTTTACGACTAATATATACTGAAAGGACAATACACAAAATTTATAATATTTGGAATGGTAGCTGATGACCTAGCCCTACATCTGGTGGTCTGACCCTTGTATTGCATGCAATGGTCAATTCCACACCTTGTTTTCTGACCCTTTTTTCTGTCCAAACTGTCACACTTCTCTCTGTTTATGTCATATTTCTTATTAGCAGATCAGCTTTATCTGTTCCAATCAAAAATAAAATGATTAGGAGACGGCATTTGCATACAATTCTAATAACATGATCATGCAGTAATCATGGCCTTATCATTTGGGTTTGCCTCAGCAATACTGAAACATTTGTTTTAAACTAAATGATGGATCTTTATCATCTTGAAAGATGTGCTATAGGATCTGGGAGTTTAATTCTGTGGAAATAAAACATTGCTTTCGAATCACTATCTTGAGAATATGGACAGAACTCTGGGTTTGATTTATAAAGTGCAAGCCACATGGCACCCATCACAGATATATGCTGATTTCAGAATAGATTCCCTCGTTTTTCTTTTGCCATTTGGGAGTATATCCACAAAGAGTATATCTACACCATGAATAGATTTATTATGCATTATAAATAGACCTAAGTTCAGGATATTGTAGTCTTTTATTAGATAATAATAAAATTAGTTGAAGATAACAAAATCCACTGGGGGCAGCAACAACTCTAATAATTACTGAGCTTCTACACATCACCGCTCTAAAAATAAGCATATGGTCAACCACACTTGAAACAATAATGCCTCGTCCCAGATAATTACTGCTGATCATATGTCAGACCCATATATGACTTCTCTAAAAATAAGCACATGATCAACCACACCTAAACAATAATACCTCTTCCCAGATAATTACTGCTGATCATATTTCAAACCCATGAGTAATTTTTTGATATACACTATTGCAAGAAGTTTGTTGTCCCCTTGTCAGAAGTCATAGAAACGGTACAATAATTACAGTTCCTCCAAACTTTGCTGCTTGTCATCTTTCCTACCTGCAGGTTCTTTCTCAATATACTATTGGAAGAACATGGCTGTTTCCTCATGATATTTCATAACCACCAATTCCTTTGATGTGTACTATGACAAGGACTTTGTTTTCTGTTGGTCATACCTTTGAACCTAAGTTCTTGTGATTTATACCATTGCAAGAATCTTTCCATCTCCCTACTGTATTTCTGAGCTCAAATCCTTTTGATATATAATATTGCAAGGATGATAAGTGGTGGGGAATTGTACACGGTAGTAAGTGCAGTTGTTCCACTGTATGTGACAATGTTTTTAGCTTATGGTTCTGTAAAATGGTGGAAGATATTCACTCCAGAACAATGTGCAGGGATAAATAAGTTTGTTGCTATATTTGCTGTTCCTCTTCTATCGTTTGAATTCATATCTAGAATCAACCCTTACAAAATGAATTTTGTTTTCATGGCTGCTGATGTTGTATCTAAACTGATTGTGCTTCTCCCGCTGGCTTTGTGGGCAAAGTTATCTGAGAGAGGCAACTTGGATTGGGTGATTACTGTCTTCTCCTTGTCAACATTACCGAATACTCTGGTGATGGGAATTCCACTTTTGAAGGCCATGTATGGAGATTCAACAGAAAGTTTGATGGTACAGGTGGTTGTTATGCAGTGCATTCTCTGGTACACTTTGATGCTATTTTTATTTGAGTACAGAAGTGTTAATGTGACTCTTATGGAACATTTCCATTACAGTACTACCAGACATACCTCCACTGTAGACGAGAAGGACCCAACACTGCAAACAGATACCATAGATGGTGCAGATAGTGAAGAACTGCATGTCATAGAAAGAAAACCATCTTCAACGTCCATTTCACAGGGGGATCTATCTACTCCATCATCAGAGAGGTTTCATGAATGTAGATATAAACATACAGTGCCAGAGAGCTCCCTTGCTAAGACAGATTGTTTGGATGTCATGCATAACTCTATGCAATCCATGAGAAACTTGCAGAGTATAGGCTCCACTTCTCCTGCAGGAGAAACAGTTTCAACAATGCTAACTAGTAGAGTAGCAAGTCGTAAGGATCAATATAATGGCAAAAGTGGAAATCATGAATCTGCAATCAATTTGGGAAGTGAAAACAGCTGTTCTACTAGATACTTGAGATTGCTTTCAAACGACGCCTTGCAGGTGGCAAAGCTTGTGTCCCAGTCTCCAACCAATTATTCTCCTCAAATACGAGATGATTCAAAGGAGCTTCACATGTTTATTTGGAGCTCTGGATCGTCATTCTCTGAAGGCAAGTGCACATTAAATTACAATGCGTGATAAACCTAGTTAAGTCCTATTTGGGGGTTTCTGAAATGAATAAAAACTAGAGATGACATAAAATATAGGCATGCCTGTATAGATAAATAGGTTCCTCGTGATGAAAAGGATATAAGATAATTTTCTTGTCAATTGACATTTGACCTGTAATTACAGCTTGCATGTCTGAACCACAGCAACATTTGGATGAACTTGAGTTGCATGGAGACACTTTCAGGCCACGAAATAAATTGCCTGGTTTCCAAGGAGAGCTAGCAGATCATGTTGACCCCAGGCTTTCTGACTCAATCCCAACATCTGTTCCAAGACTTACTGTAACATCACAATTGCATCAGCAGGATGAACACAAGGGGGAAGTTATACCATCTAAACCTCTAAATCCAGCTTTTGTAACGAAGCTAATTTACCACGTGGTGTGTTCTAAGCTCGTTTACAATCCAAACTCCTATGCAAGTCTACTCGGGATTCTATGGGCACTCATTTCAGCAAGGTTACTAGTTAATATACTGTTTGACTCACAAGAGCCATTCTTCCAAGCATTGTTTTCCTTGGGATAGATTATAAATCAGAATTTCTTTACAAATTGCAGGTGGGGTCTTGAGATGCCTCAGATAGTGAAGGGTTCTATAACAATCTTGTCCGACACTGGCTTGGGATTAGCCATGTTTAGTCTTGGTAAACTCTTCAAAACTTATTTTTTTACTGCCCTTCAACAGAAGCCCAAAAAGAACTGAAGAACTCTACTAGCAGCTAACAATTTCGCATAGTTTTTTATATTTCCAAGTTCTTTGATTTACAGGTTTGTTCATGGCACTGCAACCTAGGATCATTGCATGTGGAACTTATCTTACCACTATTGGCATGGGTCTACGATTTTTAGTTGGACCAGCAGCCATGGCTGTGGCTTCCCTTGCAGTTGGTCTTCGAGGAAATATCTTACACGTCGCCATCATACAGGTTGGAATGTCACGATTTCTGACATTTGTGTGTGTTATTATTAGTGGTAGGCTGGTAGCACAGAAATGTGTTTCACTTTGAGTTCAATGCATGTTCAAAAAATGCACTGCAAAATCTTTTTTTTTTAATATTAAAAATACCCATGATTATTGGGTTCAATATGTTAAACTAAGTTGTATCCTGTTTCAACATGTCAATTACCTTTTCTTCCAGGGTGCATTGCCTCTAGGAATAGTGCCATTTGTATTTGCACGGCAGTATAATGTACATCCAGATATACTTAGTACGGGGTAAGAATTCTTCATTCCATGATATCTATCCAATATAAATGTTTTTCTGACCCCATAAATACCAGAGTTCATCTGCTTGGAAGTTCTGATAAAAGCAGGCACCCTGACAATATAATTTTATTGTTCTAGCTAAGTTATTTGCCATTATAACGTGGATGGAACACATTTACTATCTTGTTTTTGTGTTTAAATGTGTGCAGGGTAATATTCGGCATGCTGGTCTCTTTACCAATTACGTTGATATATTATGTGCTTCTTGAGCTGTAAACATGCAAGCCATCAGTCTGACTTCTCGTCAGCTGATCAAAGAGTTTCCCTGCAGTGCAGTGGAATATGTTTCCAGGTGTTGTAAAGAAAAAGGAATCGTCTTTAAAAATAGGTGTACATGAAGGCAATAAATTGTCCATGAATAATTCCTTAAACCTGAAGACTTCTTTGATTCTAATACAGCTGTATTGTTTGGTAGGGCAATATCATGTTAAGAGACTATATCTTAGAAATCATATTTTTCCTCCTCTAAACTGGAAAATTCAATACAATTTTACTGGTTGGGCAATATCATGTTAAGAGACATCATCTTAGAAAGCATATTTTCCTCCACTACACTGAAAAATTCAGTTAATTAAACCATGTGACTGTTTTTGTTATAATTGTATCTTTGATAACACTATAAATTATTACAGGAGAAGTGAAATATTAATGATTAAATTAAATGCGAATTAAGGGGTAAAAGAACATGCATTTTTACACATTAAGTTTATACTATTTGAGCATGTGTTGTAAATATATTGTTATAGTGTTCAATTTGATTTGTTTGGTACAAAATCTAGTCTACTTTTGAATCCATGAGCCAAACTCTCTTATAGCCTACCTTAAACAAAACCAATTCATACCTTTAGGTCCCCTACCAACTTAAACTAGACCATAACATGACTCTATCTAAGTACTAGGCCACACAACATAGAGTAATCCACCTTATTAAAATTCTAAATCTCTTGCTCCAAAGTAAACCTTTCCAATCTTAAATTTAACAACTAAGAGCATGTATTTATAAAGCCTTGGGTCATTAGCAAAAACATCTAGAAACTAGCATTTGTAGAATCATACACTGGAACAAATTGATTCACAATCACATTAAAGTACATTTCACTCAAGTTCTACCATGACATGATCATCTTGCATTGCTTTTGTGGCATGTCTATGAAAGTACATGTCAACCTCTTAGGGTCCTAACTTTCTACCAAGTCAAGCCAAGGTTTTCACCTCTCACCTTTAAAGCAAGCCCCACTATGCTTATTAGCCCAGCCCATCTCCAAATATAAGGTAGAAGATAAGTGCACAAATCTTAAAAGTTACATTAGCATTAGAATAGGTCATAGTAGAGAGATAAATCCACAATACACAATTTACTCTAAAACTAGGCCACTTAGTGCAACCCCATCTATAACAACATAGTCTTCAATATTTTTTTGTTATAAGATTATGATATCTTATCTATATTTTATTTTTGATTATGAGATACATGTTGCAACATATCCACAAATCAGCATCAAAAGTCAAAGTCACCATATTATTCAAAACAACTAAGCACTTCTTATCCTCCTCCAACTATTTATTTCTCAACTCATTCAATTTGGACATGAACATGTATTGAATATTTTATTATTTTAACTAGATCTATATAATATTATAATAAGAAATAGTTCATCCTAAAAGACTTCAAGATGTCATATTTTTACATAAATTGGTGAACCCTACTATATGTCCCCAACAATATATTTTTATAAAAAAATAGATATGAAATCATCTTAGAAAATTTTAACATAAAATATATATTAAAACCTCCTCAATAACTTTTACGCAAAATTATATCAAAGATAAAAATGTATATTACTGATTTTTTTCACAACTATACCCAAAAACTCATCTAAATTTAAACATGAAACGAGACTTCTCAAAAATGCATGCTACTAATTTATAGTCACTAATTGAGTAGAAAAATATTTGAATCATCAAAAAATTCCAATAATGCATATAAAGATGAAAATATGAATGTATTATCTACTTGTTATAACTACACAAAATATGTAAATACAAAGTACTTTAAAAATATATATGTTGAAAACTTCAACAAAGCTTTGAACTACAAATGTAACTTATATGTGAGATGCTCTTCTTACACCCACTAACAATTATCATAAACAAGTATGTGATGCTCCTCCAATATGGAAAATAATATTTTATTTATTCAAGATGCTCAACTCAAAATATCTCTTTGTAACATCTCAATAAATGTCAATTGTAACTTCCCATTTGAGTTGTCATAGAATCTATCATATAACTCTATTATAGAATCTATCATAAACAAATATGGAACTGATTTTGGAGTTACATAATCCCTTCTCCATGAATTATTTTGCCCCTCCTTGGGCTATTACTCAAAACTAATAATATTTTATCAACTATTTAGTCCCTTTTATTGAAATAGAGAAATAATATTTAATTTGAGACCAAAAACTGATAAATATTTCTCTAGAAATTCTACCTTAGCCCAAAGGAAATGAGAAATGAGATTTAGACCATAAAATTAAATTAATTAAAAATGGGACACTACAAGTCTCTCCTTTAAATTAATTAAAAAAGATTAATTGCAAGTCTATCCTTCTTAAACTTGATTGCCCTCGAGCAATAAAAATTTAGACTTTCCTTATTCTTCCCAAGTTGTACTCTCTATAGGTAGGTTCCTCCAATGAACTAGATATTCTATGATATCTCTATTTCTTAAATTATTTACCCTTGTATCAATGGTGGCATTGAATACCATATGAGTAGCACTCTATTGTCTTTAAACACTAAATCAATACAAGTTAGTGTATCACAAACACATAATGCCATGAATGAAAACATACAAAGGGATAAATGTTGGGTGGTGTTAAAATATTCTCCCAAGTGCAAGGTCAATTAACCCATGTTAATATTTTATTTGAAACATAACCCATCAAGTATCCTTCAACCCACTTACTTACCATTTCTAGTTGCCCAGTTATTTGTGAATAATAGCTTGTGCTAGGAGTGAATTCTACACCTATCCAAAAAAAAAATTCTTACCAAAAGGAACAAATAAATATATTATCTCTATTAATAAAAATATTTTTAGGCAACCCATGCTAAACACCCCTCTAAAAAGTAAAATTGTCACATAATATGCTTTGAATGTTAAAGGGATGGAAAATAAGTGTGCATACTCATTTAATCTATTCACTACAATACATATGCAATCCTCAATAGTTGCTAGGGGAAGACTTGTGATAATTCTATGGTCACACTTTCCCTTTTTTTTTTGGGGAATAAGCAATAGCTATAGTAAACCTACAACAAATAAATGCTCTACTTCATTCTTATGGAAGATATTATATTCCTTGATATGCTTGACAACACCCTCCTTGAAGCACTTCCACAAGAATCTCCCTCTTACATACTTGTGGTCCTTATAGGATATTGTGTATCCAATTAGTGATGCATTATGTAACACTCTCAAAAATTTATCCTCCATTTTAGATTTAGGCACTAGGAAGATTTTATTTTTTCATAGGATGAGACCATCTACTTCTAAACAATTTCCATCTTATATGTTTTTATCCAATATGTTAGTAACAAAGGTATTCTTAACATTTATTGACATAATAGAAACCTCTTGATTGATATAACTAGTAGAACTAGAGTAAAGAGTAGGAATCCTAAAGAGTGCACCAACAAATACATAAAATTCATATTCTTGGAGCTTAGTCACCCATTTCTATTTTTTATCATACAAGTAAAGTTATTCGGGCTTGAAAAAATTCAAGTTGTTGTGGTTTATTTTAACCACAAACCAAGTACTATTTAAAATTTTCCAAAAAATGCATAATGGAAATAATCTCTCTATAAAAAATAGAGAAACTATTTTATGAATCATTCAACTTTCTACTCTAAATTTCTATGGGGTTCCTCTTTTACATTATAATAGATCCAAACCCCTCTTCTAAGGCATCACATTTTGTAATAAGTTGCTATGAGAAATCTAAAATAGTAAGAATAGGACATTATTTGATTTTGTCCTCAAGATTATCAAAGGATTATTGCATTGTATCTTTCTACATGTATTGAGTACTAATGGGATGGCTCTGATATAAGAAATTCCCCAATCTATCATGTAGATTCCTTTGTTAAAAAAGTGTGTTGCTATAAAAATTTAAGGATTAAATATAACTTCCTTGTATGATCCTTCCATGCTTTGCTACACATAAAAATATCAACAATGAAAAATCTTAGTTGGCCACTAAATACTTGACTCATCGTGAATTAGAAAGTGGCTAGTACATTAGTCGGGCCACATAATATGAAAAAGAACTCAACGTGTCAAAAAATGGCATTTTTGGACACCAATATGATAATATATTGATCATAAACCAATTTTTGAGGAATAAACTGCTTCATGTAACTCATCAATGAGAACATTGATATTGGGAATGGGGTGTATATTTTTTTTACTTGTTCAAGGCTTTGTAGATAGAGTAAAACCTTATGATTTCATTGTTTTCTTCTCATTAACCACTAATGAATCATACTCTTTAAAGAATCATATGTGGTGGTAAGGAGTGATCGTGAATGGTTAAAGTTCTAGTTCCAATTATATGACATGCTAGAATCCTCTATATGCTAGCAATCCTAGAAGCATGTTATTAGCATCACACTATGATTATTCAAAAGATTTTGAACATCAAAATTATGACTATTATACTTACTATAAAATGAAATAGTGTACATGTCTTTCACCTCTATGCAACTTGCTACCTAAAAAAACTTGTCCCTTGTAAGACATCCTCTTATCTATGACTACTCTTAGAAATCTAGTAGAGATACAAATATGTGCCACATCTTTTCCTTCAAATTTAAACTTTAGCTTCATAAAAAAAATATTCTTTGAATTCTCACAAAGAGAATGTAAACCTCAAGCACCCATAACTATGTCATTATTAACAACATAAAATTCATCAACACCTCATGCTCACCCATGACTATATTGAGTTGTCTACATATCCAAGTGCATGGAATGGTGAATCTCTTGGCAACCATAAAATTAAATTGATCAAAAACTTCAACCTTCATATTCCTCACAATGTCTTCTATTTTGAGTTATTTGGCTATAGCACAACAACCAAACACCATATGCATGAGCAATCTTGGACTTGAGAGAAAGGATCCATGTATCATTTTCTATAATTTTATCCCTTCATATTTTCATCACTCTTAGAAGGCTTCCCATGATGATCAAAAAGAAAACTATGTAATGATATGAAATGAAACTAATGCAATAGTTCTTTAATAATATTATCCTCCACATTTATTGAGGTGTAAAAAATGGAAATCAAAGTTTTTACCTTTTATTGTCAGTTTGGACATACTTGAAAGATTTGTAGCTATATTATCATTCTCAAAAGGAAGAATTTAATGGAACAAGAACCAACTAAATTATCCTTCGTAGGCTCATGCTCATCAATATGACTATCTTATAGACCATTCTCACATGGCAATGGTTCCATATTTTTAGTGCTTGATTTGAAACCACTATAATATATTTTTCAATTATTAAATCTTCATCTTCAACATGCAATGTTTATTTCTGATTATCTTCATTATACCAAACACTTTCTCAATGTGAGAGCTCATTATAAATCATTGGAATATTTTTTCAATTAAAGAATATTTACCTTAAACATCCAATGTGGATTCCTCCTACTCCTTTGGGGCTTGTTTTGGATTATGTTTTAAAATCTCTCTTTTCTATAATAACTTTTTTCTAGCTCATACTCAATGATCTATTCCTTAAAAACTTCATGTATCTTTGGTTCATATTCTTCTCTTTGTGTTTCAACTCCCTTATGTAGTCATATAGGCCTCTTTTATTTAGAAACCTCTTTATGAGAACATCCAAGTACTTGCTGAAAGGTGGTGCAACTTTAAAATCTTTATATTTACTATGGAACTCTTCCAAGATTCTATTAGTTTCCTCTTTCTATGATGTCTCTATAAATTTTGTAATAAATTGATCATTTTACATTGGTTCCTCTATATTTCATCTTAGCTTTTTCTTGTTTGCATCCCTATATCTTTAATTATATATAGGCTTACATGCCCTCCTAAGACCACGGGACTATGGAGACTAGAACCTGACCAACCTCCCTACAACAGAAAGACTTTAGCCAACTCGAAAGCTAGGGCCCCCTACTCAAAGCCTCTTTCTATGATGTCTCTATAAATTTTGTAATAAATTGATCATTTTACATTGGTTCCTCTATATTTCATCTTAGCTTTTTCTTGTTTGCATCCCTATATCTTTAATTATATATATATTATTTCCATATTTTAGAAATCTCAAGAATCCTTCTATGATTCTCTAGAACAATAAAAAATAATGGAGAAATTTGGTTCTCCTATCCAATCAACAATTTCATTTACCATGTGGATTGGCAAGGTAAAAGCTCAAATACCATAACTTGATGTCCCTAGCTTGACATATTTTATAAATATATTTATAGATTTAAAATAATTTTAGAAAATTTTAACATAAAATATGTATGAAAACCTCCACAATAACTTCCACACAAATTTATATCAAATATGAAACTTTTATTGTTCATTTGTCAAAAATACACCCAAAAATTCATCTAAATTTGTATATATAAAATAAGGCTTCTCCAAAATGCATGTAACTTATTTATATTCACCAAATGAGTAGAAAAATTCTAGAATTAATAAAAATGCATATCAATACATGTATGAATATGAAAATCTAAAAATATTCTCTAGTTGCTATAACTCATTCACAAAATAATCAAGTACAAACTACTTTAATATCTATACTAAAAAAATTAACAAATGTTTGAGTTGTAAATGCAACCTCCATGTGAGATTTCTCTCATTAAAATAAATGGTTTTCACCCTTTGATCTCCAATCATTCAAATAATTGCATCCTCAGTCTTGTAGTTGAACACAAGTGCCCAAATAATGAATAAAATCGATAAAATGGTAAAAGATGAAGACTAGAGAAGATGCATGGCTTATATAGAAGTTTGGGCACAAATCCCAGCATTCCATTATTCCTAAAAATAGTTAATTACAAAAATTCTTCACAAAACATGCCCATCATATATGGGTTGTCATAATACCTACTAAGAATTATCATTAAAAAGTATGAGATTCTCCTCCAATATGGAAAATAATAATATTTTGTTCATTCAATATGTTCAACCATTAATTTTTCTTGTAACTTCCCTAAAAAATGTCAACTATAATTCCTCATATATGGGCTATCATAGAATTTATCACAACTCTATCATAAAAGCTATCATAAAAAAATATGCCAATTGATTTAAGAGTCACATTACCCCTTATCCATGAATATTCATGCCCCTCCTTGGTAAATTACTCAAAAATAATAATATGTTATTATAAATCACTTGGTCCGTTTTATTGAAATTGAGAGATAATATTTAATTTGAGACCAAGAATTAATAAATATTTTCATAGAAATTTCCCCTTGGTCCATAGAAAATATGGATATACAATTTTTTACAATAAAATTTAAATTATCTAAAAGGGGACAACACACCTACAATTATAGTAAAATCATTTTGGACACCTTGCATAATGACAATTAATTTTGTTCTTATTAGTAAGGTAGGTTGTACACCTCACATAATAAGAATATATTATTGTTGTAAATTACGGTTCACCCAAGGTGGGACACATAAATTAGTTGTTAAGGTGATTTATCCTTTGTAATCTTGTATATAACAAAATGGAATACAAATGCTTGGGGGCATATATAGACAATAAAAATACAAGTAATCAGAAGGTGAAAGGTTGCACTTGGGCATCTAGCTTGAAGAGGACAAAGAGAGGCCACATGAGGAAGCCTTGGAATCTGGAGATACTTTGGAGTAATGTGAAGAGTCGCATGGGGTGCTCAATTTTTTGGACTCATTCCTCTTGTATTCATGATGTAACATTTGGTATCAAAGGCCATATATGACTTATTTTTTGAGGAGGAGGCCCTTTTCTTGTGATAATTTATTGTTTAATTGTGACTTTATGTGATTATTTTAAAATTTTAGAGAAAATGACAACTACCTCTAGAATTGAAATGGATAAATTCAATAGTTATAATTTTGAGTTATGGA
>VDFB02193867.1:482462419-482535598 GCA_007258455.2 Sequoia sempervirens | reverse complement strand
ATTGAAGACTTGTATATCCGAATGGTGCAATCAAGTTGACAACTATTAACCCAAACACCACCTCAAAATATATAAGAGGCCTTTGAATAAGGAAATATTCCTTTAAGATTTGGTACAATCTATGGGGACAAGCCTCTTGACTAAAATACTTTGGTCACCTACAACAAGTTTTGAACCCATAGCATCATTGAATGAGTCAACATGCTCACTTACTATTGTCCCTCATGTATGAATTATATCACTTTTTCAAATAAAAACACAAACACTAAAAACCCTTAAGCATTATTAGTTCATATTGCAATAAGATATCCATGATATATTTCTATTTTGGTCTACCTACACCCCTACTGCAATCAACCATGTAGCTCTTCTATCAATCATGGATATCAATTTTCCTATATGTCAATAACTATGATTTTTTTGTGCAACCTACAAAATATTCTAATGATCCTCTAGACACCATCCATCGGTAACATGTAGCATCCACCAACCATCTTACATCCATTATCCATTAGTGATCCTACAACATTGATCATGCAACCTCCATCAATTGGTATTCCAACAACATCTAATACCGGTCGTCAGATCTAAGACCTAATGATGAACAATCCAAATTTACAATAATAAAATATAAATAAAATTTTCCTTTCAGGGGTGCTACCCCTGAGCCCTACCAGGGCGTGCAGCCCCTAGACCCCTCATGGGGGTTAACCCCCATGCCCCCTCATCGCTGACGTATCAACAATACCTTATGTAATTGCAAGGTTTAGACACATTTTCCCAACATTTATAACTATGCATTAATTATGTTAGTTTAATAATTTTGTAAACTTAGTTATATTTACTTTCTACAACTAGTTTAATATTATTAATAAGGAAATTTTTAAGCTATAGAATCTATAATACACTAGTAGAAATTGTTATAATAAGTATTATTTAATTGAAAGTTTGTAGAATAGATTTCCTTGTATTTGCAAATTTTATTTTTTCTTTCTATACACAATTGTCTAAGTCATGCCCTACACTATAAGTATAATTTTGTCAGGTTGTACAAGAATTATATGTCCCTATAGTTGATAAGGGAAATAAATTACATCATATTTAATAGGTTTCTTGATATGGGGAATTGATATCCATTGAGTTGTATGCAATCCTTAGCTACATCAACTTTATTAACAAATGAGATAATTTTACAAAAGGTGTCTCAACCTTGCATCTTAAATTCTAGAATGAATAAAATACAATCCTATACTATCACTAACACTCTTTTGGTTGATATTTCACATAGTGGTGTGTGTCTACATAGAGAATCATTACCATATCTAATTGATAAGATCACATTTACCACATCAAGTGGAATCACATTGCAAGGTTGTTGTGAATGTACCATATTATATAATTATAATCAATAAAATTACATTATCCAAACTAATTAGAATCAAATCATGTAATGAATAAGTTCATTCAAATTAATTTCATAATCATCCTAATGATGAGGTAAAGAACTATCACTATAAGGTATGACATCACTAGATGAGGCATGAATATCACTATAAGGTATGACATCACTAGATGAGGCATGAATATCTATATAAAGAAAACCTAATATATAAAAGAGTAGTCATCATGATATATAGATTTAGGACTACCATGACATTTATAGAAGTATCATCATAAGGTGTAATGATATCATGAATAGGTAAAGGAGGTATAGCCACATCATACATATTCATAATACAAGGTGTATCAAAAGGAAAGATACTACTTGGTGTGTACTCATCACTATTACAATTAATAGGATCATTATGAAATTTATGAATAAATGACATAAGAATATCTAAGAGGAGATACATGCTACCCAACTCAAAAAATTAAGGAAACACTAATGCATGTTACCCTTAGCATAAGAAGTTATGAGAGAAACAAGGATAGAAGGATCATGTGTCACAAAAGACAAGATATGTCAAAATTAAAAAAATGTGCATGTATACCAATCAAGAGAAATCATCTATGAGTAGCCATAATGATAGATTATACATGAGTTCCCATGGAACCAAAGAGGTATATCACTATAAATCAAAAAACCCTAAGAAAATTATGGTAAGTATATGTAAATGAAGGTAGATCTAGAAACCATGGGAAACCTTCAATGAATGGATAAACTAGAATTATATCAAATCTAAATCCCTAATAATGGAGAAGGCACCATAAGAATAAGTTGTAGGTAGTGAAAGAAAAAATTTGGTTCACCAAAAAATGTATAACTAAAACAATCTACACAAGGATTAACTAAGATAATTAAATACAATTTGATGACACCCACTTCCCTATAGAGACCTAAAAACCCACTTAAAAATGAGCAAACAGGTGGAAAAGGGAGATTTTGTTGTTGTAATCAACTTTCAAAGGTCTACACATGTATTGTAGGTCAAATAAAAGGTTTATGAGGCATAAAATTAATTGTAGGGGCCTTCGCCAGGGAGATCCATTCTCTCCCTATTTGTTTATTATTATGGCGGAGGGGCTGGGTCAGCTTCTTAAGTCTCAGGTTTCACATGGTTTGATTCATGGGTGGTAGTGGAGGATGGGCTTGCCTACACTTTCTCATCTCCAATTTGTGGATGACACCTCTCTTATGGGTCTGGCTCGTATTAGGGAGGCTGAATCCTTCAGGGCAACTTTGGACATCTACCTTGTGGCTTTGGGCCAGAAAGTCAATGAGCAAAAGTCCTCTATTTTCTTTTTTAATACTCATGCAATCCAGTGGAGGATTGTTGCTATTCCACAGTTTCAAATTGGGTCTCTTCCCTTTGTCTACTTGGGCATCCCTCTTGCTGTTGGTCGTAAGCCCAGATTCTCCTGGCAGCTTTTGCTTGATAAGCTTAGGCAGAAGGTTACTCACTGGACCCATCGTTGGTTGTCTACTGCTACTAGAGCGACTCTTCTTAAGTCTATTATCTAGGACCTTCCCATCTATAGGGGCTTTGTTCAAGCAGATCCTATGTATTTCCTTAAGGAATTTGATGCTCTTTCTCGTCAATTTCTTTGGAGCGGTAATTTTTTGTCTTCAAAGTGGATCCTTGTTAAGTGGGATTCTGTGTGTAGACCAAAGTAGGAGGGTGGTATTGGTTTATGCTCTACTATTTTGAATGGGAAAGCTCTTGCTGCCTATATTTATTGGTGATGGTGTACCAATCAGCATTAGTTATGGGCTTGTATTCTCAACCATAAATATCTTCGGGGTGTTGCTTCTTTCGAGGTTCCTCACTATCCTCTAGAAGGGAGTGGTTCTATGATTTGGCATACTTTGAAAGTGGGGGCACAATTGATTAAAGAGTGTGTTGTTTTGGATCTGTCATTCAAGGTCACAGGCTCTATTTTGGTCTGATTTGTGGGATGGTTACCCTCCCATTCTCTCTTCTTTTCCTCACCTCCAGCCCCTTTGTGATGTTTTTATTGCGGTCGGTTGGGATACTATGGAGCATTATAAGGTGGAGCAGCATGATGGATTGGCTATAATTTTTCACTGGAAGCATCCTTCTGAGTGGCCACCTAGGGGGATAAGCATGAGCTTTCCCTACTCCTAGCTTCCCGTGCTTGTAACTCTTTGAGGGGACCTAATGGCTTGGCTTGGGATGGTTTGGAGTTGTCTAGAAAGTACTCTATGGTGACTGGTTATAAGCAGTTAGGTAGACAGATGTTTGGGGACATTGAGGTCCCTTGGTGGAAGCAAGTTTGGCACAAGCTGTCATGGCCCAAGTGCAACTTCTTTATGTGGTTAGTGGCTCAAAACCAGTGTCTTACTTGGGATAATTTATGTAAGTGTGGTTTCCATGGTTCCTCTATGTGTGTTTTGTGTCATGGTGGTGAAGAGAGTGTCTCCCATCTCTTCTTCCAATGTTCCTATGCTCAAGAGATTTGGCATTTCTGGTGGGGGGTGTGGAATACGGCCTGCTGGAATGCTTCCTCATTGGTGGAGTTTGGGGAACAGTAGGGCAAGGCCCCTATCTCTACCTCCTTTCTTCAGGCTGCTTGGGCTCTTGGGCCTTCCTTCATTATCTGGAACCTGTGGTTGCAGAGGAATAGGAAAATTTTTCAAGATTCGTTGTTGCTGGCCCCTCATCTATGGTGGAAAATTCTACACTCTTTAGGGGAAACTATTGCGGCTAAGTATGATATGACTGTGTTGGTGGATCCTCATGATGTTGGTTGTTTTAATCGTCTTCATCTTCCACCTCCGCAACATTAGCTCATGCGCAACAGATGTATACATCCTACCCTGAAGGTGAATAGGGAGGGAAGATGGACCCCTCCTCCTCATGGTGTCCTAAAAATCAACTCGGATGGCTCTTCTTGTGGAAATCCAATTCATGCTGGCATTGGGGGTATTGGTCGGGATAGCTTTGGGGATGTTCAGTTTATCTTCTCTATGTATAAGGGTCTTCATACTAATAATCTTATGGAGGCTCAGGCCTTTTTATTAGCTGTGGAGCGGGGCAGTCTCTTGGGTTGGTGAAGGATCATATGTGAGTCTGACTCTCAGGTTGTGCTAAACTTACTAAAAAGGAAGTATTTAGATGATGTGAGTTGGCAGCTGGCTTTGATTGTTGAACAAATTCTCACTCTTTGTGCTTCTCTGGGCTATTTTACTTTCACTCATATTCCTCGAGAATGGAATGGTGTTGCTGATTGCTTGGCTAAATGGGCTTCTGATCATACTCATGATTGGAATTTGGTGGATCGGGGTCAACTTCCCGCAGATCTATCTCTTCAATTGGATCACTTGATTGAACTTGATAGGGCCATTTAATGCCCTTGCTTTGTAACATTTTCTTGATTGAATAAAGTTTTTACCCCTCCTTGATGTTAATTGTAGAGACAATATTTATGTTTTTATCAAAAAACTATGTTGCTACAAGTAGTTGCAGCAATGGTTGTAGGTGACTGTCAATAATTTCAAACTTATAAAGTACTCTAAACTTGCACAAAATTCCATACTTTTAGAACAACAAACTCATAATAAATATTAATCATACACACATACAAAAGATTACATCTATGGAGAGAATAATATTATTTTATATTGAAAATCCAACTTTTTACACTCTTTTACATGCATTTACATAAGCACAGAAAGAGCTCCCTCTTTCATTATTCTTCCTTCCTCTTTGTCTTCTATTATTTTTTGTTTTCCTCTATTGCTTCTGCTTCAGCTACCCTCTCTTCTATTCCCTTTGTCTCTTTCTTCTTTTTCTATGTATTGTTGTTTTGAACTCTTTTTCTTTTATTTTGTCCTCCCTTCTACTGTTCTCTCTTTCTTCTCCAAAAATTCGAAAGAAAACAAGAAACTTCTACCCAAATCCCACCTAAAACCTAGCCAACACTCAAAAATGTGACATTAATGTATCAACTACTAGTTTTTGAGTTCAAAACTCCTACTCATACTTTCCTTATACCATTTCTTATTGTTGTTTCCCATTAAATGATCTTATGGTAGATATTTGTTGCCTCAAAAAAAACAAAAAATATCAAATTTAAAATTTAAAACTCAATGGCATATTACAAGGGAAGTGGATGTAGATAAAAGTCAAATAAAATATTTAAATGCCCCTACATCAAACTACCCTGCTAGAAAAATTTGTGAGCCTCTACTCACTATGAAAAATGATGTATTGTTGTGAGTTAAAGCTTTTGTTGTTGTGGGTTAGAAACTATATCATCTTGTATTATTTGGAATGATTCCAACTTTTCTGGGATTATCCACTTTGCATCCTCCATTGGTCTACCCTTCCATTTCACTAAATATCCACTATACTCTTTTCCCCTTGTCTTGCTAACAACTCTAGAATCCAAAATATCTTCAATTTCCTCTTATTCTTTCTTGGGTAGTTGATCCTTCCATTTTTCTAGTAATATTTGATCATTTTCTTTCTATTGTGATGTCTCTCCCTTATGGTAAGTATATAAATCAGAAACATTAAAAATTGGAGATATTTCCAAACCTTTAGGTAGCTCCAATTCATAAGCACTTGGTGAGAACTTTTTGATAATCTTGCATGGTCCAATCTTCTTCCACTTGAACTTGTTGTAGGAATTATTGGGAAATATTTCCTTTTGTATATGTACCAATACCATATCTCCCACTTCAAAAAAAAATCTCTCCTCTTCAAATCATCCTTCTCTTTATATTGTTGGCTACTCCAACTGAGTTTTGCTCTTACTTGTTGGTGTAAATCTTACATATGTTTGGAAAACTCTTCTCCTTCAACACTTCTCTTGTATCCCTTAGTATTTTTTTAAGTTCCCTCAATTCTGAAATACCCCTAGGACTATATCCATAAACAACTTGAAATGGAGTCTTACTTGTACTTTTTTTACTGAACCATTATATGAAAACTCAGCTTAAGGCAATACTAAATCCCAATGCTTAGGCTTTTCACCAACTAAACATCATAGCAAATTTCTGAAGCTTTGATTAAAAAATTCAATTTTCCCATCCATTTGAGGATGATATGCAGAACTAAACTTTAAATCAACCCCTAATTTCTTTCAAAGTGTCCTCCAAAAATGACCTAGAAACTTAGTATCACAGTTTGAAACTATACTTCTTGGAAAACCATGTAATCTAACAACCTCCATGAAGATTAATTTTTCTACATGTGTTGCACATCATCTATCTTTTTGCATGCTATAAAGTGAGAAATTTTGGAAAATCTATCAACAACCACAAAAATAGAAGCCTTACCTCATGGTGTTCTTGGTAGTCCAAGCACAAAATCCATGCTTATATCTTCCCATGGTTTCTCTGGTATGGATAATGGTTCATATAGACTTGTATTTTGACTCCCTTCTTTGGAATATTAACAAAATTGACATCCTTGCACAAATTTTATGATTTCTACCCTCATCCTTGGCCAAAAATACCTTTCACTAAGTTGTGCCATTACTTACCATCTCCAAAATGTCTAGCTAAACCACCACAATATTTTTATCTTATCAAATTTTGCCTCGTTGATCCTTGTGGTATGTAAATTTGTTGTCCTTTGAACAATATTCCATCTTGTATGAAGTATTCCATCCATTATGTCCTATCCACATTATTAGTTTCCATACATGTTGTCTATGCATCCTTAAAATCCAAATCATCTTTGTATAACTCTTTCATAGCATCAAACCCAACTACTTCAACTCTCATTAATCCTTGCAGTATGTGAAGTTGTTGTCCTTTGAATAGTCAATAGTCCTACTCTTCTACTCAATGCATCTGCTACTTTGTTTGAACTCCCACTTCTATGCTTGAGAACAAAATTATATCCTTGTAGGAATTCAACCCACTTCATGTGTGATGGGTTAAGCAAGTGGTTTGATTATTAATAAATTTCAAAGCATGATGATTTATGTAGAGAATAAATTCCTTTGAAAGCAAATAATGATGCCACTTCTTTAAGGCTTACATAATAGCATAAAATTATTGATCATAAATTGAATACCTCTTCTTGGCATCATTAATCTTTTCACTAAAATATGCAATCTATTTCCCTCTTGATTAAGAACCACTCCTATGGCTATCCCACTTGCATCACAATCCACTTGAAACACCTTTGCAAAATCAGGAAATGATAACACCAATTCCTTAGTGACCTTCTTCAAAATCTCAAAACTTCTATCTATTGTTTTTGTCTATTTAAACTCTTTCTTGTCTAGCCTCATAGTCTCAACTATGGGTGCACATATCCCACTTAAATTTTGAATAAATATACAATAGAAACTTAGCTAAACCATGGAAACTTTGAAACCTCATGTACACTCCTAGGTGTTGGTCATTCAATGATAGTGTGTACCTTAAATTTGGGATTCATTTGCAACCCTTGTGGTCATATAACATATCTGAGATAAACCAATTTGTCTTTCATAAAGCTACACTTTTCTAAATTCACCAATAACCTTTCTTCCTTGAGTCTTTGTAAGACTTGTCTAATATGCAATAAATGATCTTCTTTGTTGTTGCTAAAAATCAAAATATCATCAAGATAAATAATCACAAACTTCCCTAAAAATAGTTTCAACACTTCATTCATTAACCTCATAAATGTGTTGGGTACATTTGTTAACCCAAAGGGCATTACTAACCACTTGTACAACCCCTCTTTGGTCTTAAAAGAAGTCTTTTGTTCATCTGTTGCAAGTATGAGCAAGTTTGGTGGTGTTGTCATTAATGTTGTCATTGATGTCAACATAGTTCAATATATTGTAGATTGTACATGTATAGTTGAGATATTGTTGAGATGTTGTAAGTACATGGAGTTATCCTTATGATGTTGTTTTATGTGTTGAATTGATGAGTTTTCAAGTGCTTTTGAGAAAATTAATAAAGAGAGAAGTCAAAGTTTTGAATGTGTTCAGAATGTGCTTTGATATGTGCTCCGCATTTCTCCTGTGTTGATCCTATGCTTGTGCAGATCTGAAGGATTTTTTTTGATGATTTGATGGTGATATCTACTAATTTATAGCTTTTGGTTTGATGAAGTGTGAAAGTTGTGTTCATCGATGTGTGAACCGTTCTAGTAGAGTTAGCTTTTTGTGATTGGGAGAATTTTTTTTGCTCCACAGTCCTTCGTTGTTCTATTTAAGATCTTTCAGATTTTGAATGTGTCTTATAATGGTGTTCACTTGGTTCTAGCAAAGATGTGTGTGGTTTGGTGATCCAGAAGTCAAGTTTCAGAGTTATTGTATGTGTTTGGATAGTCTAAATGGACTGATGGAAGGAGTTCGGTGTTTGAAGGTTGTTGCACTTGTTGTGGATGTATCTAAAGGAACCTGCAATGTGTTCTCATGCATAATGAAGCGTTTTGTGTCATCCACATGCTATCTTCTTGTTGGGAAGTTTGTACATCAATGTTCATTTGTGTTTTCATTAGGTTTGGCTGACCTGGTGTTTACACTTCATATGAAGAATTAAAATTTAATTAAGGAAGCATGTGGTTGATTCGAGACATTATTTTTGGACTTGGTTAAGTGGTTAATTGGTCCACTCTCATTCCTTTCCACCACGGGAATATTGAGTTTCTGACCTAATTTGAATTTATGAAATAAAGTTTATGTGGCTGACCTTAGAGAAAGTTTCTAAGGTTGAAGATGGTATAAATGCAAGTTGAGTTGTGAAGGCTAGCATGATGTGAAGTAACAAAGTAAGCCACAAATTAAAAGAGCAGAATTGTGTGAAAGTGAGTTGAGGCAATAGTACTTCATTGTATTGGATTCCTGAAAGTAGCGAGTTAAAGGTTTCTACAATCTTCTTATCAAGGTTGTGAATGTGTGTTAATTGTTGTGGTGGATCTTTTGTTTTCTTTTTTATTTGTAGGTAGTGAGCCTCCCTATTGGACAATGAGTCCTTTCTGTAAGCAATGAGCCTTTGTATCTAGACAACGAGTCCTCTTTTGGGTAGTGAGCCTTTGTATTCGGTTTTGCTATCACTTTATATTGTGAGTTAATCCTCACCATGGTTTTTCCCTCATTGGATTTTCCACGTAAAATCTGGTGTTCATTGTGTTGATTTTTCTTTCTGTTATTTTGCATTTCATGTTCATATTTAATAACAAAATAGTGTGGTTGTGAAATTGATAATTGTTAAAGTTTTAAGTTTAATTTTGGTGACAACTAATTCACCCCCCCTCTCAGTTGTCATGCGCCTTTTAAAAATTGGTATTAGAGCTTTGGTTCCTTGGTGTAGAGATTAACCGCTTAAGGAAGATCCGATAGCGCATAAGTTGATGATCCCTATGTTCAATGGATCTAATTACAGTGATTGGAAAGTGCAGATGAGAGGATATATTATTTCTCTTGGTTACAAGACCTGGAAGGCTATTGAGACAAAGTATGTTGCTCTAACCAGTGGTCTTACTACTGCAGATGATGTTCTGCTTATGAGGAGAATGAGAAGGCAAGGTATGCTATTTTCAGTGCTCTATCTAAAACTGAGTGAACTAAAGTTCTTTCTTTGGACACTACTTATGAAGTTTGGAAGAAGTTGGAAGATCTTTATGAAGGAAATGACAGAGTGAAATTGACAAAGAAGCTGATGACAAGCACAAATATGAGAATCTAAAAATGGAAGAAGGTGAAGATTTTGCAAGCTATTTCCAGAGAGTTGAACTTGTAGCAAATGATGTTAGAAATCAAGGGGGAAAACTAACTGATGAAGATATAATTGAGAAGATCCTAATAACCCTACCAGAATGTTACAGTGATAAGATCTCAGTTATTGAAGAGATGTATGATCCTAAGAAGTATAGTAAAGAAGAGCTATTTGGCACCTTGACTGCATTTGAGATGAGAAAGTTTGGAAAGAAGGAGGAAAAGAAAAAAAGACAGAGACAACATTTAAGGCAATGAAGACTGAGGATGATCCAAATAGTGATGGTTTTGATGAGTTGGAAGCGAACTTTACTAGGAAGTTGAAGAAAGGTACCAGTAAGTATAAAGGTATGTTTCCCTTTAAATGTTTCAGTTGTGGTAATATTGGTCATTATGCTTCAAGATGCCAAAATAGAGCTATACATAAGAAGAACAAGGATTATAAAGATAAGGATAGAAAGGATAAGAAATATAAGAAGTTGTGTTATGTTAAGGAAGAAGTTGGGATCTTTGATGATGAATCTAATTATGGAGGTGATGATAGTGAATGCTTGTTTTTGGCTTTGGAAAATAAATATGTGTCTGCTAACCCTAGAAAATTTGCAAGAAAGAATACTTTGGAGAACAAAAATAATGAGATGGAAGGTACTTGGGTCATTTCCTTTCATGCAAGATAGGATGAAGACTACTGGATGATTGATAGTGGATGCTCTAATCACATGACCAAAGATAAAAGTAAGTTCACTAAACTCAAAAATTATGATAGTGGTTTGTTCATGTTTGGTGATGATTCAGGAGCGAAGATTGTTGGGAAAGGTACAATTAGTTTTGGTGGAATACACAACACTAATGATGTATATTATGTGAAATGTTTAAGGCATAACATTTTGAGTGTTGGTTAGATGTGTAGCAAATGTTTTAAACTTTTGTTTCAGAATAATACCTATGAGATTAGAGAAAGATCCAGAGATATGGTTGCTATTGGAAGGAAAACTCATGGAAACATCTATCAGCTTAAGGGTGTTGATGGTTAGTGCCTTGTATCTCAAGTCAATGAAAGTTGGTTGTGGCATCGAAGAATGGGACATGTAAACTTTGATAATCTGGTTAGAATTAGTTCAAGAGATGTTGTCAGAGGTCTGCCTAAGATCACAAGGCTTGCTAATACTATTTGTAGAAGTTGTTAGTTAGGGAAACAAACAAGAAGCAGTTTTAAGGGAAAAGAGAAATCTACTACCAGAATGGTGGAGTTAATTCATACTAACCTTTGTGGTCCGAATAGAATAGGAAGCCTAAATGGTGACAAGTATTTTATGCTCCTTATTGATGATTATTCTTGAATGACGTGGGTTGCTTTTCTTAGAGTAAAGACTCAGGCTCTAGATAGGTTTAAAGTGTTCAAAGAAAGAGTGGAAAATGAGGTGAACCTGAGAATTAAATGTTTGAGATCTGATAGAGGTGGGGAATTCACTTATGGTGAATTTAATACATTCTATGAAGAGCAAGGCATAAAAAGGAAATTTTATGCTCTAAGAACCCCTCAGTAGAATGGGGTAGTTGAGAGGAAAAATTGGATGGTACAAGAAGCTGCAAGAACCATGATGAAAGAATCAAATGTATCAGATGTGTACTAGAGAGAGGCGATACACACTGTTGTTTATGTTCTTAACAGAGTTCATATTAGAGGAAACAACACAAAGAATCCTTTTGAGTTATGGACTGGTAAGACTCCTACTGTGAAGTACTTTAAGGTATTTGGAAGCAAATGTTACATTAAAAGAGATGATGAAAATCTTGGGAAGTTTGATGCTAGATGTGATGAAGGAATTTTTCTTGGGTACTTTACTACCAGCAAAGCATATAGATGCTTCAAGGTACTGATTGGTGAGTTGAATTTCTTTCTTGGTCTTCAACTAAATCAAACTGATAAAGGGATAATCATTTCACAATCTAAGTATGTAAAAGAGTTGTTGAAGAAGTTTGGAATGGATGACTCCAAACCGGTTAGTACTCCTATGGTGACTAGATGTAAGATGAGTAAATATGATGAATCTACTAACAATGATCAGAGCAAATACAAATCTATGATTGGTGGGTTGTTGTATCTTACTGCTAGTAGACTGGATATTATGCATGCAGTATGTTTAGTTGCCAGATTTCAAGTAGATCCTAAAGAGGCAAATGTTACAACAGTAAAGACACTAGTACACAAACAACAATATATGACTAAATAAACTACTAAAAATTGCATATAAATGACTAATTTTGGTCACGTGACCATTAGTAGTTTATTGCTAGTCATTTATAATGTGACCAAATTTATGACTAAACTATTTTAGTCATTTATTTAGTCATTGATTTGTACTCATTGATTTGGTCATTAATTTGGTCATTGATTTAGTCATTGATTCAGTCATTGATTTAGTCGTTAATTTAGTCATTGATTTAGTCATTGATTTAGTCATTAATTTAGTCATTGATTTAATCATTAATTTAGTCATTGATTGTTATTAACTGGTCATTTATTTAGTCATGGTAGTGATTTATTTAGTCATATATTTATTCATTGATTTAGTCATATATTTAATCATTAATTTAGTCATTAATTGTTGTTAACTGGTCATTTATTTAGTCAAGGTAGTCATTTATTTAGTCATATATTTAGTCATTACTTTAGTCATATATGTAGTCATTAATTTAGTCATATATTTAGTCATTAATTTAGTCATTACTTTAATCATTTATTTAGTCATTATTTTAGTCATTACTTTAGTCATATATTTAGTTATTTAGTCATTTAGTCATATTTAGTCATTAATTTAATCATTACTTTAGTCATTAATTCAGTCATTTTATTTACTAGTTTTCATTAATTGGTAGTAAATATAATCACGAAATAAATAATTTATTAAATACCATAAATTTTATAATGCAAAACTAATATAATATTAAATTTGAACTAAAACATAAAAGTAAATAAAAATATTGCATATGCATATAAGCTACAACATACTAAAATTAAAAGATTGATTCAACATCATGATAAATAAAGGTAATCTACAATAAAAAAAATTAATGCAAATATATATCAATATATATATCAAGTTATAAAATGTCAAGTTTCTAAGAGTATATATGTAAATATAATAAAAAATGTCAAAGTTGTCTAAGAGTTTCCAACTCTTTCAAATACACCATGATAATTAAGATCCCTGAACAACATATTCAAAATATTGCATAAAATAGTGAGCCAAGATGTCTAGCAACTAGTACATGATAAATATGTTCAACTATGTCATTTTTTGTAGATATTTTAGCGGCCGCTGTGTGAAGGTTCTTTCTTTCTTTTTCAGATGAACAGCTCCATCTATTTTGTCTTCATAAACAAGGGGTATGTTACTTGTGACCTTTAAATGTTTACATTTGTATCCATTGTTCCTTTCAAGTTGACTCCGTGTACAATAGATAGGGAGTGAATCTGTCCAATGCCCACAACATCACCATCTAATGGATCCAACACCTTAACTTTATCTCCTTCTTTGAGTTTATCAATACATTCCTGCAAAAAGAAAAAAATAACACATTATAACATTTTACATAAAGGCTTCCAAAAAAAATTTTATGCATGAATAACATAAACTAATAAACTTGTACAGTTTTATCTTTTGATTACAGCAGCTACATGCAGCTCAATCAATATCTCATTCAAACAAATAAAAAATTGTAAGATTTAATATTCAATACCATAGAAAACAGAAAATATGATAAAATGTGTTCATTGAGGTCATCACAGAACTCACCGTGTTTGGAGAAGCAAACTATTTTCCACTCAACATACTAGCAGCTGATCTTTTTACAAACCCATTCTCATCAGCCTGCTTGTGCATACACAATCAATAAAATTCCACAGAAGTATGGTAACAATCAATAAAATTCCATAGAATAAGTACATTAACCAAAGAAACTAAATTTAACACTAGAAAAATGATTGAAAACTATAAGGCTTCTCAAAATCAGTCTGCTTTTGGGCTATTAACATGGCCCTCTAGTTAAAACTATTACAGGCTACTATGGCCCTACAGGCTTATTTAGTACAACAGTTGTAATCAGGGTCAATTAAAGACCAAGCTAAGTGGTTTGTGACCTCTTGTTGATTAGAATGATGTCTGCTATCAGCACATTAAAAATAAGCCAGGTCTTCACCAATTATGCAATCATCATTAGCAGCATATCAATTACCCATCAGTTATGTAGTCATGCAATCATGCAGTTAGTTGTGCAATCATAGTTAAAAATTAGTCAATTACTCATTAGTTATGTTGTCATGCAATCAGTTATTGTCATGTCCCCTTTTCCAAATTAGAACCATGGAGAGACCTCTAGCATATCATCATTTCTCATAGGCTAAAGGATAAATCAAGGGAAATGAATGATAATATTATTTTAAGTTGGGCCCAGTAATATAATATTTATGGGGCAACTTAATAATATTTGATCTATAACATATGCAAATGTACAAACTACCAAAAACTTTAAATTTTACAAACTTAATTAAATTGAGGAAGTCAACCATTTCTTCATCTAATACAGCTCCATATGCATCTGCATAATTTTCAAAAGGAAACCTACCAAAATAAAAACTATTTACTACTCTGATTGAGTAGAGAATTATAATTTTTGATCAATGTTTAGGTAACCACTGGCCTGATGATAAGTGTGATCACAAGATCAAATGAGAAAGCATTTCTGAGATAATTTGTGCTTCCAAAAGGTCTAGAGCATCCATAATATAGAAATTATGTCTTTCTATATTATATTCCCAAGTATCCCTTTTTTAGTTTTTTAATCATTTTGATCCACCTATTAGCATACCTATTGGTTAATAGAATAACTAGAATCTCACTTGGCAAATAAGTGGATCTGTGGGATCTATTGTGATAACTACAATAATTTTGAGATCTCTAGTTAAAGCATCAACAAGGGAATTATTTTCCCATTTAACCCATTGTATATCAAAGTTATAACTTTGGAACTCAAAATACCATCCAGCAATTCTCCCTTGGGCTAAATCTATGTTTGTTTTTTTCCTTAACAAATTTCTTATTGGCTAACTATTTGTTTTGCTGGAAAAATGTTTGGGCTTGAGAAATATTTTAAGATTTTCAATTCCTCTTTTAACAACCAAAATCTCCTTCTTATATATGTGTTAGTTCTTTTTACTTTGTGAAAATGTATGAAACTTGTATCCACAAATTTCACTTTTCCATCTAGAAATTCTTGGCTCAACATTACTGACCATGTATCAATTGAAGCATCTGTGTTGAGGGCTAAAGAAATACCCCGCTTGTGGCATTTGGAACCAAACATTCAAACACTTAAACATGTTTGAAGTGATGTGAATACATGTGAGGAGTACTAAATGCAGGTAAAAGGTTTGTAAGTTGTTAAATGAAGTGCTTATTGATTATGAATTACTCGTGCCTTTACCATCAAGAAAACTTAGGATGTATTAGAGGTTCCCAAATTCTCATTTGATTGTCCATGTCACTTGTCCTTTGCTTGATGAAATACCTAAATTTAAAGTTTTTGGTAGTTTGTACATTTGCATGTGTAAAACTTGGAGTAAAACTGTACAGATACTTAATGGTTTCAAAAATCTCTATCACAGGTTTTTCTAGAAAATTTGTACTATTACACTGAACACTTTTGTAGAGAGTAGTTGCATGAAGGAAATCGATAATTAACAACAATCAATCAATAGGAGTGATTTAGTTTCACTCCTTTTAAGTTTTCATATATTTTTGTTAATTTATGTTATGTAATTTAGAAGTTGAAGCATCTTTTGTTAATATATTGTGCAAAAGAGCAATTAAGGGAGCACAATTTCAATGTTCATGCAGAATAGCATTGAGATGGAAAACGATAGCTACGGAGAATAAATTTTATCATAGCAATCTGTGGCTACACATTTCCCGCTAATTTATATAAATAAAGTATTCCCCATTAATATTGTTTTAGTAAAACCATAGATAAGTCATCTGGTTCTGGCACAAAGAAATCAATTATTGATCACTCTCTAGTCAGTATGACTTCTAAGAGTAAATTTAAACCAGACCAAGTAATCCAACTAATTTGCTACAAGACATGATAATTTATGACCTACTCAAGTTGTTGGCTTTTCCCTCAGCTTGCTTAAACAAACCAGAATTCAATAGTAATACATAAGATTGTTTACTATAAAATTATCAACAAATCTTGTGGTTGTAACTGGCAACCAATTTACATGTTTTAATCTCTAACAGTTGAAATTTTTTAATTAAGATCAAGAAAACGGGAAATATTCTATACACATAGTATCATTTAAGATTGCAAAAACTGCCAATATGGTAGTTGCACATCAAATAAGGGGGATATACAAAGTGCCTGATTTCAAAGGTCATGGAATAGTATCAAGAGGGAAACTTTTAGTTACAGAGACCAAAATTTAGCACAGCAGTTAGGCTACATTATTTTCATAAGTTTATATAATAGAATATTCCTCACTGACATCATTTATCTAAACAGTAAATAACTCATTTGTTCCTGACCCAATGAAATAGATTATTGATAACTCCATTTTTAGGAAGTATATTAAATCATAGTTGTGATGGTTACACATTTAAAATACTACACCTGTTACCTATGTTTTTTGGTTTAGGATTAAATATGGTTTATTCATTGTTGAATGTTGTGACAACACCTATACAATAGATATAGTGGTTGCTTCTAGTTGAGAAAAAAGGAGGGATATGGAGCTTAAAAATAAGACCGAAAGTCATTGTATAAATAGCTCTCAGTATTATAAATATCATCCATTTACCACACATTTCATTGCAAAATTTCAATACGGTATCAAAGCAACCCGGTTCTGCTGAAAAAATTGAATACTAAGGGAATTTGGGGGCAAAAATTACTGTATCCATTGATTAGCAGTTCTATCAAATATGTTTTATAGATTGCAATTAAGTGATAGAGAATATTTGACAGAGAGTGGGACCAAAGGCATTTTGGTAACCAACATCAAGGAACAGATAAATTTCCTTCAAAACATTTGAATTATATTAGTCATATAATTATATTTATGGTAGAGAAATGACTCCCTATAATGGTAATCGGTATCAATCTATCCATGCTGCAAAAATGTTGTCTTAGATTTGATATGAATACCACAATAAACTTGCTTCTATAGTATAGCCAACATCTATGGATGATTGTCTGAGCTGTAAGAAAATCAACTTGTTTGATCATCTCATGGTAGCAACAAGAAGAACTCGCCATTCAATCAATCTACATGCATACCTTCTGTATTGAATAGCACTGAAAATGTCTGTATTTTAAGGTATAAATACTTTTGAACAGAAGAAGATTCCTAATGTGAATGTCCAGACTCCAAACCATGGGCTTGTGGATAGAACCCCTAAAGGCTACTCTTTTTGCTACACAACCACCTTGTTCATGGAATGGCTATTTGTACCTCTCTATAAGTGCAACACCTTCTAATAACAAAATTAGTATCAGAGCCTTCCATTTTGGACTGTAAACAAGTAATTTATCAGTATTATAGACTAGCATCATCACAAATCCACATGTGATGAAATGAAATTGTGTACTAAAATGAGCCAAGTCTTGACCCAGATTTGCTTCTTAAGGCTGAGAGATTTACAGGAATATAATGTGCCAGATTAAGAGAGAGAATGTATATGTTCTTTTATACTTTTTCATATTTCTATAATGAGCTGCAACAAGTCAACTTCTTAGAAATATTTTACTCTAATTTTCTTCATCTTCAAGCTTGAATTAAGGTTATTACTCATTACAACTCCAAGAATAAAAAGCATACAAGAAAATGCAAGTTTATAAACTCTTTGTTGCTAAACAAGTATGACTAAGGAGATAGAGTGTCATTTTCATGTGTTAATGACAACAATGAATTGTTAGACTGACTTATCTCTAATTCCTCAAAACAACCTCTCAAATAATAACATAAACTAAAGTGAAAGAAAAATAGACCAAGCTTGATTTCTAGATGATGCTACTGGAAAGACCCCATATCCTCAAATATGTTCTGCTAAGAACTTTCAGATAGATATTATTAAAAGTTAAAGTAACATTCACCAGAATTCTTAGAGAAGACCACCTAGTACTTAGATGAAAATACAGCTGTTATTAGCTAATAACTTATCATGTTGTCCTTATTGCCACCCATCCCAAGCCCTATGGTGCAGGTCATCGGTGTTAGAGCATATCTTTGGCTTAAGACATCCTACACCAATTTAGGCTTGTGGCATCTGAGCAAGTCTTGGTAATGTCTCTCAATGTTTACTCACAACAGCAGAAGGAAGGAGTACAACTTGGTTCCATATCAGTGAGCCAGACTATCTACATGAGTGTTGTCGCAGGGGTGAGATGGTTGACTCTTAGAAGATGACTCCCAATGCCTCCATGAATGTTCAACAACTCATCAAGGACACTCTAGAGGAGCAACATGATGTTCTTCTTGGAAAGAATTGTTGAACCGAACCCACACCAAACTAATAAAAAGCATTGCTACTGCTCCTATTTTTACATGATACAATCATGATTTCGAAAGTAGAAATAGTCCTTTACAAATAACATCAGAGGAAGTACAAAACTCCCACTGTGGATATTGGTGCTCAGAATTAGACAGATGGGTAGCCTGTGGGACACGGTAGTGGTCATGGTTTTCGTGATCATCATTCGAATAGTTTGGATGAGTATTTTGGTGAGTTTATCTCAGGCAACGCATCCACATGGTCTACAACTCAAGTTTAGTTTAATTTTTCTGCTCTAGGGGCAAGTCTCAGACGGTGGCAGCAGAGAGAAGAGCCTGTTATAAACTCAATTTTGAGGCATCATCTAAGCCAGAAAGATTACGTGACAAGCATGAAGTGGCTTGAGAGGCTGCTCAAGGAAAAACCATTGGATCCCTTATTGCTCTCAAGGGTTGGCTATCTTTAGCTATAGCTGGGTGATTTGAATGGTGCCAAGACTATGTTTTCTAGAATTGAGGCTATTGTGGACAATGGTATGGTGCCATTTTCATCAAGCTTAGAAGTGCTTAAAAATATGATACACCATAATAAATCTCTTCAGTATTTGGTTGAAAAGGATTACACAGCAGCGGTCAGAGAGTATGAAGAAGTGTTGGATCGAGATCCAGGTGATGTTATAGCCGCTAATAACAAGGCTCTCTGTCTGATGTATTCTAGAGATTTGCTTGGATCCATTAAAGTTCTAGAGAATGCACTTGAGAGGGTGCCTGTTCTTACATTGAATGAGAATGTTGTGTTAAATATTTGTAGTATGTATGAATTAGCATTTGTGAACAATGTTGAGACCAAGAGGACTCTGAGTTCTTGGATTGTGCAAATTGCTCCAAAGGATTTTGATTTGTCTTGTACATGACTCTAGGAGATTAATTCAATTTTTTTGATCCAGTAGGTTTATTTCTATGGTCTATATTTAAAAATGATAATAATAATACAACAAAGCACATGAATTGTAATTTGTTTTGTGAGCTCGATTTATTTTGTGTTGAATCCCAAAAGAATTTACGGTCTTTTGGACACTAAATTTGCAGTTGATTCAACAACTCATTCTTGAATCACCCACTTTGGGCTGGTGAGGCATGCTGACATTATGTGGGATTTTTGTACTTCCTCTGATGTTATTTGTAAAGGAATATTTCTACTTTCGAAATCATGACTATATCATGTAAAAATAGGAGCAGTAGCAATGCTTTTTATTTGTAAAGGACTATCTCACCTCTAAGAGACACTAATTTGGTTTATGAGACCCCCTGGTGCAAGACATTAATGAGGGGATTATTTTTCCATATACCTTACATTGTTTTGAGGTGTACAATTGTAAAACCCTCTAAATTTAATGTGACCATTATGAATTACTTGTGCTTTTACCATCAAGTAAACTTAGGATGTATTAGAGGTTCCCAAAATCTCATTTGATTGTCCATGTCACTTGTCCATTGCTTGATGAAATACCTAAATTTAAAGTTTTTGGTAGTTTTTACATTTGCATGTGTAAAACTTGGAGTAAAATTGTACAGATACTTGGGAGATACAACAAACTTGTTTTTTCTTCATAATACAATTCACAGTGGGTTGTAGATTCCCATATAATCTAGATCTGACCACCAGATTTCTCTATCATGTAGGCAAATCAAAATGTAAAGCACAAAATTTCTGCCTGTAATTTCTATTTTCAAGTGCTGCAGATGTGATAGGTTGCCAATGGAATTAGGAAGGTTATTTAAACCTCTACAATCTTATATGTTCAAGTGTTGTATCTGTGACAGGTTGCCAATAGAATCAGGGGGGTTATTTAAACTTTTACACATTTCTATGTTCAAGTGCTACAGCTTTAAGTACATGTTTCCCTAAAACTGTTTTGCCTAAAGGTTTTTCCCTATCATTTATAAGCAACCAAAGGTTTTTCCCTATCATTTATAAGCAACCAAGGAAAATACCAGAACCAAAAAACAATATTTTAGATGCTTAAAATGCACTCATTTCACATACCAAACATTTTAGATTTAAAAGCAATCATAAATGAATCTGATATACAATCCTGGTTGTGACCTATGCTCAAACCCAAAGCAGCCAAAATTAAAAATTAATCTAAAGGTTTCATAGCACTCACCTCAATATCATGCACATACTCCTTGAATTCAGCATAATCACTGTCAACATTGTCCTGAAGTTGTGTAGCTTTGCTGAGAGCTCTATTGACAGGGTCTTTTCCTTTTCGTTCTGCTTTCATATAATTGTTCTGCAACTATAAAAACATATAGAGTAAGAAAATTATGAAGAGCTCAACAAAGAAAAAACAACAATAGAGAAAGAGTATGCAAAAAAATGATATAGTTGAGAATCAAAATATTGAGGAATAGCCTCTTACCTGATCTAAATCTATGGAATTATGGTCATTCCATGCAGAAACTATAGGCTTAACAGAGGTAGCCAACTGTGAAACTTTCTCGGTGAGACCATGTAAGCAACTCATTAAATGTCGGTACTCTTCATTTGAGTTGACATGATTTGGAGAAGCTCTTACTAGGCATTCAACAAATGGCTATGAAATCTCTATTGATGAACTAGATTTCCAATTCATACTACTCTTAGATTTAGTATGATCTAGTGTTGCCATATAATTGACAATATCTTCTACTCCTACTTCTCTATTATTGTTTTCCACCTAAAAAACAATGTCAATTTCAACATATAATCAATTCAATAAAAAATTGAATTAAATAACACGATGTAAATAGAACCAAAAATCCATACACTTACTCCAAATTTGTCAATTTTGGCTTGCAACCCGCCTCGGCCAAATGTATATTCATCCCTCACATTATCTCTTGCTCTCTTGCCTCTATTACTCTTTGTCAAATATTCTTCAGAATGCATACTTTCTTTCAATGCCTCCCACTGTTTGGGAGATAGAGTGGAGTCTAACCTCTCATTTCCCTCCATGATTATTTTTCTGCAATTGTACCTAAAATTGTTCATCATAAGTCTCATCTTGTGCTTGTAATAATTTCTGGAGATTTGTCCACCAATAGTGTCAAAGGCATTTTCCATTTTTTGTATAACATATTCCACATTTCTTGGATCTTGCTGTGCAAAATTTGATTTGCAAATATCCAAATGGGCCCTACATCTTACGCCCAACTCTGAGGCCCACTGTGCAACATTTTTCCCAATGGGTTCACCATCTCTTCATACCTCAACCAAGAATGGCTTCTTCCCTTCTAATATTCTTTCTTTTGCATTCCTCTCTGTAGATCTGTATAAATCTTGACTCAATCTTTGTCTTTTAACAAAAGCAGACACATCTTTTGTTGAACCACTACCAATATTTCTAGCTGATCCACTAATTCCATCAAAAGTTGTAGATGCAACAGGTGCACTATGAGGCACATCAGATGCAAGCAGACTCTCTTCGTGACATTCATTAACCGAAACTTCATGCTCCTTGGCCATATCAGGTGTGGCATGAATAGGTAGATCAGTATTGGTCTCCCCATATTTCACTTCAAACACATCCTTTATGCGTTGGCTTCTACGAGCTGGCAGCACTATATCTTTACTTTCTTTTTGTTTTTTCTCTGCATTTTCTCTGCACTCTTTTTCTTGCCTGTAAAATTAAAAAAAAATATCATATCATGTCTTATATACATAAAGCTCTTGCCTATAAAATTTCATTAAACAGTATTAAATCAATAATATACTACTTAGTGGATTTACAACTTGCCTGTTTGTCAAACCAAGACGTGATAAATATTCATTATTCTTGGCCACACGTTCTTCATGAAAGCACTCATAATTTGTCACTGGAATTTCAGCATTATGATCACTATCATCTAATTTGCACCTTAAATTCTTTTTCCTCATTTCCTAATGTCCAAAAAAACAATAATGTATAAATTAGCAACTTGATACAAATATAATTAACCGTAACAGAAATTGCATAAATACAAGTTTATAAGGTCTAAGTTTTAATGAATAGTCATTGAAAAACGTAGGAAGTCTAAAGCACTGCAAACAACAATAGTCATTAGATGTTGTGGGTATTTCAATCAATGGATATTAAATAATGGTTCCTTGCAGAAATGCCAGTTGCATAAAAAGCTTAGCAATGTATTTGAATCAATCCATCAAATCTTGGGATTGGAATAAGGAGTCCTTCACATTGGATGTGGATTCACCATTAGGTCAGCGATAAATTTGGTGTTTCTGGTCTTTTGGTTTCATTCCTCTATTCTTTTGTTTAATATACAATATGATCTTTGTGGGCAATGAGCAGTTATATCTAAGTCTCTGTGGGATGAATGGGCTCAGAGTGAGGCAGATGCCTAGACTTTGTTTACATTGGCACCTCCTTCATCTGAAGTAGCAGAGCTCACAAACACTTGGGATATCTACAGATTGCAAATCTCATTATCAAATATTATCCTAACTGTGAATTGGCATTTTCTGGATTTTATATAGCTCCATAGCTTGATTCCATTACTCTGCTACTCAGCTTGCTTAAGGTGTTTAGCTCATAGTTGAATTCTTGAATCAATATCAAGGTTTCAAAGAATTCACCTACAACTGAATAGCTAATTCATTATACATGTCATGGTATACAATTCCTCAAGTGAAATTTTCAAGAAAAGGGCAATGAGAACATGACAAAGATGACTAATTAGTTTGCAGCCAATCCTATGCAGTAGCATTACAATTTTGGTGAACAGCTACATCAAAACAATAACTCGTATGCTTAACTTGCTCACTTCCCAAGCAAATATAATCACCATTAATTAAGCTTTATCGAAGTTATCTAAAGTTTGACACAATAGCTCAAGATTGTATATAAACTATAGGCAATCTATAGACGTTCCTATCATATGCTAGGCATTAACTCAGCAAAATGCTAAGAAAAACAAACTCAGGAAACTGGGTATTTCCATAATTTTAAAATAAAGAGCTTTTCATCATCCTGTCAATTACATGGTAAGACAAACTAACAAGAATAATAGTGAAATGAAACCACTCCAAGAGAAATCTCTTTTAAATTCAGCATGTTCAGGATGGATCAGCTATAAAGGTCCTAATCATTGTGGTTCAGCTATAAAGATCGAAATCATCATGGCTATCTATTAAACTTAAAATAGAAAGGTCAAACAATCTGTATAAAAATGCACACATAAGTAAAACCAATGATCCAGGCATAGGCATCATATAAGTAGCACACATCTCCTTTAAAAGATGTCTTAAGTTCTTAATAACAAAGTTTTTTATAATCTATCAACAAAGAAAAACATTCCAGCTATCAACAACAACCATGACTGATATGGAGGAAAAAAATACCATGATTATGAGCATCCTTCATAGACACAGAACAACTAAAATGTCTCTCACTAGTCCCCACTTTTGATTGCATAACAGAGTTTGACTATCAAGGGATCAATGCAAGAATTGTAGATGTTCTACGCTCAAACAATTTGCTACCTAGGATTGATAATTGCATTAGTCAACATATGGCTTCTAGCACACCAAGGGAGATTTAATGTTAAGCTAGTATAAGCAAATATGATACCAAATAGTTTAAGGAACATGTACAAATTATACTTTACAAAAGAAGTTCTATTTAAGCATAAAGGAAGCATACCAAATCCAAACAAGTAATTTCATTGCTGATAATTTGCATTAATATTAAATGAACACTAAAGGACAATTAAAAATACAGATATTCTTTAGAAAGTAAATCACCAATATAGATTGAAACAATAAAATAATCTCTTTAAACAATATAACGAATGGATACGAGTTGTTGCTATAAGCGATCAGATATTTTCAACTTTTGAATGTAGAACTCTCATTAAATCCAGAAGTTCAACACCAAGGACTAAAAAGTTGCAAACTATAAATGCAAGTGTGAAAATAAAACTTGAAAACTAATGCAATTGCAAACCAGCTAACATTTATATCAAGGAATGTATTGTAAGTTTGCAACTATTACCCGGCATCAAAGGCATGCATTACATATAAGACTACAGATTTGTACATTTAGAGAAAAAAATTACAAATACATAAGAAGCATCTAAAAATGCTCAGGACCTTTAAGTTCGTTTCAACATAACGTCATAGGTGTCCCTGTATACCCAAAAAGAACACAGAAACAACAGTAGAACTAGAGACACATCAAACTAGGATGCATTTATAGATGCAATATTTGTCAATCATAAAGACATCTGACAAGTCCACATTATGTGCCTCTTTCTTACTGTTTGATATCTGCTCCAAGCATATGTAACATATGGCCAAAACATTTTGTTTTATATACAGGTTCAAGATAACTAACCATATTCAAGAATCCTCTTAAATTACAAAGTTCCTTAAGTTTCGAGCTATCAGACAACTATATTGAAGATTCTTCTGCACTAGAACTTCCTAAACATCCAACTATTCTTCTCTTTGATGATACCCTTGATATTGGCTATTTAAAAATAAATATGCGTGCACATTGAAGATACATTTTAATCACAAATGTTGCTTTAGTACACTGCCCTTAAAGTAGATCTGTAGTTATGTTCTTTACAAAACATCAATTATGAAAATAGCCAATAGGCCAATGTTACTACTCAAAGACCAATCCGCCTTGTAAGGAAAGATTCCCATATATTGATATAGACTTGGGAATTAAAGAATGCTCTGTTGTTACTGTACCTTCAGGGCTTAAGGAGTGTGGAGTCAAATCTCCATTCAGTTTAAAACCTTAACAATTAGGATTAGAAATTTCACAAATTCCTTCCCATGGCAGAGTATCACCATTTTGACTTGCAGTTGTCCTAGATGTCTCTAAAGGTGCATGAGGGCAGATCACCTCAGTTTCACAATGAACACTAATATCAGCATTATGAGGCTGGACACTACAATTCCCTTCTTTAAAATTTCCACTGCATGGGCTTTGGTAAGGAAAAGTGCCCAACTTAGACTCTACTTTTACTCTGAAGTCAGATAAAAGGGTTCTTAACCTTGCAGCCTCAACCTCAAGAATTGCTTGGCCTTGTAGTCTTCTCAGTAACTGTTGGTTCATCAAATGCAATTTTTGCATTTCCTCTTCTAAATAAGCAGTGTGTGCTTTCTTTTTCTCCCTATATTTTCTCACAGCTTCACGGTTCCCTAAGGGCCTTTTCTTTTTCTCTGTGCATTGCTCTATTTTCTCAACCAAACCCATTTCTTCTTCTGTAGAGATAATTTGAGTTTGAGTGTGATAACAAATATGAGTATGTGCAGTATCTGATCCAGGGGGATTGCAAGTATGAGTGTGTGTGCATGTGTGACTATTTTTCTTCAAAACTTCATCCACAAATGTGTCCATGGATGTCAACATGGAAAAGTGAGTAACAAGATCAGGACTGGGAAATACTTCATCATCAGAGAACTCAAGCTTTCCATCATCTATTTCCACAACCAGATATCATCATTGCTTACATATTCAACAAATTTTCCTATCAAGAGGATCATTGCACCAGATAAGCAATATAGATAAAAACTAATAAAAAATACAATAATTACATTTAGGGAAAAAATGTGATCACCAAATTATCATTAGAAATCACCTGGGGAAGAATATCTGAAAGGAATAATACATTTTGAAAACAATAAATAAATAAATAATCAGATCAACAAAATTTTCACTAGAAATCATCCAAGAAGGAACGACAACCCACATAATACAATGAACATTGACATCACAATGAGTACCATAAACTAACTGCACCATTGTTAAAAACCAATTTAACACCATCTTGGAACTAAAATAACAAACCAAATAAGAAAATTTGTCACAACATTAAAAACCTACACTGCATACTAGTGCACAAAACAGAAAAAGAAATCTTGACCCCATTATCTGCACTGAATATAACATCTTCCTAAAGGAACTGATACAAACATCAAAATATGCACACAAACGAACCACCTCTATAGAATAAACCATTTCCTATATTAAGGAAAACAATATTCACATAGCATCCTAGAGCTCAACTGGGCATCAAACCCTACAGTACAAACAACCACCCAAACAACTTTAGAAATCCTTGCCCCAAAAACTGTATTCAAAATATTCACTATCAAATCCAAGGAATCGTGGTGTAATTGTATAGTGGAGAACCTTTAAGATTACTGGTGTTAAATCCCTTTTCATAATAGTCAGGCAGCCCAAAACCCTGTTAGGCATGTGGTTATTCTGTGATGAAATTGATATCAGGGTACATTCAAGTGTGACCATGATCCATCCAACAACATCGCCACCAACAACATTGCCACTTGATGTCATGTTATGACTAGTTCAAACCAAAGGGTAAAGGGTAAAACATAGAAGGGTAGGGAAGGCAAGTTAGGGCTATACTTATGGAGAAAGCAAGCCATATAGAAATTGAAGCTAGAAAAGAAAGATAGGGTTGCAATCATGCAGAGTGCACCCAAGGATAAAATAAAATCGGCTGCCATGGAAAGGCATAGATAGAGCCATGGAGTGCATAACCATATTCTGAACATACACTCTCTTGAACAATATTGCAAAAAGGGTTTTAGTACCAAAATTTCTCCAGCACCAAACTCTCACTATTTTTTACCAAATTTTCATTCTTTAAACTTAAAGAACTAACAATGAAGCTAACGAATCAAACTGGACTGACCAAACTAAATGATGAGGGTTACACATTTGAAGATAAGAATATCATCATTATCAAATATTTTCAAATATTTGAACTTCCAAACCTTCCTTTCAAGGTATTTTGTCACCTGGCTACAAAATACCTCACCTACTGGTTGAAATCAAAGGACAAACGAAATGCAAAAATGAAAAATTCACATGGTTTTTAGTAATTTTTTCTACAGATGAGTCCACACCCAAAACATGTAAGTCAAAGGTCAAGTTTCTGATGAGTTTCAATAAAAAGAAATCACAAGTTTCATACAATTACTTGGTTGAGACTTGTGTGTGAGTTGTGTCAACTCATTGCATTTTATTAGGCCAAGTCTTCCAAGTTTTCAAAGAGGTTAGGAGAATATTAATATATTATATATCAAAACTTGAACCTTACAATAACAAAAGAAAATTTTCAATTGACTTAACATGGGAATCTAGCTCTTTTCATTCAGAAGCAGCCTCACAGTACCTGCACAAAATATGTTAAAATAGTACAAGCATTATAACAGTCATAGCAGTGAGTCAAAGTATAGTGGTCAAGGACTGTTATAACATCTTGTCATGAC
This sequence comes from Sequoia sempervirens, assembly GCA_007258455.2. NCBI lineage: Eukaryota > Viridiplantae > Streptophyta > Pinopsida > Cupressales > Cupressaceae > Sequoia > Sequoia sempervirens. Next base: position 482,507,615 of record VDFB02193867.1, on the reverse strand, counting down.
AGTGGAAGCAATGATCCAGAGGAGCTGTCAAGAAAAGATCATTGTCAAAGTAAAGCAATGATGGCATACATATTCATATTGCATCCTCATTTTTATATGAAAACAAATTCATATTACATTCATATAGCAATTTTTTTTGACATTAATGCTTTGAAACAGGTATTAGTCTGCAGGTCCATGTCCTTAAAACATAAAACAGTCTTAAAACAACATAAAAGTCTTAAATAAAAGGTCATAAAATGGGGCTCATCAACAATCATCTACATTTCCAACAAGATCAGAATCCTGATCACTCGTGTCTGCATCTACTTGATTTTCTTCCTCATCCTCATTTGTGACATGCAATACATTCTCTCTTCCAATTTCTTCATTGGTAATCAAAATCTCTTCTTCAAACAGTCCCTCATTGTCTTCATCCACTTCTTCAAATGTTTCTTGTAAATTAACATATTGCCCATCAAGCATTACATCAACAACTTCCATGAATTTTCATTTCCAACGAGACTCTGTTTGAATGAAATATGACCAACCTGGGCTTCTTACATCATCAATTAGAAATGATTGGTTAATTTGAAGAGGGGAAACATACGACTCATCTGTCTCTGAAAAAAATTGTCGTGTATTTGCACGTATAAATCCATACTCATCAAATTGCATTGCGGATGGTCAGATCCACTTACATTTTAATAATATAGGACTATTTTCACCAAAATCCACTTGAATAATTTCTTGGATGAATCCAACATAAAATTTCTTCTCAATTTCATGAAGAAATTCAGCACTAACAACACAATCACAATTTGTCTTTCCTTTGTCTTTTTCTTCCACTCTTAAATGACTACCATAGGCCCACATTCCACTAAAATGCATAGCCCATAAATGTGGAGGTTGTGAAAGCTTACTTTCCTCTGTTGTTATATCTTGACCTTCTTCTTTTGCATCACTGATTGCATTAGTAATCCATTCTTCAAATTTTGGAAAAAAATCACCTCTAATCAAATAATGACATCTGCGCTTTTGAGGTCGATGTTGCATCCAAGCTTGATTCTCTTCTTCATGTTTTCTACATAGAATAATGATGTACAAATAGTAAGATTAATAATATAAATGTGTAAATGCAATTGAGTACATAAATTATTGTGTAGTTTTTTTTACCTGCGCACTTATCGAACGAAGATGTGTTTTGAAGAATAAAGGCATGTATTGGACTTCTTTCTTGATATGATAGCTTGAAGTGACATCCATTTCCTTCTAATGCTTCACCTGCAACTCTCTCATCTTCATCATCATCCCATACACGTCGATTGACATTTTTAAAATCCTTCATATATTCTATGCAAAATCCCATGGCCTCTTGCATTGAATATCCCTCAAACATGCTGCCTTCTAGTTTTTCCCTAGTACGAACAATTTTTTTCAAAACCTTCATATATCTTTCTATAGGATACATCCATCTCGTTCTTACTAGGCCACAGTGCTCTAGTTCATATTGTAGATGTATCAAAAGATGCATAGAAATGTTAAAGATTGTTGGTGGAAATTCTCGTTCCAAGAGACAAAGGACTTCAACAACCTCCTCCCTCAAACTATCAAAGTTCGAAGGATCTAATACATGCAAGATCATTCTCTTCAATATTAGGCCCAACCTTATAATTGCCAATCTTGGCCCTTTGCCAAACTCAATATATTTACCACAATAGGTAAAATATTCTCTATTATGACATGATAGTCATGGGTCTTGAGGCCTCTTAAGCTATTAATGTCAGTTTGGCTTCTGATGCTGCTACTTACATATCCAGTGGGGAAGCGAGTTTGAGACATCAACTATAAGAATTGTGCATGTTGTTCCTTTGTCCAGACATAAGGAGCGCTAGGTTTTTTATATTTTTCATTATCATATTTTTCAACCCAAATATTTCGGCAAATCTTTATTTCTCAGAAGTCTTCACGTGATGAAATAGTATCAAAAGCACCAAAAAGAGTTTCTATAATAGCATAAGCTATATTTTTCTCAGTATGCATAAAGTCAACAGTATGCCTAATGGCTATATCCTTAAAGTATGGCAACTTATAAAATATGCACAACCGTTTTACACCGCTTTCATTACATGGATCATATCTACTGCTAGCAATCCCATCATTTTCAATAAATGACATTCTTTTTTTTCCATTCTCAACAATGTAATCACCTGTTATTAGCAATGGCACTTCATGATTCTCTTCTTGACCATTGAAACGTGTTTTTTGTTGATGATATGGATGATCCATTTTAAGGTAAGCACAATGTCCACAATAAATACACTTATGCAAACTTCTTGAGTGCCTCACAAAATCCTTAAAGTTGCAAGTAGGACATCCATGGTATCCATGATCAGAGAGACTAGACAATGTGCCATATGCAGGAAGATCATGAATCGTAAACAATAAGGAAGCTCTTAAAGTGAATTTGATTGAATGACCATCCCTTAAAGATTGAATTGCTTCAATTCCTTTCCACAATTCCATTAGCTCATCATATAATGGCTCTAGATAAGCATCTATTGTATCTGAAGTCACACTTTTCTTTCCTGGTATAATCAATGATAACATTAAGAAAAATGGTTTAGTTGCTAACCATGGAGGCAAGTTATAATTTATTAGAAACACTGGCCAAGTTGACCATTTAGTACTTTGATCTGAGAATGGGTTCACCCCATCTAGAGCCAAACCCAACCTTATATTACGAGGATCTTGAGAAAAATCAGGCCATCTGTTATCAAATTCCATCCATGTCTTAGAATCAGGCACATGTCATTGTTTTCCATCAGTGCTCTTATTTTTGGCATGCCACTGCATAAGTTCAGCAATGTCTCTGCACCTATACATTCAGAGTAATCATGGGATTATCAAAAGTGGCGAAGAACCTTTCTAGGAACCACAGCTGATTTCAACCCTTGTCTATACCTCACTTCATGACATTTCGGACATTCACTCTCATTTGCAAGATTTTTGTGAAATAATACACAACCATTCACACATGTGTGGATGTTTTCATACCCCAAGCCGAGCTTACTGATTTTCTTTTTACATTGACTTCGTTTTGTTGGCAATGTGGAGTCAGCTGGTAACAATGAACTTAATAATGCCAATAACTGATCTACACTCTCATTTGTCCAGCCATGTACCACTTGCAAGTTAAGAATTTGAAGGATTGTTTGCCAAATGACTTAACTTGCAATTAGCATACACAGGCTTTAAAGCATCCTCCATTGACTTGGCCCAATCATCGTTTAGACCCTCATTCAACATTCTATCAACTTCAAACCCTTCATCAAACATTTCTGTCTGTTCATCTATGTTTGGTGCCACTTCATCTATGTATGTTTCCTCTTCATCTCTCACAGTCTGCAATTCTATCATATCTTCATAATAATTGTAAGCCCAAGGGCTTACACCACTATGCCCATATCTTATCATATGTCGATAAATCATATTTCTTTTTTTCACCTTTCCACTAAGACAATTTTTACATGGACATGGATATTTGTCAATGTCCCTCTCATCAGCTACTCTCTCATCATATGCATGATATTGATTAGTAGTCAACCTTTGACGCTGATCCATCTGTAATATTGTGCATTCCAGTATTAATTTAGTTTTTGATTTAAAGAAAAAACATAAATCTAAAAATAGAGATGCCAAAACATTGTTGAAAGTAGTCAATTTTAGTAGAGACCATAACAAAAAGAAGAGGATATAATGAGTCATTGTTCTGAGATCTATCTTACATTCATTTGAAGTTTACCTACTAAGAATGGAATATGCCTATTTTTCCTATCAGCTTACTTTCAACAATGAGGGTTTTGAATTACCTCTGAATTCACTACAGAGGGCTTCGCTGACTTCAAATTTGTTGCAGCAAACTCCAAATTCCTTGCCCACCTTTTCAAAAGTCTCCAAGTCCTATCCAAACAAGCTTTATCACCCATGCAAGTGCTTCAATACCTGTCCACGAGAATAACAAACATCAACAACAATCCAATTTCATTCCCATGCCAACAAAGACATAGTCTGGAATCAGCACAATCAGACAATAAGGGCATCAAAGAAACAGAGGAAAATGAGGTGGCATCTAACCATGCCTTGGTGGATTCTCAAAAAAAAAGAGCAAAAAGAAAAATTCACTAAGAAGAATACTGCTCCTTCAAATGGGAAAAGAGCTAAAGTCCCCCATAAGGGAACACCCATTCCATCAAAAACACCATCCAATGTTACATCTAGGACATCAAAAGTTCGGGTTTCATCAGTGATGCAGAGTTAGGAGGATTCAAAACACATCTCACAAAACCTTCAACTTGCCTTCCTTTGACACACTTAATTCAACTATATTTCTCTCAATATCAACAAAGATCAAATTCTTTCACTATTGCCCTTAAATACACATCATGGCTCTTGGTTCAAACACTCAAGACTCCAAAATAGAGAACAAGGCCATATTCCTCTTGTAGTTACTTCATGACACCATGCAGTGATAATTCAAATGGGATTTCATTCATACCTTCTCTGTCACAAATAGCTAACAATGGAAACATGAATGGAGAGCCTTATATGAATGAATGGAAACAATGGCTCATTTTGGTATACTACCCCGATATGCCAGAAATGATCTTCAGATGAGATGGTTTGAGCTACCAAATTGCTACATATTTCATAATGGTAATGCTGAGAAACAAGCTTCAAATTTTAGTCTTTCCTTGTGTCGATAACTCATAGTTCATGTTGTCTTTGGCTTCCTTCCAGATGCATCTTTAATTGCATTGTTTAATATTATATTTTATATACTTACATGTTCTCCCTTAGAACAAAAATTGGATAAGTTCCTATTGATATTTGCATGGTGATTTGTTCACAATTGAGGAGAATCGTCTGCCGTTAGTTTTATTCTACATAGGTTGGTCAATCATTCTGAGGCCAACCTGAGATATCTCTTAGGAGTCTTATATGTCTTTTCTTTGGGTATTGTGTACCAAATATTAGCCAATGCATGGGAGGAGGGTGATGAAGTTGTCCTTTACACTTGTCGATTGGTTGACTTGCACTTGGAATTGGTTGGTGGACCCATCAAAGAAAAAAAATTAAAAAATTCCAGAATGAGCTGTATGTGAACCATTCAATATAACCTTTTCTTTTGTGCTTCACTTATTAACCTATGCATTAAAAAAGGATGTCATAATGTATTATCTTTTTGACTTTGGTGATCAGATATGAGATGTGTTTCAATTTAAAGAGTGGGGAGGCTTCACAAAAGAAACTGTCAGAGTCTGCAGTAGATTTTCCAAGGATTAATGAAAAGTATATTGGCAGGTAAGAAAATTCTAAGAGATAATACATACACTCTTTCCCAGAACACTACAACTATGTTTTTTCCTCCATTCTCTCCCTCATAAACAATGCTTGTGGATCATATAACCAAGGATACCATGTTGATTGGGAAATATCTAATTCTACTTTATGATTAACATGGGTGCAGAAAGCAACGCTATGTGTATGGTACTACACTAGATTCAATAGCTAAGGTCAAGGGACTCGTAAAGTTTGATCTTCCAGCAGAACTTGAGGTTGGGAAGTCACAGATTGAAGTTGGAGGCAATGTGCTAGGGGTTTTTGACTTTGGACCTGGAAGATTTGGTTTTGAGGCAATATTTGTACCCAGGGATTCTGGGTTAGACCTTGCAGAAGATGATGGTTACTTGATCTGTTTTGTTCATGATGAGAACATTGGGTATGGCTCTAGGCTTCTAGCTTACTTACATTCAGTTCTTTTGAGTCCTGACTTGTCTTATATTTTTTCTTGAGAGATGATAAGAAGTAAATAATATTTATATGAGGGCTATTGCTTGTGAAATACATGATGAGTAGGTTGTCCAATGCAGGCCACTATTTCCAGAGATCTAGTCTTTAACAAAATGGCTCAGATAATAAAAATACCATAGGCAATAATGAAACCAGGACCTAGATAAATCATAGTATTAATCGCTACATAAATGAAGATTATCATTCAGATATATAGTAAAAGAAAAAGAAATCTTGAAATAAACATTTATAAGTCTTCCATATGTGTATTATGAGATTGCAAATTGGAACTTCTAAGGTATATATTACCAAAACGAGCCATTGTAGTATACCTTCTCTGTCACAAATAGCTAACAATGGAAACATGAATGGAAATATGAAAATTTATGAGATAACAAAAGTTTGGGAAGGTTGTTTGAATGGAGAGCCTTATTTATCAAATAGTATCTCAGAAGATACATCATATATCATTTTGGAAGCACCATTGAAAAGAATGTCAAAAGAGAAATTAATATCCCATTATTTAAGGGTTGTAGCAGCAATAAGAAGGGATAAGGATCATGTTCTGGCTGAAAAAATAGAAGAGATTTACAGGCTTAAGCGGGACATTTTGAGGGAGAAAGGCAATGATAGTTGCAAATTGTGTCTTGTAACTATTCAATTACAACGAGTAACAGACAACTTTAGAAGTAAAACGTAAATGTTAATATTCTATAACTTAATAGTCTGATGTGAAATGATAATGTATCATCTTCCTAAATTGACATTAAACCCAATATTTAGTTGTGACAACTGGAAAATTGTTTGAATTAATTAAACAGTGAGGATTTATAGCATTTATAAAGATTCACAACATATGGTCAGAGAGCATCTCTATATGAATCAAACAAATAGAAGCAAAGGAGAAATGGGGCAGCCTTGGACTTTTCTTATTCTCTTTTACATAGTTGTGCCATTGTTTTGCTATAGCTTTTTCTCTTTTCATAATTTATATGTGTGCTACTAAGAAACATATATTCACCTGCTGAAGATAACATTATATGAAACATTGGAAAACTAATAATTGTGCATCATTACACAATTATCAATGGCAGGTCTGTTGTGATCGTACCTCCAGAAAACATTTAGCAAAGCTTGAGTAAGCCTACCATTTGGCCTCCAACTGTTTAGCTGGTGCAAGTGGCCCAGCAAGGGATAAAGGTCGTTGGAGTTCTAACATCACAAAAGACCATAATTGGCTACTCAATCATTTTTATTGAACTTCATACTCATCTCACATCATAAAAAGGTGTACAATGCATTGTTGGGTCAAGGGTGGTAGGTAGTGGCCAAAGTCAACCATAATTGGAAAAAAGAAATACCCTCCATTGAAAATAAGGATAGGAAATATATAATTGATATGATAAATCAGGTAGTGAGTGAAGAAGCAGATTCATCAGTTTCGGACTTTGAAGAAGAATGACCAAAGAAAAGTGATAAAGGCCTGATGATCCAAATACCAAATGAATCCTGAAGCTGCATCCATACTCTGAAGATGGAAGAAATTCCCTCAGCAATCCATTTCATTGGAAAATGGAAGACTATTACTACTCCAGCCTCTAATGGCAAATGAAAGAAACCTCACTTAGTACTCCAATTTGGCTTGTTATAATTGATCACTAGCTAGTAGACTTACTACAGAGATTGCAAACACTCTTACACAACCAATTACAACTCAAACCTGAAACCTTTATTTCTTTGTTACACTGACAGTCATAACATATGAGCTGTAACACTGACAAATGCTCCCAATACTTGTAAACATCTTCGAAGAGATACAAAGCAAATAAGCAGACAAACTATGAGTTTGATTGTGCTTAGGAGAATTTCAGTTTTGTTGTCCCCAATTAAGTGTGTAATTTGATTTCTAGCATATGGAATCCCCATCCTAGTTTTTACACATCATTCCTTAGCAACATTATAAGGTAAACAAGAAAAATACCACAATCCACCTGCAACTCGCTCTACCCTTATTGCTCCAACTTTCATAATGAATCTATGGTTCCCTAGGCACCTTAGATTCAGGTTAAGTGTACCTTTCAATATGAATCTAAGGTGTAATCAGCACCAACAGATGTTCTGGGGCCAAAACTGCCTGAGGGGCCTACTTGAAGAGTAGTGGTGGTCCATATGTTTTCAGAAAATGAATGACCATGGATTGCCACATTCTAGAACTTGTTTCTCAAGAAAATGGGGTTTCATGCCTTGACATGTCAACCAAAATGAAGTTTGATTACTGTAACAACCTTTAGAGTCTAAGGGGCTCCTTTCCATGACAACTTCTTGATCAAAAAACATTTAATGGGAAAATTCATCTTTAAGAATCTGAGCTTAAGCAGTTTTATAAGTCAAATTTGTTGTGTGATATGTAAGCATACACACATTAATATATATAAATGTACATAAATAAGTACACATGTACTTAGCTTCGAGTCCCTATATATGCATTGTAAACTTGCAAACATATAATTGATTCATAAATTGTACACACACACACACACACACACACATATATATGTGTGTGTGTATACACACATTAATATACATGTATGTACATATATAAACACACATAATATATGTATGAATTGATATGTATGTATTTAAAGAATTTTATATAAGTATACACATCAATATACATGTATGGACATATATAAACATATACACATTTATATCATTGTATATGTAAGCATACACACATTAATATATATAAATGTACATAAATAAGTACACATGTACTTAGCTTTGAGTCCCTATATATTCATTGTAAAAATGCACCAACTATGCATATAGCACAAAAAGGGAGGGGCAATTACCCCTAACTTCTGCCATAGATACTCAAATGTATCCTTTGCAAGCACCTTTATGAAAATTTCTACAATCTAATCCTTTGTAGGTACATAATACAACTTCACTCCTATCTCAGCAACCTTCTATCTCAAGAAAATGTCTACTTAATTGAGTAGCTTCTGACAACATATTACACAACAAATTTGACTTATAAAACTGCTTAAGCTCAGATTCTTAAAGATGAATTTTCCCATTAAATGTTTTTTGATCAAGAAGTTGTCATGGAAAGGAGCCCCTTAGACTCTAAAGGTTGTTACAATAATCAAACTTCATTTTGGATGACATGCTAGAACCTGTTTCTCCAATAAACAGCCAGCACAATAAAAAAATATATATTTAAAGAAATAAAAAACTAATATTCAGTAACAATTTAACATCGTCCATAATAAATCTACCTACATTTGTCACCTCATATCTATTGAGATGGATTTTTGCAGTCTCTATTTGGGCTCTTTCACAATTCTTCTGCCATATAAAATTGGTTTCTGATATCCTCTACTTGCTTTTGATAGTCTTCTGATAGTCTAAAATGAATTCTCCCTTCCCAATAAATTTAAGCATTTTACTTCCAATAGTAAAAGTCCCGAAGTAGAGTTTGAATATGATTGTAAAAGTTGAATGATTTATATATTTTTTGTATAATGTATTTTAATTCAATAGTTCTTGCAGATGTGGAAATACACTAAACTTTTCTCATCAACTAAACCTTAGGAATCTCAGCTTCTTTATTCGAATGCAATTTCATTTAGTTTCTTATTTCCCATTTCCAATTTTAACAGTGGTAGAAAGACTAAGAAATAAACTAGGATGTGTGGTGTTACAAATTATGACTGTTCTTCACAACATATCATCAATTGCATCCTTGAGGTATGATACAACAGAAAGCAGTATGATAGGAGATTACATATATAATGTTGTCTCTTTCAATAGGCCTATTGAAAGAGACAACCGATTGAAAGAGACAACATATAAGAGGTTGAAATCATAGGATGCATATTTATAGATGGTGTAAGCAAGAATAACAGTTCACTATGCAATGAAGACAAATTTGGGGAGACTCTACACACATGCAATCAAGCATAATGAGGCTAGTGATAAAGAGATAGAGGATGACAGTCACATTGCAAAAGATTCAATGATAGTGATAAGAGATTGTAAAGTTTGGACAGTCAAGATGAATGCATGTGGAAAGAAACAGTCAAAAATATCATTCTAATGCAAAAGTATAGTCCAAGAATGGCAAGGAAGGAAGGGCATTGCCAACTAACGAAGGAAAGGGTTCAGGGGTAGACTTCAAGAAAAGCAATAATGGTTCACCTCAAGCAACATGAAGACCCTAAAAGCGTATCACCTTACAAGCAAGGCATATGAATTTTTGAAGATTACAATAGTCTATAAGCAAAGATTCAGATAGCATACATCAATATTCTCATGAGTTGGGTCATTTGTTAGAGTATGTGTTCCTAGAAATGAACACTCGCCATGAATCTATTAAGAGGCAGCATATCAAAGTTCACAGTCACCTTTCATGCCAAAAAAGTTACTGATTTTGGCTTTAGTACGAGGCAAGGTAATGTCACTATTCTTCAAAAATGCTAATAGGACCTAATGCAAGTGCATATGTAAGTAATTGAATTGTACTTTCTTTGAATGTTTTGGAACAACTTCCTATTGAAGAGCTATTTGACAGAATGTGGTTGAAAGGACAGTCAACTAAATGAAAGGGAAACTTTTAGGCTTCACAAATTAGTCATAAATGCAAAAGATTAGATATAAATGAGTAAGTTTATGACAGCCATTAATGGACAGTGTGTGAAGGGACAGTCCTTTAAAATTGATATGAAGTGGAATGTGCATAGATTGAGGGGTAGTTTACTATACTGTTATGAGAACATAGGAACCACCTTGCTCAAACATCAACAATAGTAACCCTACCTTTAAGACTACTTCTAACCTTTGAGTCACCTTAGATAGCTTTCACAAAATAGTTTCTAGACACTTTGATTCTGTGATGGAAAATACCTTGGAGACCTAATGCCCTTTTAAGACTCTATCCCACCTTGATAGCCACAAGTCATCATTTATAGATACATACAAGCTTCTACAGATATACCAAAAGAATGCTTTGCTTACCATACATGAATAAGAGACATAGAATCACAATAGAAAAGGAATCCAAATCTATTTTCTCACTATAAAGATGATTCCCCAGTCTTACCTATAAAGCTATGTGTTGTTGAGCCTGAGCTAAGACATTCTCTTGGTCTGGTTTTGGTTGACCACTGCTATGAGAAGGAAATAAGATGGAATCAATTAGATTGTCAGAAGTACAGATTAAAAAATAATAATATAGATTCAATTGTATTATAGCCTCATGTATATCTATACCTGGCTATAGCACGGCGAACAATCAAAGTTTTATCTCCCAATTTAGGGAAGCACATGCATTGTTTGTCACAGCTGGATCCTAATATTTTTGATAAAAGTAATTAGCATCTTGAATATGACAAGAAATAATGATGCTTGTGTCAGAGTACTGAAAATGCCATTTCAAATAAAATTTGTTAAGAACTTACAAAAATATCAGCATAAAGGCTCACCTAGTAGATGCAAAACCCATAACCTTTTGAATTCCTGGTATCTCTATCTTTACATTCACCTATGCATTCACCTGTGTTTTATGTAAAATTTCAAATCTTTTTCATCTTTTCTACTATGATATCAAAAACAGACTTGAAAACAAATGTGAAAAATTTGAAGGTTCTTATTTAAATTCACCATTCTCATAACTAAATTTCTTGTGTATTCGCAGTCACACCACCATATAATGAAATAATTAGGAATGACTTAATAGTTGTCATTAGTAGGTGGGAAATTAGTTTGAGAACACTAATTGTATCAATCTATTGAGATAAACAAAGAAAATAAAATATTAATTTACAACAATTTGTTTTAGAACCAGTTTGTTTTGCATAAAGATCTAGAGTTTTTAACAATATTAACAATATTACCTGTTTGCTTGCAGATGACCCACGGGTTGAAGAAAACATAAACTAGGGCATAATATTTTCTGCATATCCTTATCATTAAAATGCCAATACAATGGCCACTTCCCGCCATGCCCATTGTAAGCTTTCCCGCGAAAAGAAGCAACATCCCGAGTGCAACGCCGCGGCTATAGCAGAAGATGAGAGAGCCAGCTCAGAACCATAAAAAATATGGGAAAAAACAATAGTTTTAATGGCTATAGCAGCAGACGTGAGAGAGAGCCATCGAAAAAATGAGAAGAAACATTAGTTTTAATTTTAGGGAAAATTGGTTTCCATAAGAAATGTGATAAAAATTATTAATCTTAGAATATTTCCAATGAAAATATTCTTGTAAATTAATCCTAGAATTTTTTTGGGAAAGTTGGAAAATCTTATAAGCACTACATTTATTCATAACAAACATAAGTCTAGAGGAAGATAAAAGCTTGAATAGAAACCTAACAATCAATATTGCATAGTATTGAACCTACTCCATTATTGAACTATATCGTAGTCTAGATGATCAACAAAGAGAGACCCACATGCTAGAAATGGTATTGCAGGATAGAGGAGGGATGTCTCTTATTAAATGGCTTGTAAATGTGTGGCATACACCAAATCTATGTCGTAAATTATAGAAGAAAAAAAAATTCTAGACATGTTCTAAAGTTTTAAAATAATATCTATTCCCTTTAAATTAATCCTTTAAAAGACTTTAGCTAGTTCTTCACATTTTGCTTTTAAGTGGGGGTGACTAAAAAGACAATTACATTTTTATTAAAAAGGGACAACACATCATACTAATTTTTAAGAAAATAATACTCTCTTCTCTAGCAATTCACCATGGGAATCACTGCCATGACAAATTCACCTCAAGGAAAATTCACCACTAGCAATTCACCTCGACTGAAAATTCATCATCGCAGAGAAAATTTGATTTGAATTGTGGTGGTGAATTTTCCTTTGAGATGAATTTTCATGGTGGTGAATTTTCCCGCACCTATAAGTATACTTTTATGAAATAAAAGTAATTAAAAATATATTTTTTAATTCTACTCATAGAACTCATTGTTGTTGGCCTTAGATTTTCATGTATTGTGTGCAGCCCTTAACACCATTTTTAATTAATATAAAATTTATTAGACTATATAGACATAAGTCTAGTTGCATACATAGATTCTAAATTATGTATTCTAAAAGGAAATTGACATGAAGGCGAAAATTCTCATAATTATAAATCATGCAATAGACATTATTAATAAAAAATAGTAATTATCATAATAGACATGTTCTAAAGTTTTAAAATAATATCTATTCCCTTTAAATTAATCCTTTAAAAGACATTAGCTAGTATCTTCACTTTTTTCTTTTAAGTGGGGGTGATTTGAAAGCCATGATGTCCACCAATTACTTCTCATTCATTTTGTGCAAAAGTTGATGCTGCAAAAAAACAAATAACAAAACCACATAAGAATGTCAAAAAGTGTTTAACCAAAATTGAAAAAATTGGATCTTGGTCTTCAAGGTTACAGTTGGTTACTACATAAAGCAGTAGTATTATTAAAGTTTGTCAATGTGTTTGGATACTACAGGCAATATAGTTTATGTTTTTTGAAATAAATTTAAAGTTTAATAGATTTTAAACTAATAAATCGTGCACAGTAATTTGTGTTGCAAATACCTACAAATTACCTTTTCTTTTGATTCTCTTTTTTGAAGCCTTTGTCATCATTTGTGCAAATAATTTTTCCTATTTTTTTAGTCATTTGTGTAGATTTTTAAAGTTTAAAAGCTTAATAGTTGTTCTATTTTTTTGTTGTTTATATCTACCAATGATATATGAACATAGATATCTAAATAGTACAATCAAGAAAACATCAAATAGATCAATAGATATTGTTTTTGCATAATAAATATGTTTCATATTCTGAATATAATCCATCCCAATCCACAAAGGCTGATTATACTATAACTTTAAATAAGAGGTAGCAAGAAAGCTTGCAAATAATGAGTGTTCTTTCATAATGACATGAATTCCAAATAATTGGAGTTCCCTTACATAAGACGTTCAATTACTATAAAGGAAAAGTAAAGGTACATTCAAATTTGAAGCCATATCATAAGGATTTAGGTGCATTCAATTACAATCCTAGAAAAGAAAATCCACATTCAAATTTGAAGGAGTGTAATTGCAAATATTGCTATGACAATCTACAAATGAGTATCTAGTTTGTGAAAGGAAATTATCTCGAGAAAATTTGGAGTTGGGACTTAATGTCGAAATAAAATATGACATAAATGAGGAACTCCAATGGCATTTAGTGCCAGCAAAATGGTTGAGTTGTGAGAGTGTTTGGTCTTATTTTGTTGTTGCTTTTATGTATTTGCATACTTGTAGGAAAATTGTTAGAAAGAGAAAAGAAAGATGTTTTTTTGGTCATGTTTTAGAGCAAGTTGATATTAATGATTCATGTGTAGTGTATGACTACTTTTTTGAAAGAAGGAATTTGGATTAATCATTGGAGACACTTTGTAACTAAGTATATATGCAATGAGGGTTTTTTGGTTGGAAGTGGGAAAAATGTAGTTGATAAAATCAAAGTAACTAACCTGTAGTTCTTTTTTGTATTAGTGTTCATTCAAGAGTTTGAATTCGATAATGCCAATAAGCGTTCTTCTTCTTGCTTTCGACGAGCTACCTATGGACTTTGTTGCATGCGTGCATATCATTGAAATGTGAAAGCTAGTTTTATGCATAGGCTTGCAAGTTCACACACTCTAGAAATAGTTGTTAATGTGAGGTCATACTGATCTACATTGTTGATATTGATTGTTGCCTTTTCAAGTGTTAGGCTTTGTGATTTGTGTATTATTAAGGCCCATGCCATTTTGAGTGGGATTTGACGACAGAGACCATGACTAAATGGGGCAATAAGCACATTTTTTAGAATATTATTGTAATTTTATTCCACAAAAAATATTAATTAGTAATTTTATTTGTAATATTTCATTATTAATTATGGCAGGCTACGATCGAAAATAAGGTCTTGACGAAGGTTTTAGAGTATGTTTATTAAAATGAAAATTATGGCCAAGATTTTAATAATGAGCACCTTTATTTAGTAATTTTTATTTGTCCAATATTAGTCATTTATTTAGTCATTTAGTTGTGATTTTACCCAATGACCAAATTAGTCACTTATAAATGACCAAATTAGTCATTTATTTGTCAAATTCTACTAGTGTTAGTCACGTGACTATAACTTTTAGTCATGTAGTCATTTATTTGCCAAATTCCACTAGTGAGAGGATATTTAGATATCTTAAAGGTACACCGGATTATGGCTTATGGTATCCTAAGGGTGTTGATTTCACCGTGAGTGCTTATACCAATGCAAATCGGGTTGGTTGTGTGGATGATTGGAAGAGTACCAATGGGGGTGCTTTCTTTCTTGGCGGAAGATTGGTTTCTTGGTTGAGTAAGAAACAAGACTTGGTTTCTTTATCCACTACAGAGGTGGAATATATTGTCATAGCATCCTGCTACGCACAGGTTTTGTGGATGAAACAAACTCTGAAAGACATTGGAGTAATATGTGATGAGCCTATTCCTATTTTTTGTGACAACACAAGTGCTATAAACATTTCAAAGAATTTGGTTATGCATTCAAGAACAAAAAACATATCTATCAGATATCATTTCCTGAGAGAAAAACTATTGGAGAATGAAGTCAAGTTGGAGTATGTGACAACAAAGGAACAAATTGCAGATATATTTACTAAGGCTCTTCCGAAGGATACTTTTGAGTATCTTAGGGAGAGGTTGTAGGTTCCAAACTAGGTGCACATGGAAGTGCATTAGTGGACAGTGAATTCACAAATTCTTCATTTATCTGGACTGATGAATAGGTCTACTCCGTAGGTGGAGTAGAAAAGCTTTTAAATGTTGCAATATGAGTTGAATGGGTGTACTCCTAAAGGGGAGTAATTTGAGTTTTTTGGTCTTTTCCATTGATGTCAAAGGGGGAGAGAAAGTCGTGTGAAAAATAGTAAGAAAAGGAATAAAAGGTGTTCTCCTAGAATATTGTGTCAATTTTTGTCTTTGATGGTTTTTCACATCATGTGTTTCCATCAATGACAAAGGGGGAGATTGTTGCAAGTATGAGCAAGTTTGGTGGTGTTTTCATTAATGTTGTCATTGATGTCAACACAGTTCAGTATATTGCAGATTGTACATGTATAGTTGAGATACTATTGAGATGTTGTGAGTACATGGAGCTATCCTTATGATGTTGCAGATGTGCTGAATTGATGAGTTTCCAAGTGATTTTGAGAAAATTAATAAAGAGAGAAGTCAAAGTTATGAATGTGTTCAGAATGTGCTCTGCTATGTGCTCCACATTTCTCTTGTGTTGATCCTATTCTTGTGCAGATCTGAAGGATTATTTTTTATGATCTAATGCTGATATCTACTTATTTATAGCTTCTAGTTTGATGAAGTGTGAAAGTTGTGTTCACTGGTGTGTGAACCGGTTTAACAGAGTTAGCTTTTTGTGACTGGGAGAAATGTTTCTGCTCCGCAGTCCTTTGTTGTTCTATTTCAGATCTTGTGGATCTGGAATGTGTCTTATAATGGTGTTCTCTTGATTCTGGAAAAGATGTGTGTGGTTTGGTGATCTAGAAGTCAAGTTTCAGAGTTGTATGTGTTTGCACAGTATGGATGGACTGATGGAAGGATTTCGCTGTTTGAATATTGTTGCATTTGTTGTAGATGTATCTAAAAGAACTTGAGATGTGTTCTTGTGTATAATGAAGCATTTTGCATCATCTGCATGCTATCTTCTTGTTGTGAAGCGTGTACATCAATGTTCATTTGTGTTTCCATTAGGTTTGGCCGACTTGGTGTTTACACTTCATATGAAGAATTAAAATTTATTAAGGAAGCATGTGGTTGATTTGAGACATTATTTTTGGTCTTGGTTAAGTGGTTAATTGGTCCACTCTCATTCCTTTCCACCATGGGAATGTTGAGTTGCCGACCTAATTTGAATTTATGAAGTAAAGTTTATGTGGCTGACCTTGGAGAAAGTTTCTAGGGTTGAAGATGGTATAAATGCAAGTTGAGTTGTGATGGATTGCATGACGCGAAATAACAAAGTAAGCCACAAATTAAAAGAGCAGAAGTGTGTGAAAGTGAGTTGAGGTAGCAGTAGTTCATTGTGTTGGATTCCTGAAAATAGTTAGTTGAAGGTTTCTGCAATCTTTTGATCAAGGTTGTGGATGTGTGTTAATTGTTGTGGTGGATCTTTTGTTTTCTTCTATATCTGTAGGTAGTGAGACTTTGTATCTGGACAGTGAGTCCTCTTCTGGGCAGTGAGCCTTTATATTCGAGTTTTCTATCACTTTATATTGTGAGTTAATCCTCACCATGGTTTTTCCCTCATTGGGTTTTCCACGTAAAATATGGTGTTCATTGTGTTGATTTTTCTTTCTATTATTTGCATTTCATGTTCATATTTAATAATAGAACATCATGGTTGTGAAATTGTTAAATGCTGAAGTTGTAAGTTCAATTTTTGTGACAACTGATTCACCCCCCCTCTTAGTTGTCCTGCGCCTTTTAACATCATCACCCTCTCTTATCCTAATTTGGTGATATCCACTCTTTCAACCATTTTTTGTAAAATACCTAACCTTTCCCAAATAGTTCATGAGATCATTCATTCTTGGTAAAGGAAAACGATACATTATTGTTATTTTGTTGATGTCTCTTGAGTTTGTGCATGCATTCTCTATTCACCATCCATATTTGGTGCTAACATAGCTAGTACCACACAAGGGCTAAGAATTTCTCTAATAAGTCATCTTTCTAATAAATGTTGCACTTGCTTGTTCACCTCTTCATTTTTTGCAAGTGTCAAACTATAGATAGCCTTGTTGGGTAAACTTTCCCTTGGAATCAAATCAATATGATGGTTGATGCTCCTCATAGGTGGTAGTCCATTAGGTAATTCTTTAGACACAATATTCTTCAAGAATCTCCTTTACTTCTAAAGGCATGTCACTGCTATCATTTGTTTCATCTACTTGTAGAACTCTCCTTGGAAACTATTGCAAAGCATAGTTTTCCTCCCTAATTCTCTTTCAAAAATTGCTTTCCTATCACTAACAGTGTTCTTGGACCACTTTCCACCTCTTCTTCCTTGGTTGCCAATAGTGGAAGAGTGTTCTTTTTTTCATTTTTCTCCAAAGTGTAAGTGTTTGTTCTTCCATTATGAATTTCCTTCCTTTCAAACTACCATAGTCTCCCTAAGAGTAAGTGACATACGTCCATAGACATGATATCACACCACACCTCATCTTTATAAGTGCATATATGAAAGTTTACTAGGCATTGTTGGTCGACTAAGACTTGATTCCCTTTTTGTAACCATGACACCTTGTACTTGGGGTAGGGTGAGCTATCCTTTTTAACCCTAATTTTTCCATCATTTCAATTGAAACTAAATTACCAATGTTCCCACTATGTATTATAACTTTGCAATATTTTCCACCCGAATTACATATTGTTTTAAACAAACTTTTTCTTTGGATAGGTTCATCTTCTCTTTTGGTTTGTTTCAACAACATCATCTTCATTATAAGTGATTCTCCTCTCTCGATTTCATCTATTTGACTAACAAACCCTATAGACTTAATATCTCCTTTTACTACACGTGCACCTGCTACCCCTGTTCTCCTTGATCCTTCTGATATGCATTATGGGCATTCATAAATTATATGGCTTGAATGTCCACAATTGAAACATGTGCCTCGAAAGCCTCTACCTTGGTCTCTTCCATATCCAACTCTACCTCTCATTGGGTATGGTATTGATCTTGTTTCATCTTTCTCCTTTTGACTTTTTGAAGGGTTAGCCTCCTTACCATGGTTGTAATTTTTTTGTTGTTGCACTTTTCCTTTGTTGAATCCACCTCTTCCTTTGTTTGTTCCTTGCTTTCTTGCTAATTTCCCTTAAGCCTTTAGAGCATATTGATAGGCTTATTCCGCATCTTGTCGCATTATCATACTTAGTTCATCTTGAATGTTTATCCTCAATCCATTAACATATCTTGTTACTTTTTCATGGTCTAATTCATTATGACCAAATATGATAGAAATCTTGTAAAACTCCTTTATATATGCCTTCACACTCAACTTTTTTCTTAGATTCTACAATTTATTGATAAGTTCAAGTTGATAATCACTAGGTAGAAATTTAGTGTTCATCTTGCTTACCATTTGATCCCATCGAGTGATCTTATCTTTATCATTTCTTCTTCTCTCATCATGCACCTCTTTCCACCAGAGTGTTGCTTTCCCTTTCAATCTTGTTTCGGCAAGCTTCACTCTTTTGAGATCCTCTACTTCATCATACTCAAAGTATTCCTCCATCTCTTTTATCTAATCAATTAATTCATCTAGTTCTAAAATTCCCGAGAAGCTTGAACTAACTCTACCCTTGTTCCTTTTCCAATATTAGAAGTGGCTCTTATAAGTCTTCTTTCTCTTACATCTATATCTCCATCTGTATTTTCACCTTCATGTCTAGCCATATCTACTTCTTCTTCATCATATTCATTGTCACTATCTTCATGTTTTCTACCTCTTTGCATTCCACCTTCTATTGCATTCATTCTTTCCTACATTCCCATTCAAGTTTCTAACAACTCATCTAGTCTTCTTATTACTTCTATAGCTACAACCCCTACCATCCTTCTCCTTGGTGGCATCCTACTTCTCTAACTCACCTCCATTTTCCTTTTTCTTCTAATTTTAGTCTCCTAGCTATAATATCAACCACTACAAGAACACCAAGATTTTTACGTGGAAAACCCAAAGTGATAAAAACCACAGTGAGAATTAACTCACAATATATAAAGCTCACTGCTTACAAAATTACAATTTTGTTTTAAGGATCACTACCTAAGGAAGCTCATTACTCCTTAATGGACTTGAAAACTAAGGTGCACAACCTTAGGGAAACATACAAGGACCTGCTAAAAAGACTCATTGTCTAATAGCAAGATACATGAAGATTACAATTAAAATATGAACATGAACTACTATAAAAAAAAGTATCTAACACATGTTGATGTTGCAATCCCTTTTTCACCCAATTACTACATCATACTAACTGTGCACACTTCATACTCAACTTCCACACATTCCATACTTTCACAAAATATTTTTTCTTTTATAAATACCCTTCACAACAACTCAAAACTCCAATTAGGTCGGCTTCAAAAAGGACCTATAAAATGAATCGTGTGATACTACATAGGTCAGCTTCAAACATATGCATCATGAAGAAAAATGAGTTTTGGATTGAAATTCAAGGTATAACTGGGCCCAAAAACATCACAACACATTCTCCAAAAAAAATTGATTAATCAAGATCAACCGCAAATGAGGGAAACCAGATTGTCAGCCCAATCAATATCAACAACACCAAAAAGTGCCAACTATTCATCTTTACACCATCGGGGAGAAAGAAAAACCATCATGCAGACGAAGATGTGAACAAATTAGATTATAAATATCATCCTTACAACCTTGTTCTGAAGAATCTAATCATTATGTTCTAGTGCAAGAAGAGAAACATATTGAACTGATGAAAATAAAGCATTCTAGGCAAACTATAACACTCCAATACTTAGGATATTGCATTGTTGTACCAAATCATCTAAACTTACATGGATGAAACCTTATACTTCTTTGATCATATCCCCAAGTCTGCACAACCATAGCTATCACTCCAGAGGAATGCAAAGCAATCTAGAGAACATCTGAGACACTTAACTCTGTTATACTACAATATGGAGAACAATTACATCAAAATCTTATTGTAGAAATGTTATGACTTGAAATTATGGAAATAACCTCCTTTCCAGCTGCCAAACTTAAGTCCAAAATTGCACAACTAGATAATGCAATGTGGAGGAATGCAAACTAAAAACCAAAGTCACTGACTTAGGAAAATATGCAATTTTTTCCTTAGACAACTTTTCTCAACAACAAAAGTAAAAGCAAAAACACAATTGACTTTCATCTGACTCCTTGAAACATGGAGAAACTGATCAACAATGTATAACTATCTTAACCATGTTCATACCATGCTTCCAGACTTTCTTTCTTATTCTGATCTCGTGATTCCATCTGTGTCAAACCATCTCTCTCAAATCTTCCGCTATCCCATCAACTATATCATTCTATCTCTAATCATTTTTCAACATCTTCAACTTCTATACAAAATCTCTATACAAACATGACCTCAAGTTTATATCAATTACAACACATATTGAGTTGACATCAATGACAACACATATTTCCAACAATGCTCACAGTCACACTCAAAAGGGCTTCTTCCAACCCCAATCTTAGGCCACTTACTTTATCCCCGAAGCTGTAGTTGTGCTTTGATACCATGCTAATGGTACCCACCTCTTTGTAGGAACCTAAAAACCCACTTAAAATGAGTAAACAGGTGGAAAAGGGAGGTTGTGTTGTTGTAACAAACTTCACACAACCTTTACAAAGGTCTACACACATGTTGCAAGTCAAATAAAAGGTTTATGAGGCATAAAATCAACTACATAGACAATATTTATGTTGCTATCAAAAATAGGTTGTTGCTACAGGTAGTTGCAAAGATGGTTGTAGGTGACTATCAACAATTTCAGACTTGTAAAATACTCTAAACTTGCCCAAAACTCCACACTTTCAAAACAAAAAACTCATAGTAAATATTACTCATAAACACACGTATAAAAGATTACAACTATGGAGAGAATAATATTATTTTATATTGAAAATCCAACTTTTTACACTCTTTTACATGCATTTACACAAGCATTTGCATAATAGATCTCCCTTTGTCATTCTTCCTTCCTCTTTGTCTTCTACGATTTTGTTGTTGTCCTTTATTGATTTTGCTTCAACTACTCTCTCTTCTATTCCCTTTGTCTCTTCTATTCTTTTTCTATGTATTGTTGTTATGAACCTTCTTTTCTTTTCTTTTGTCCTCCCCTCTATTGTTCTCTCTTTCTTCTCCAAAAATTAAAAAATAAAATCCAAAAACTTCTGCCCAAATCTCACCTAAAACCTAGCCAACACTAAAAAATGTGGCATTAATGCACTAACTACTAGTTTTTAATTTCAAAACTCTCAATCATAGTTGCCTTATACCATTTATTATTGTTGATGCTCATTAAATGAGCTTACGATAGATATTTGTTACCTCAAACAAAACAAAAAATCCAAGTTTAAAATTTAAAACTCAATGGCATAGTACAGTGGCAGTGGAGGTAGATAAAAGTCAAACAAAATATTTAAATACCCTTGCATCACAATTATAAAGTAAAATTAACCTCGATAAATTTAGAGGTGGGTCAATAAACTAAAATGCTATTTTTATTAATTAAATACAATGGAAAGGGGTACTTAGCTTCAAGAATCTATGAGAACATCATATAGAATCTGATGACTAGGATACATAAATTAATGTTCTCTATCTAGAAGATGTCTCAAGTTTTGTGTAGTCTAAGATATTGCTATAAATCAATTGGAGTCCTTTGAGCTTAAACCCAAGCATTATAGAAATGATCTAAAGTGTGGAATGATTTGACAAAAAGTTGTAGCAAAAATATTTTTATTTTCACCTTCCCTATATCCAAATCTATCAAGGTGGTAAATAAGAACACTTTTGGGAAGATTATTAGATTGTTTGGGTTAAGTTCTCCTAGGTCACCCCCCTAGATGGGCCAACTTTACAACATTGAGTGAGTATTCAAAAATAGCATTATCAAGCATACAAATGGCTTATGTGATTATGATGTGAAGGGATAGTTATAAGCTCTAAATCTAGACATTTCTTTGTGTGAATTCTCTTGTCATTCCATATGAATTAATTGTACTTGTAAATGAATGTGAATACTAAAACATAGTACAAAATCATGCAAATGTTTACCAAGCCAATTCATAATGACTAATAAAAAAGAGCTAATAAATTATGAATATGTAAGAATGTATATAAATATAGATGGGATAAAACTAAATATATGAAAATGGGGTAACAACACTTCTGAAGGTTTTGCAAATGGGGTAACAACTCAAGCGGGCTTAACCTTGGAGAAAACTCCCTGGTTAAGCGCGCTTGAGCTGGAGCAGTACTGGGATGGGTGACCTCCTGGGACGGACCAGTGCTTCACCTCTGTGAGCATCACCTAGATGCAATGAGTGCTAAGTGGACCATTCGATATCATGAGAGATTGGTTCTTGTTGAACCACTACTCATGAAACATGGGTCAATGAGTTTGACTCGAAACTACATGGTTGAATCCTGATAGCAATATCATAATTTGACATGCTGTGGAAAAATACCTCCTACTTATCAATTGATGAGCTAAAGGGGCTCTATTATGAATGGTTCATAAGGCACAACACTTGCTGAAGGTTTTGCAAATGGGGTAACAACTCAAGCGAGCTTAACCTTGGAGAAAACTCCCTGGTTAAGCGCGCTTGAGCTGGAGCAGTACTGGGATGGGTGACCTCCCGGGACGGACCAGTGCTTCACCTCTGTGAGCATCACCTAGATGCAATGAGTGCTAAGTGGACCATTCGATATCATGAGAGGTTCTTGTTGAACCACTACTCATGAAACATGGGTCAATGAGTTTGACTCGAAACTACACGGTTGAATCCTAATAGCAATATCATAATTTGACATCTTGTGGAAAATACCTCCTACTTATCAATTGTTAGGCTAAAGGGCTCTGTATCGAATGGTTCGCAAACTGCTTATGGCGAAGGTTTGCAAATAGAGGTAACAACTCAAAGCGAGCAACAGCGGAAAACTCACAGTTACATGGCGGCGCTTAATTCAGGCGTCTTGGGATGGGTGACCTCCCGAGAGACGGACGATGCTTCATCTCTGTGAGCATCACCCTGGGTAATGAGTGCTCGTGGACATTCGATATCATGAGAGATTGGTTCTTGTTGAACCACTACTCATGAAACATGGTCCAATAAGGTTTATTTCGAAACTACGGTTGAATCGATAGCAATATCATAATTTGACATCTTTGTGGAAAAATACCTCCCTGTATCAATTGATGAGCTAAAGGGGCTCTATTATCGAATGGTTCATAAGGCACAACACTTTGAAGGTTTTGCAAATAGAATGCTGCTCAAGCGAGCAACTGTGGAAACTCCTGGTTAAGCATGCGAAGGCTGGGCGCGATACTAGGATCATTGACCTCCGGGGCGGACAGTGCTTCACCTCTGTGAGCATCACCTAGATGCAGCCAAGGTGCTAAGTGGACCATTGATATCATGAGAATTGGTTGCTTGAACCACTACTCATGAAACATGGGTCAATAAAGTTTGACTTTCGAAACTACAGTTTTGAATCGTACTTAATATCATAATTTGACATATGAAAAATACCTCCTACTTATCAACTGATGAGCTAAAGGGGATTTATAATGAATAGTTCATAAGGCACGACACTTGTTGAAGGTTTTGCAAATGGTGTTGCAAGCTAAGTGGGCTTAGCATTGGGGAAAACTCTATGATTAAGCAAGCTTGAGCTGGAGTAGTATTGGAATGGGTGACCTCCGAGATGGACAGTGCTTCACCTCACCTTGAGCATCACCTAGATGCCAGCCAGGTGCTAAGTGAACCATTCGATATCATAATTGGTTCTTGTTGAACCACTACTCATGAAACATGGGTCAATGAGTTTGACTCGAAACTACACGGTTGAATCGATAGCAATATCATAATTTGACTGCTATGGAAAAATACCTCCTACTTATCAATTGATGAGCTAAAGGGGGCTCTATTATCAAATGGTTCATAAGGCACAACACTTGGCGAAGGTTTTGCAAATGGGGTAACAACTCAAGCGGGCTTAACGGAGAAAACTCCCAGGTTAAGCGGCGCAGCTGAAGCAATCTTGGGATGGGTGACCTCCGGGATGGACCATGCTTCTCTGTGAGCATCACCTAGATGCAATGAGTGCTAAGTGGACCATTCGATATCATGAGAGATTGGTTCTTGTTGAACCACTACTCATGAAACATGGGTCAATGAGTTTGACTCGAAACTACACGGTTGAATCCTGATAGCAATATCATAATTATATGAAAATAGGTATAAAAAATGTTAAATGGATAGAGATATCAATGATGCACTAAACTTGACACAAAAAATTTATCACTTTATCAATATTCAATACCCAAATAGGCGCTGCATGAACTGGATCATTACCAAAAAAAAATCAAAATTTGCGGAGCCAAGCCAATAAGCTGTATATAGTGCTGCATATTCACCATTCGATTGCTCCTAAAGACATTTTTCTAATAAAAGATCAATGAGAAACTGAATGCTATTCTCACATTCGAAAAACTAAACGCTATTTCGATATCCCAAAATTTAGGAATTTATTTCAACCATCGTTTGAGGCTAACTTCGAATTCATATTTGCTCTGGGTTGTAGATTTTAACTGATAAATCAATTAGAACAACAATTCAATCCGGATGGTTTCCCTGATGTGGCGTTTGCTGCTGCTCCTCCTCCTGTTCCCCCGATTTCCTGCGGGTAGTGTTGGCGTGCCTGTTTAGGCTTGTGTTGTGGCTTCTATTCAGAGGTCGGTTTTTCTGGTTAGGAACTCTTTTCTTCGTGTATTGCTTCCAGTTGGGGTTTCCGAGAGGGTTTCCCCTCCTCCCTCCTCTGAATCAGTGGATATGGATAATGAAGTTTCATGGATTGTGGTTTTTAAAAAAAATATATTTCGAAACATGTTTGCTCAGTTCCATGTTAAGATCAAGGGTGTGAGAATTGCTAAGTCTGGATATAGTATTCTTTAATCCTTTTGTCTTTGTTTGTTTTTGTTAGCTTTACTACAGCTGGACTGTACTGTAATCAGACAGTTGAACGTCGGTTGTCCCACTTTATCCATGGATCTTATTCTTTTCAAAATTGTGAACCTTTGAAAAACCCCTTTTACCTAATTGAAAACTAATCAACCCAAAGAAAATGCTTGGCAGTACTACTTTTAAATCCATATCCATCATGGGAGAGGCAATTGTGAAGTGTTGAATCACGATGATAGCTATTCACTCTATGCATTAATTACATTGCGCCAACTTAGTGCTTGTTTACGACTAATATATACTGAAAGGACAATACACAAAATTTATAATATTTGGAATGGTAGCTGATGACCTAGCCCTACATCTGGTGGTCTGACCCTTGTATTGCATGCAATGGTCAATTCCACACCTTGTTTTCTGACCGTTTTTTCTGTCCAAACTGTCACACTTCTCTCTGTTTATGTCATATTTCTTATTAGCAGATCAGCTTTATCTGTTCCAATCAAAAATAAAATGATTAGGAGACGGCATTTGCATACAATTCTAATAACATGATCATGTAGTAATCATGGCCTTATCATTTGGGTTTGCCTCAGCAATACTGAAACATTTGTTTTAAACTAAATTATGGATCTTTATCATCTTGAAAGATGTGCTATAGGATCTGGGAGTTTAATTCTGTGGAAATAAAACATTGCTTTCGAATCACTATCTTGAGAATATGGACAGAACTCTGGGTTTGATTTATAAAGTGCAACCCACATGGCACCCATCACAGATATATGCTGATTTCAGAATAGATTCCCTCATTTTTCTTTTGCCATTTGGGAGTATATCCACCAAGAGTATATCTACACCATGAATAGATTTATTATGCATTATAAATAGACCTAAGTTTAGGATATTGTAGTCTTTTATTAGATAATAATAAAATTAGTTGAAGATAACAAAATCCACTGGGGGCAGCAACAATTCTAATAATTACTGAGTTTCTACACATCACCGCTCTAAAAATAAGCATATGATCAACCACACTTGAAACAATAATGCCTCGTCCCAGATAATTACTGTTGATCATATGTCAGACCCATATATGACTTCTCTAAAAATAAGCACATGATCAACCACACCTAAACAATAATACCTCTTCCCAGATAATTACTGCTGATCATATTTCAAACCCATGAGTAATTTTTTGATATACACTATTGCAAGAAGTTTGTTGTCCCCTTGTCAGAAGTCATAGAAACGGTACAATAATTACAGTTCCTCCAAACTTTGCTGCTTGTCATCTTTCCTACCTACAGGTTCTTTCTCAATATACTATTGGAAGAATATGGCTGTTTCCTCATGATATTTCATAACCAACAATTCCTTTGATGTGTACTATGACAAGGACTTTGTTTTCTGTTGGTCATACCTTTGAACCTAAGTTCTTGTGATTTATACCATTGCAAGAATCTTTCCATCTCCCTACTGTATTTCTGAGCTCAAATCCTTTTGATATATAATATTGCAAGGATGATAAGTGGTGGGGAATTGTACACGGTAGTAAGTGCAGTTGTTCCACTGTATGTGACAATGTTTTTAGCTTATGGTTCTGTAAAATGGTGGAAGATATTCACTCCAGAACAATGTGCAGGGATAAATAAGTTTGTTGCTATATTTGCTGTTCCTCTTCTATCGTTTGAATTCATATCTAGAATCAACCCTTACAAAATGAATTTTGTTTTCATGGCTGCTGATGTTGTATCTAAACTGATTGTGCTTCTCCCGCTGGCTTTGTGGGCAAAGTTATCTGAGAGAGGCAACTTGGATTGGGTGATTACTGTCTTCTCCTTGTCAACATTACCGAATACTCTGGTGATGGGAATTCCACTTTTGAAGGCCATGTATGGAGATTCAACAGAAAGTTTGATGGTACAGGTGGTTGTTATGCAGTGCATTCTCTGGTACACTTTGATGCTATTTTTATTTGAGTACAGAAGTGTTAATGTGACTCTTATGGAACATTTCCATTACAGTACTACCAGACATACCTCCACTGTAGACGAGAAGGACCCAACACTGCAAACAGATACCATAGATGGTGCAGATAGTGAAGAACTGCATGTCATAGAAAGAAAACCATCTTCAACGTCCATTTCACAGGGGAATCTATCTACTCCATCATCAGAGAGGTTTCATGAATGTAGATATAAACATACAGTGCCAGAGAGCTCCCTTGCTAAGACAGATTGTTTGGATGTCATGCATAACTCTATGCAAACCATGAGAAACTTGCAGAGTATAGGCTCCACTTCTCCTGCAGGAGAAACAGTTTCAACAATGCTAACTAGTAGAGTAGCAAGTCGTAAGGATCAATATCATGGCAAAAGTGGAAATCATGAATCTGCAATCAATTTGGGAAGTGAAAACAGCTGTTCTAATAGATACTTGAGATTGCTTTCAAACGACGCCTTGGAGGTGGCAAAGCTTGTGTCCCAGTCTCCAACCAATTATTCTCCTCAAATACGAGATGATTCAAAGGAGCTTCACATGTTTATTTGGAGCTCTGGATCGTCATTCTCTGAAGGCAAGTGCACATTAAATTACAATGCGTGATAAACCTAGTTAAGTCCTATTTGGGGGTTTCTGAAATGAATAAAAACTAGAGATGACATAAAATATAGGCATGCCTGTATAGATAAATAGGTTCCTCGTGATGAAAAGGATATAAGATAATTTTCTTGTCAATTGACATTTGACCTGTAATTACAGCTTGCATGTCTGAACCACAGCAACATTTGGATGAACTTGAGTTGCATGGAGACACTTTCAGGCCACGAAATAAATTGCCTGGTTTCCAAGGAGAGCTAGCAGATCATGTTGTCCCCAGGCTTTCTGACTCAATCCCAACATCTGTTCCAAGACTTACTGTAACATCACAATTGCATCAGCAGGATGAACACAAGGGGGAAATTATACCATCTAAACCTCTAAATCCAGCTTTTGTAACGAAGCTAATTCACCACGTGGTGTGTTCTAAGCTCGTTTACAATCCAAACTCCTATGCAAGTCTACTCGGGATTCTATGGGCACTCATTTCAGCAAGGTTACTAGTTAATATACTGTTTGACTCACAAGAGCCATTCTTCCAAGCATTGTTTTCCTTGAGATAGATTATAAATCAGAATTTCTTTAAAAATTGCAGGTGGGGTCTTGAGATGCCTCAGATAGTGAAGGGTTCTATAACAATCTTGTCCGACACTGGCTTGGGATTAGCCATGTTTAGTCTTGGTAAACTCTTCAAAACTTATTTTTTTACTGCCCTTCAACAGAAGCCCAAAAAGAACTGAAGAACTCTACTAGCAGCTAACAATTTCGCATAGTTTTTTATATTTCCAAATTCTTTGATTTACAGGTTTGTTCATGGCACTGCAACCTAGGATCATTGCATGTGGAACTTATCTTACCACTATTGGCATGGGTCTACGATTTTTAGTTGGACCAGCAGCCATGGCTGTGGCTTCCCTTGCAGTTGGTCTTCGAGGAAATATCTTACACGTCGCCATCATACAGGTTGGAATGTCACGATTTCTGACATTTGTGTGCATATGTTATTATTAGTGGCAGGCTGGTAGCACAGAAATGTGTTTCACTTTGAGTTCAATGCATGTTCAAAAAATGCACTGCAAAATCTTTTTTTTTTAATATTAAAAATACCCATGATTATTGGGTTCAATATGTTAAACTAAGTTGTATCCTGTTTCAACATGTCAATTACCTTTTCTTCCAGGGTTCATTGCCTCTAGGAATAGTGCCATTTGTATTTGCACGGCAGTATAATGTACATCCAGATATACTTAGTACGGGGTAAGAATTCTTCATTCCATGATATCTATCCAATATAAATGTTTTTCTGACCCCATAAATACCAGAGTTCATCTGCTTGGAAGTTCTGATAAAAGCAGGCACCCTGACAATATAATTTTATTGTTCTAGCTAAGTTATTTGCCATTATAACGTGGATGGAACACATTTACTATCTTGTTTTTGTGTTTAAATGTGTGCAGGGTAATATTCGGCATGCTGGTCTCTTTACCAATTACGTTGATATATTATGTGCTTCTTGAGCTGTAAACATGCAAGCCATCAGTCTGACTTCTCGTCAGCTGATCAAAGAGTTTCCCTGCAGTGCAGTGGAATATGTTTCCAGGTGTTGTAAAGAAAAAGGAATCGTCTTTAAAAATAGGTGTACATGAAGGCAATAAATTGTCCATGAATAAATCCTTAAACCTGAAGACTTCTTTGATTCTAATACAGCTGTATTGTTTGGTAGGGCAATATCATGTTAAGAGACTATATCTTAGAAATCATATTTTTCCTCCTCTAAACTGGAAAATTCAATACAATTTTACTGGTTGGGCAATATCATGTTAAGAGACATCATCTTAGAAAGCATATTTTCCTCCACTACACTGAAAAATTCAGTTAATTAAACCATGTGACTGTTTTTGTTATAATTGTATCTTTGATAACACTATAAATTATTACAGGAGAAGTGAAATATTAATGATTAAATTAAATGTGAATTAAGGGGTAAAAGAACATGCATTTTTACACATTAAGTTTATACTATTTGAGCATGTGTTGTAAATATATTGTTATAGTGTTCAATTTGATTTGTTTGGTACAAAATCTAGTCTACTTTTGAATCCATCAGCCAAACCCTCTTATAGCCTACCTTAAACAAAACCAATTCATACCTTTAGGTCCCCTACCAACTTAAACTAGACCATAACATGACTCTATCTAAGTACTAGGCCACACAACATAGAGTAATCCAAATTAAATCTCTTGCTCCAAAGTAAATCTTTCCAATCTTAAATTTAACAACTAAGAGCATGTATTTATAAAGCCTTGGGTCATTAGCAAAAACATCTAGAAACTAGCATTTGTAGAATCATACACTAGAACAAATTGATTCACAATCACATTAAAGTACATTTCACTCAAGTTCTGCCATGACATGGTCATCTTGCATTGCTTTTGTGGCATGTCTATGAAAGTACATGTCAACCTCTTAGGGTCCTAACTTTCTACCAAGTCAAGCCAAGGTTTTCACCTCTCACCTTTAAAGCAAGCCCCACTATGCTTATTAGCCCAGCCCATCTCCAAATATAAGGTAGAAGATAAGTGCACAAATCTTAAAAGTTACATTAGCATTAGAATAGGTCATAGTAGAGAGATAAATCCACAATACACAATTTACTCTAAAACTAGGCCACTTAGTGCAACCCCATCTATAACAACATAGTCTTCAATATTTTTTTGTTATAAGATTATGATATCTTATCTATATTTTATTTTTGATTATGAGATACATGTTGCAACATATCCACAAATCAGCATCAAAAGTCAAAGTCACCATATTATTCAAAACAACTAAGCACTTCTTATGCTCCTCCAACTATTTATTTCTCAACTCATTCAATTTGGACATGAACATGTATTGAATATTTTATTATTTTAACTAGATCTATATAATATTATAATAAGAAATAGTTCATCCTAAAAGACTTCAAGATGTCATATTTTTACATAAATTGGTGAACCCTACTATATGTCCCCAACAATATATTTTTATAAAAAAATAGATATGAAATCATCTTAGAAAATTTTAACATAAAATATATATTAAAACCTCCTCAATAACTTTTACGCAAAATTATATCAAAGATAAAAATGTATATTACTGATTTTTTTCACAACTATACCCAAAAACTCATCTAAATTTAAACATGAAACGAGACTTCTCAAAAATGCATGCTACTAATTTATAGTCACTAATTGAGTAGAAAAATATTTGAATCATCAAAAAATTCCAATAATGCATATAAAGATGAAAATATGAATGTATTATCTACTTGTTATAACTACACAAAATATGTAAATACAAAGTACTTTAAAAAAATATATGTTGAAAACTTCAACAAAGCTTTGAACTACAAATGTAACTTATATGTGAGATGCTCTTCTTACACCCACTAACAATTATCATAAACAAGTATGTGATGCTCCTCCAATATGGAAAATAATATTTTATTTATTCAAGATGCTCAACTCAAAATATCTCTTTGTAACATCTCAATAAATGTCAATTGTAACTTCCCATTTGAGTTGTCATAGAATATATCATATAACTCTGTTATAGAATCTATCATAAACAAATATGGAACTGATTTTGGAGTTACATAATCCCTTCTCCATGAATTATCTTGCCCCTCCTTGGGCTATTACTCAAAACTAATAATATTTTATCGACTATTTAGTCCCTTTTATTGAAATAGAGAAATAATATTTAATTTGAGACCAAAAACTGATAAATATTTCTCTAGAAATTCTACCTTAGCCCAAAGGAAATGAGAAATGAGATTTAGACCATAAAATTAAATTAATTAAAAATGGGACACTACAAGTCTCTCCTTTAAATTAATTAAAAAAGATTAATTGCAAGTCTATCCTTCTTAAACTTGATTGCCCTCGAGCAATAAAAATTTAGACTTTCCTTATTCTTCCCAAGTTGTACTCTCTATAGGTAGGTTCCTCCAATGAACTAGATATTCTATGATATCTCTATTTCTTAAATTATTTACCCTTGTATCAATGGTGGCATTGAATACCATATGAGTAGCACTCTATTGTCTTTAAACACTAAATCAATACAAGTTAGTGTATCACAAACACATAATGCCATGAATGAAAACATACAAAGGGATAAATGTTGGGTGGTGTTAAAATATTCTCCCAAGTGCAAGGTCAATTAACCCATGTTAATATTTTATTTGAAACATAACCCATCAAGTATCCTTCAACCCACTTACTTACCATTTCTAGTTGCCCAGTTATTTGTGAATAATAGCTTGTGCTAGGAGTGAATTCTACACCTATCCAAAAAAAAAATTCTTACCAAAAGGAACAAATAAATATATTATCTCTATTAATAAAAATATTTTTAGGCAACCCATGCTAAACACCCCTCTAAAAAGTAAAATTGTCACATAATATGCTTTGAATGTTAAAGGGATGGAAAATAAGTGTGCATACTCATTTAATCTATTCACTACAATACATATGCAATCCTCAATAGTTGCTAGGGGAAGACTTGTGATAATTCTATGGTCACACTTTCCCTTTTTTTTTTGGGGAATAAGCAATAGCTATAGTAAACCTACAACAAATAAATGCTCTACTTCATTCTTATGGAAGATATTATATTCCTTGATATGCTTGACAACACCCTCCTTGAAGCACTTCCACAAGAATCTCCCTCTTACATACTTGTGGTCCTTATAGGATATTGTGTATCCAATTAGTGATGCATTATGTAACACTCTCAAAAATTTATCCTCCATTTTAGATTTAGGCACTAGGAAGATTTTATTTTTTCATAGGATGAGACCATCTACTTCTAAACAATTTCCATCTTATATGTTTTTATCCAATATGTTAGTAACAAAGGTATTCTTAACATTTATTGACATAATAGAAACCTCTTGATTGATATAACTAGTAGAACTAGAGTAAAGAGTAGGAATCCTAAAGAGTGCACCAACAAATACATAAAATTCATATTCTTGGAGCTTAGTCACCCATTTCTATTTTTTATCATACAAGTAAAGTTATTCGGGCTTGAAAAAATTCAAGTTGTTGTGGTTTATTTTAACCACAAACCAAGTACTATTTAAAATTTTCCAAAAAATGCATAATGGAAATAATCTCTCTATAAAAAATAGAGAAACTATTTTATGAATCATTCAACTTTCTACTCTAAATTTCTATGGGGTTCCTCTTTTACATTATAATAGATCCAAACCCCTCTTCTAAGGCATCACATTTTGTAATAAGTTGCTATGAGAAATCTAAAATAGTAAGAATAGGACATTATTTGATTTTGTCCTCAAGATTATCAAAGGATTATTGCATTGTATCTTTCTACATGTATTGAGTACTAATGGGATGGCTCTGATATAAGAAATTCCCCAATCTATCATGTAGATTCCTTTGTTAAAAAAGTGTGTTGCTATAAAAATTTAAGGATTAAATATAACTTCCTTGTATGATCCTTCCATGCTTTGCTACACATAAAAATATCAACAATGAAAAATCTTAGTTGGCCACTAAATATTTGACTCATCATGAATTAGAAAGTGGCTAGTACATTAGTCAGGCCACATAATATGAAAAAGAAGTCAACGTGTCAAAAAATGGCATTTTTGGACACCAATATGATAATATATTGATCATAAACCAATTTTTGAGGAATAAACTGCTTCATGTAACTCATCAATGAGAACATTGATATTGGGAATGGGGTATATATTTTTTTTACTTGTTCAAGGCTTTGTAGATAGAGTAAAACCTTATGATTTCATTTTTTTCTTCTCATTAACCACTAATGAATCATACTCTTTAAAGAATCATATGTGGTGGTAAGGAGTGATCGTGAATGGTTAAAGTTCTAGTTCCAATTATATGACATGCTAGAATCCTCTATATGCTAGCAATCCTAGAAGCATGTTATTAGCATCACACTATGATTATTCAAAAGATTTTGAACATCAAAATTATGACTATTATACTTACTATAAAATGAAATGGTGTACATGTCTTTCACCTCTATGCAACTTGCTACCTAAAAAAACTTGTCCCTTGTAAGACATCCTCTTATCTATGACTACTCTTAGAAATCTAGTAGAGATACAAATATGTGCCACATCTTTTCCTTCAAATTTAAACTTTAGCTTCATAAAAAAAATATTCTTTGAATTCTCACAAAGAGAATGTAAACCTCAAGCACCCATAACTATGTCATTATTAACAACATAAAATTCATCAACACCTCATGCTCACCCATGACTATATTGAGTTGTCTACATATCCAAGTGCATGGAATGGTGAATCTCTTGGCAACCATAAAATTAAATTGATCAAAAACTTCAACCTTCATATTCCTCACAATGTCTTCCATTTTGAGTTATTTGGTTATAGCACAACAACCAAACACCATATGCGTGAGCAATCTTGGACTTGAGAGAAAGGATCCATGTATCATTTTCTATAATTTTATCCCTTCATATTTTCATCACTCTTAGAAGGCTTCCCATGATGATCAAAAAGAAAACTATGTAATGATATGAAATGAAACTAATGCAATAGTTCTTTAATAATATTATCCTCCACATTTATTGAGGTGTAAAAAATGGAAATCAAAGTTTTTACCTTTTATTGTCAGTTTGGACATACTTGAAAGATTTGTAGCTATATTATCATTCTCAAAAGGAAGAATTTAATGGAACAAGAACCAACTAAATTATCCTTCGTAGGCTCATGCTCATCAATATGACTATCTTATAGACCATTCTCACATGGCAATGGTTCCATATTTTTAGTGCTTGATTTGAAACCACTATAATATCTTTTTCAATTATTAAATCTTCATCTTCAACATGCAATGTTTATTTCTGATTATCTTCATTATACCAAACACTTTCTCAATGTGAGAGCTCATTATAAATCATTGGAATATTTTTTCAATTAAAGAATATTTACCTTAAACATCCAATGTGGATTCCTCCTACTCCTTTGGGGCTTGTTTTGGATTATGTTTTAAACTCTCTCTTTTCTATAATAACTTTTTTCTAGCTCATACTCAATGATCTATTCCTTACAAACTTCATGTATCTTTGGTTCATATTCTTCTCTTTGTTTTTCAACTCCCTTATGTAGTCATATAGGCCTCTTTTATTTAGAAACCTCTTTATGAGAACATCCAAGTACTTGCTGAAAGGTGGTGCAACTTTAAAATCTTTATATTTACTATGGAACTCTTCCAAGATTCTATTAGTTTCCTCTTTCTATGATGTCTCTATAAATTTTGTAATAAATTGATCATTTTACATTGGTTCCTCTATATTTCATCTTAGCTTTTTCTTGTTTGCATCCCTATATCTTTAATTATATATATATTATTTCCATATTTTAGAAATCTCAAGAATCCTTCTATGATTCTCTAGAACAATAAAATATAATGGAGAAATTTGGTTCTCCTATCCAATCAACAATTTCATTTACCATGTGGATTGGCAAGGTAAAAGCTCAAATACCATAACTTGATGTCCCTAGCTTGACATATTTTATAAATATATTTATAGATTTAAAATAATTTTAGAAAATTTTAACATAAAATATGTATGAAAACCTCCACAATAACTTCCACACAAATTTATATCAAATATGAAACTTTTATTGTTCATTTGTCAAAAATACACCCAAAAATTCATCTAAATTTGTATATATAAAATAAGGCTTCTCCAAAATGCATGTAACTTATTTATATTCACCAAATGAGTAGAAAAATTCTAGAATTAATAAAAATGCATATCAATACATGTATGAATATGAAAATCTAAAAATATTCTCTAGTTGCTATAACTCATTCACAAAATAATCAAGTACAAACTACTTTAATATCTATACTAAAAAAATTAACAAATGTTTGAGTTGTAAATGCAACCTCCATGTGAGATTTCTCTCATTAAAATAAATGGTTTTCACCCTTTGATCTCCAATCATTCAAATAATTGCACCCTCAATCTTGTAGTTGAACACAAGTGCCCAAATAAAGAACAAAATTGATAAAATGGTAAAAGATGAAGACTAGAGAAGATGCATGGCTTATATAGAAGTTTGGGCACAAATCCCAGCATTCCATTATTCCCAAAAAATAGTTAATTACAAAAATTCTTCTCAAAACATGCCCATCATATATGGGTTGTCATAATACCTACTAAGAATTATCATTAAAAAGTATGAGATTCTCCTCCAATATGGAAAATAATAATATTTTGTTCATTCAATATGTTCAACCATTAATTTTTCTTGTAACTTCCCTAATAAATGTCAACTATAATTCCTCATTTATGGGCTATCATAGAATTTATCACAACTCTATCATAAAAGCTATCATAAAAAAATATGCCAATTGATTTAAGAGTCACATTACCCCTTATCCATGAATATTCATGCCCCTCCTTGGTAAATTACTCAAAAATAATAATATGTTATTATAAATCACTTGGTCCCTTTTATTGAAATTGAGAGATAAGATTTAATCTGAGACCAAGAATTAATAAATATTTTCATAGAAATTTCCCCTTGGTCCATAGAAAATATGGATATACAATTTTTTATCATAAAATTTAAATTATCTAAAAGGGGACAACACACCTACAATTATAGTAAAAGTGTTTTGGACACCTTGCATAATGACAATTAATTTTGTTCTTATTAGTAAGGTAGGTTGTACACCTCACATAATAAGAATATATTATTGTTGTAAATTACGGTTCACCCAAGGTGGGACACATAAATTAGTTGTTAAGGTGATTTATCCTTTGTAATCTTGTATATAACAAAATGGAATACAAATGCTTGGGGGCATATATAGACAATAAAAATACAAGTAATCAGAAGGTGAAAGGTTGCACTTAGGCATCTAGCTTGAAGAGGACAAAGAGAGGCCACATGAGGAAGCCTTGGAATCTGGAGATACTTTGGAGTAATGTGAAGAGTCGCATGGGGTGCTCAATTTTTTGGACTCATTCCTCTTGTATTCATGATGTAACATTTGGTATCAAAGGCCATATATGACTTATTTTTTGAGGAGGAGGCCCTTTTCTTGTGATAATTTATTTTTTAATTGTGACTTTATGTGATTATTTTAAAATTTTAGAGAAAATGACAAGTACCTCTAGAATTGAAATGGATAAATTCAATAGTTATAATTTTGAGTTATGGAAGTTCAAGATGGATAACTTCCTAATTGAAAGAGATCAATAGTTAGCTATGTCAAGAATGAAACCCTCAAGTATGGATCAAGATAACTAGTATAAACTTGATAAAAAGGAAAGTATTGCAATCAAATATTATTTTTCTAATTTAATGTTTTTGATAAAGGAAAAACAAGTTTTGAATGGACCTGAAACCATTTACAACAGGTTTTGAAAGGACCTAAAACCTTCAGGTTTTAAGGGGACCCAAAACCCACATCAAGAAGAACAAGCTGCTTGAAAGATAGGAATAGAAACAACCAGCAGCACCACAGGAAGACAGCAAGCCAACACCTAGCCAAAAGCCAGCGGGCAGCCCAAACAAGAGCTAGGAAACTACAAGAGTCTAACACTCATTGGTTTTGACGGGGCCAACAACCCACTACAGATCTGGAACAAAGCTCCAACAAAAAATGTTACAGATCCATATAAACCACTCTTTCTGCCATTATAGGAAGGGTAACTACTAGTACATAGGGCAACCACAGTTGCCTTCAAAGCCCATATATTCTCTCCACCTCTATAGGAGAGAGTCCCAAGCTCAACCATATCATGGTGATTGCAGCACCCCTTATCCTTAAGATAGAACTCCATAAAAATTAGCTCTCTTTCAAGATCTCCACCTCAATAGAAGATGAAGAAAAGAAAGCAGCATGAAGGCCAGTCTCAACTTTCTTGTTGCCACAAAACAGGGCATAATCATCCCCCCAACAATTCTTCTAGGCGTACTTGAAAGCATCCTACTCCACCTTAATAGGAGAGAGGTCACAGCCAGACACATCCATCTCCCCCTCAATAGAAGATAGGACCACCTCCATAGGAAGGGCTAGAGTGACCCAAAGATGCGTAGTAGGAAACACAATGAACAACACCAAGGATCCAAGAAACTCTCCCAGAAGAATAGAAAATAATTCGGGGTTCAGGGAGAGAAGAAACTCAATCATAGAATGCAAAGGCTTAACCACAAACAAAAGCAGATACTCGATCTCAGAGTGCTTAGGAACAAGAAAACCCCAGGATGAATAGGGGATCCCACACAGTGAATAAGTAAAGAGAAGACCCAGTAAGAGAGCACACCAAGCAACCCTGACACGCTGGTCAGGGCCAAAGAGGGGCCAAAACTCCTCACAAACTGCCAACAAGAAACACCACCAAACCACCAAGAGGGGAAAAAAATGAACTAGAACAAACCGAGAAAGAGAGCCCCCAGGAAGTAGGCACCAAACACACCACAGGCAGGAGTGAGGAACAACCAAGAAGAAGCAGGAACAAGACCAAGTTGACATGAAGAGACCCTAAGCCCTCCTGCTACGCTGAGTAGGAACAAATATTGGCCCATCTTAAACCACACTTCTTCAAAGAAGACACCACCACGAACCCACCAAATGGATGACACCCACAAAAGATAAAGGTAGGGAAATCTGCACCCAAACCCCACCAAGCACCGCCTGCATGAGGGAGAGCCAAGAAGCCATACATCACAGGCAGCAAAGAAGGTAGCACCTAAAGGAGACACCACCAAGGGAGGAACCAAGACATCCTCTGCACCCCGCAAAGCACCAGCTCTAGCCACAGCAGACCGACTCCAGACAGCGGCCACAGACGAGACAGAAACTTCAGTCACCACGCGCCGAAACCACCAAACCAAGAAGCCTGAGAAAAATACTTCCCAAGGCACAAATGGTCGTGCCATAGGAGGAAGAGAGACCAATGCCCAACCAGAATCATCTGCATCATCATCAAACTCATCCCCTCCATCGTCTACAGATTTTGAAACCCCTCCCTCACTCCTGTTCCCGCCCAGCGCTCCCATTAGGATTACTTAATGCTGTTATTTTTCTAATTTAATGTTACTATATATATGTAAATTAAATAAACTACTCATCAACTATACAAGAAAATAAGGTTTTATATAATCAAAACAAAACCCTAGTAAATTATTTTTTTCATAAATTAGTTGTATTCTCTAAAAATAAGTGATATAGATTTGGTAAAAATACCTAGATTTTTTAATATAGTTGTATGTTAGTTAGCCTCAATATCTATACAAAAATGGATGAGGACTTGATAAATGCATAAATTTTTTATAGCTCTTTCCTCATTCAATGATAAATTAGTTATGAAAATATTTATTAAACTTCTATAAAATTATTTTTTGAATAATGTGTGCTTACACTACCATCAATAAAAATGAGAACAAATTCCATGGATGTTTCTACAAGGATGCTCTATTTGTGAGAGGTAGACACGAGAATAGGACTAGAGCTAAAAAATATTAATCTCCTAGAAATTTATTAGAACTGTGGAAAGGGTGAGTACAAGAAGAGACTAAATTAATGGTCATAAAGCCATGTTTAGAGATTTTGGAAATACTATATTACATGAAAGGGAAGATTTTGTCTCAACTATCAAATATTATTTAGAATTATAGCTAAGGATATAAATAATATATGATATAAAATTTTAGAATAAGAAATATCTCAAAATTTGAAGGGAAAATTTAAATAAATAACTCCGATAAAAAAATCTTAATGGGTAGGATTAACTACCAAATTTAGGCCTTGAACTTGCAAGTTAATATGGGTCAAATAGATGGTCGGAAAAGTCTATTAGGTGAGAAAGTGTTAATTTTTGGATTTAAATTTAGATTTGGATGGAAGAGAGATAATGTTTATATAGCTCAAATTTGGATGAACCCTCCAAATACCTTGGTATTGCCTTGGATTTAGGGTTGCAAGTCCCAGAATTTCCAAAAGCACTTAGTGTTATCTTTAAATTTTCCTCAACTTCAACTTCAATTTTAAACTTCTTATCATTAACTTGATTTGAAAAATTGAAGAGTTTATAGAGGAAAATATCATGGATAAAAAATAGATCAATCTTAAGTGCACAATCAAGGTTAAGGTTATAGGATGCCTATAGAAATTTCCAAGTCATTCATTTTTTAAGGTGGAAAGATTATTGTACCAAGATTATTTACACCAGTAGAACTTAGGCTATAAGTTAAGTGTATAAAATTCCTAAGATTTTGGGGTTACATGTTCAGCTATAGAAGGTGCCACAATCCTTCAAAATATTATAGAAATCACTTATAGTAGTAGTAAGAGGTATTTTCTTTACTCCAAGTGTCATATTCCTTCTACTTACCAATAAGAATGTCATAAAGGTTCAATATATTGTTACAAAAATAACACATGGCTTTGTGAAATCCTTTAAAGTAAAAGCTACAAGCAAGGAAGCAAGGTAAGGATATTTTGACTTAGAAGCATTTTGGCATTGTCTAGTAGTTGCAAGAGGTTTCAATTATTGTACAAGTAGACTCAATTATTTCTCAACCTCTTAGTTGATGCACAAAGTATCTTAGTTTCTACACAAATAAATATTTTTTTATGTGAGAGGATAGATTTCCATGTGGGAGTTTGGTTTGTGACAAAGTTTTAGAATCAATAGTTTTGAGATAGTAGAGATGAGGTCAATAGGTGATATATCTTCTCTTTTTTGGTAGTGATTTTTGTATAAATAGTGTGTTTTTTTCACTTTCATAGTATGTGATGTTTTCGATTTGGTCACAAGTTTAGTGGTTTACCCTAGAAACAACTATTTTTCTTAATTCTAGTAATCATGTTTCTTTGGGTTCCATAAGAAAAACCATTTCTTCATCATGGTAGAAACCCATTCACCTTTCTAGTGTGCATGTTAAAATCCTTTGCTTGTTGGGGTGTGTGTGTTTTATTCTTTATAGATAGTCATAGTGTTTCAAATCTATTGCTAATTATTTCTTTCTTGTCTAACCTATGTGTAATATTCTAAGTTACTAGGTAGCACAACTATTTAGGTGGCTAGGGAAACATGGAATCTACAGAGATGGAGAGACAAGATGAAGTGATTAGGAGAAGAATAAGACTACTAAATGGCATGGAAAGTCATTAATAGAGGGAGGTTAACTATAAGGAAAAAAATTATACACCTTTTAGAACCATGCCTGGGGGTTGGCTTAGCTAAAGTTTTTTTTTTAGAAAACCATGTGGCTATATAGAAAACATCACCAAACTCAAGAAAATTTGGTTCAAAATTATAGCAAAAGCCACACCATGTTGATTGCTCAATTGAAGCTAGTTAATAAAGGGTTCTAATAATAAAATAACATGATATTCCAAGTGTAGGTAATTATTAAAGGAATCCAATTTTTAGTAGAGGTTGCATGTTGATCCATTATGATTGATTAAATAGATTTGTGTTCCTTTTAGGTGTGGAAAATAGATCTATGTTTAGGGATTTTGATGTTATAGTCCATCAAGAAAATGTAGTCCATCTTCATTCATCTACATAGTATAGAATTATTTATTTAATGTTATAATTTTGCATAAACAAAAAATATCTACCCAAGAAAAAATAATAATAACATAAAATTCAAATACAAAAAAATAAAAACATAATTCTAATGTCTATTTTCAAGGTGTGTAGGAAAGGAAATGAACTACAATATATAGGATGTAGAATACATGAGTTAGGGTGATAAGTTTCCCAAACAAGATTAGTAAATTAGAGGATTGAA
Organism: Sequoia sempervirens; assembly: GCA_007258455.2. NCBI lineage: Eukaryota > Viridiplantae > Streptophyta > Pinopsida > Cupressales > Cupressaceae > Sequoia > Sequoia sempervirens. The sequence continues at coordinate 482,465,523 of VDFB02193867.1, read as the reverse complement.
TCATTTGTGGGATTAGAGGTTTCGAGTGAGTTGATATTGATGAGGGAGATGTGCCACTTAACTAATGGCAATCAAGGATTTGAATAAGCTAGAGGTGGTGGTCTAGTACTAGATGGTCTATTGTTGACCCATGGGAAATAGATCAATGGAAATGCCAACAAAGGTTGTGGCTAGGTAACATAATAGTGTAAAAATGGTAGTTCAATGATGGCATTAAGGCTGGGAACTGGTGGTGTTGTTAGGGTAGAGAAGAGGTGGTGGTTAGTGGAGGGTTCTTAGTTCTTTGGGTATGCAATGGTAGCAAGATCTAGTGAATGGAAACAAGAGGAGTGATAGTGGAGCAAAGGGTTGAATGAGGAGTTCAAGTAATTTTAAGTCATCAAAAGCATTAAATCCATTAGTATATTCTATTGTTCAATGGGATTGTGGGGACTTGAACCCTACTTAGCAAGGTTCATGTACTACCATAGTAGGGTATAAGGGTACCAACCCCTCTCAACCTTGTTAAGTGCTTAAAACAAAAATATATTTTTTTTAATTTATAAATTAAATTATAAAATAAATAATAAAAAATTTTAAAAATTGTTATACCTACATCAATTTTGGGTAAGGAGGTTATACGATATCCATGTACTAATTCTTTTTTTCCTTTTCTACACCTTTTGTGACTTTGATTAATGGAAAAATGATCTTTATGTAGTGATGTCTTTTGGACAAAATGGAAGGTTTTGTTTTGCACCAAAGTGCCTCAAAATACATTATACTTATAAAATGTCCAAATCAAGCCCTATATGTAAACTTTTTGTTAAGTTCTATACAATGTATGATTTGAGAAAAATAAAAATATATAATAAAAGTTTGACCCTTCTAAATGCAGCAAAATAGTTTATGTCTTCACCAAGTCCTCGTAAAATGAATGATCTACAAAATTCCTAATGCAAAACTAGTCAACCTAGTTTAATAAAGCTAATGCAATATCCCAAATTGAATTAAATTATACATAAATTACCTTTCTCTAATACCATGTTAGAATTTTACATAGACGCGATACTTCTAACCAAGAACAATAAAAATATTACAATAAATTCATATGATAATATTAAAAACAATAACATTCTAATATCTATATTCAAGGTGTGTAAAACAAGGAAATGGACTACAATATATAGGCTCTGAGATGCATAAGTCAATGTTATAAGTGTCCTAGAGGAGAGCAGTAAATTGGAGAATTCACTTAACTTTAGGAGCAAATATGTCATGTGAATTCATCTTGATGATTAAGTGAATAAGATTATTTCCCCTTCGTTGATCCCTCCTAATAATTAAGTATAAAATCAATTTTAAAAAGTTTTTTTTTTTTCAAACTTAGATATCTTATTTTTATGAGAATGTGCTATTAATTTATTAATTATAATGTTGTAAATTTTAATTTTTAAATATTGATTAATAGGGTATACATTTTTAAAAAGTTATATAGTTTTATAAGAAATATTGTTTTAAATGTGAGATAAATATGATTAAAATATAATAAAATATTTTGAATTCTTTAGCAAGTTGGAGTTAGAGAATACATTTTCATTATTCAACTTTTATTTTCTTAAACTCTATTTCAATTATTTATTTATAATAATCATTAAAAAATATTTTTTATTAAAATATTATAAATAAATAATTGAAGTATAGTTTAATAAAATAAAATTTGAATAATAAAAGCCTATTCTCCCATCAGGAAGCAAGGGGTAGTGGAATTAGCTTCCTACGGTAATCTTGAGAAGAGTAGTGTACATAATTTTTTTAAATCCAATCTAAATAATTACAAAAAATATAGAAACACATATGATAGCATAAACAATATAGCACATGAAATGATGGAAGAGAATATTAGAAAAAAATGAGGAGAGCTCTGCAAAATGGGTCAATGCACGGTAACAGTCATTTTTCAAATTTTTGAGACAGAAATCCTAGATCCTGAGGTCGTCTTCAGGATGATCATTCAAATTCTTCTTGGACTGGTTAGTCTAGGGTTGACTTGTTGACTTCCTAGTCTCATTCCCATTATTTACCTAGGAAACTTCTCTCCAGGTGAAGGCAAGTAGTTTTTGATATCTGTGGTTTTGAGGATGATGGAGGTATGGCGTCCTTTCCAAATAATATCCCCTTGAAGATCTCATTTCCTAACAATATTGTGATAGATCCTACTCATTATCAACATCATTTGGCAAAGCAAAGGATTCTCCAGTATCATAGGAAAAATCTTTCATAGTGTGTGAATCCATCTCCCACAACTTTCCCAAACAATGTTACATTGGGCAAGGGTTTTATTAGCAAACCTTTGTTGGATGCGAGTGGAAAGGATTAGTTGCAGAACACCAAATGGGTGACAATGGATAATGATTTTAACAGTTCTTCTCCTAGAAGAAAATGTGTGACATTACCAGATGACTTATTAAGGGTGCAGTCTGGAAAATTTTGACAACAAGCTCTCATTTATAAGTTCTGGAAGTATTCTCCTCCTATAGTTGAACTTAAATCCTTACTTTTCATGATTGGGAAGGGGTTTCTAAATTCTTTTACATTGATAGTGGAAATGGCTTTTTGTAGTTCTATTTTCTTCAAAAAAAATTAGGGATTTGGTTTACAAAGTAAAATCTTGGGTCTATGGGGGTTTTGGCTTCTCTATTTAGCCTTGGCAATAGAATTTTAACCCTCAAAAAGCTACTATCTTGTTTATTCCTTTTTGGGTTCAAATGCATTATTTGTCTCCGGAATACAGAGAGCCAGGAATCATTGAAATTTTGGAAAATCATTTAGGCATTTTTCTGAAGCATGATTTGGCTTTTTTTCAAAACCCTCATCTCTCTATTCGAGTATGTGTTCTTTTGGACATGGCACAATCTTTTCCATAGGATGTTACAATCAAATCTAAAGCAGGAATTTTTGTGCAGGATGTTTTCATTGAGATTCCTTTTAATGTGTAAGAACTATCATATTTTGGGTCATAAGACCATGTTTTGCAAGGGGAAAAAAGAGTTAAACTAGGAAATTTTAGTTCCAAATGTTAAAGCTTCCATGGGTTTCCAAGGTAATGAAACTTTAGGCATTAA
>VDFB02193867.1:482372777-482462319 GCA_007258455.2 Sequoia sempervirens | reverse complement strand
ACTCATTTTCAATCAATTCCTTCCTCAAGGCAAGGCCAAAACCAGTAAGACAAACATGTCAAGACCCTAAAATGATAAATCCCATAACACCAAAGGTCAAAGACACCAAAAAAAGAGGGTCCCCGCTCCAAGTGGGGCGTGTGTGCAAAAACTGCACAACAATTTCCTTAAATGAATTGAGGGAAAATAGGTCCAGGGTGATCACACAATACTGTTTTACAATTTTTTGCCAAACTCAACATTGAACTGATTTTTTTAACTAAATCTTCACTGTTGAGCGCCTATAGCAGCTAAACCATGAGGAATTTCAAGATGATGCAAACTAGTGATTTGTGAAATTTTGTCTATAGATTCTAAATATTTTTTTTTCAAAATTTATGGAATTATATTGCACTTCTTCTTCCATCTCCTTTGAAAAATAGTTTTTATCATTAAATACCATTTTTAAGGAGTGATGCTCACTGTATACAACATAAATTTTTTTCCATAAAGGAAAAAATTCTATTTTTTTTAATTTAGATTTGTAACTATGATATATAGCACTTTCATTGGTTTCATAGTTTTTTATTAAATATATTTTCCTTAATCAAGTTTCAAAGTCAAACGAATTATAATTCAGACATAGGCGAACTGCATACAACATAATTTTTTTTGTATGTATAGAAATTCAATTTCTTTTGTTGGATCAAGGACTTCAATATCTAGTGCACTAATATTTTTCAAAAAATTGATAATCTACTATTTTCCATGTAGAATGTAGAGCTTGACATTTGGTGAAAACTCACATTCACAAGAAATTAAAAATATATAATAATAAATTTAAATTTATTTAAAATTATACTTTTTGGGAAGGTTATAATAAGGACTACATACTTACAAAAAATAACTTTTAAATGAATTTATTTGATCCTCCAAAAGGTAAATCAAAAGTAGTTTTTTATCAGCATTTTGATAGGTGTAAAGGAGACTCAGTTATAGGTATGGTTTAAAACTAGCCGGGTTCTATCCAAGGGGGTTTGATCTAAGGTGGTTTGATCAAACCCGGTTTGATCAAACCCCCTTCAATTGGAATCCTTTAAATGGACTTTTTAAGACTTAAATCATTATATTTTCTAAAAATATGTGATTTCAACAAAAAATAGGATCTCCCAAAAATTGTAAACTAGTATTGTGGGATCACCCTCCATCATACCTAATTTGTTATCAATTCATTTCCTTGAATGAATTGAAGGAAAATCTATTTATGGGTTTTGTTCTGTTGTGTAGATACACTCCTAGATTCCTGAATCTCATGGTCAAAAATCCAAAAATAAATAATGTAGGTCAATTTTTGTGAATTAACATCCAAAAGATGATCAAATCAAGTTGTGAATCTACAAATTCCCCTTTTATGCAAGGACAGGGGTATGAGTCATACAACACTTTGGGGAGAAAGATTAAAAATAGAAAATCAAAGCCAAAATGCAAGCTATAAAGTGCATCTAGAAGGGTTTGGTGAGTTGTGACATTGCATTTGTTCATTCATCATTCCTTCATTATATTTTATTTTATTTCAATACAAGCTTTAATTACCAAAATGAGGTTTGACTAAGGCAAACCCCCATTCACCTAACAAAACAAAAAATTTCTTTCTTGATGGGTGTTTGTAGATATTAGGTGAAAGATCTCTTAAAGAAAAAAAATTCCAAAGTTGTCAAAGTTGTCAAATTTGTCGTCATTCTTGAAAATTTATAGAAATTGACCTACAAAATTTATTTCCAGCTTTTCGACTATGAGATTCCGGAATGTGGGTGTGCATAAATAGTAGAACAAAACCCACAAACTGATTTTCAGGAACCCTAGGCAGGATCCATTCACCATAGGGAAAATGAGTCCTTAGTGAGCTTTGAAAAATCACTTTTGGTGACTAGTACACTTCACTTTCCCCTTCTTAGATATGAAATTTAACTATTGGTTCCATCAAAATTGAGCTTAATCTTCTAAATCCCCTTTACAACTTACATTTTGGGTTTGATTTTCTATTTTTAATCTTTCTCCCCATATTGTTGTTTGACTCATACCCCTGTCCATGCATAAAAAGGAAATTTGTAGATTCATGCCTTTATTTGGCTCACCTTTTGGTTGTTAGGCATTTCATGGTTGGATCTCAACTTAATTTATATTCACATCTTTTCATTTTGGTGAACTTGATTTTGAGCATTGTAATTTTTTTTATTTTGGAGTCCATTTGCACCCTAGATTTAGATCTTGCATTCATATGCATTGAATTGCATTGAATTGAGTCTCATTTAGGGTTGTTTAGCTTACATTATTTTTCATTTCATTTAAGGGTTTTAGGATTGCATCTTTGAATTCTTTAAATCTGAAAAATAGAAAAAAAATCAATCATTTTACATATAATTTACATAGCATTGTATCATATTCATTTGCATTTGAAAATTGAAACAAAATTGCATATCAAATTAGGTCTCCTAGTTTGTCATTTTTTCACATTTTTCACTTGCATTCAACATTAAATTCATAGAAAAATCAAATTGTAACTTGATGTTTCTGATCAAAATTTGGAAACCATTGAAATCATCTCATAAATTTGTAAAAAAAATTTAAAAACCCTAACCTAGGACCCATTCATCCTAGGGAAAACTAGTCCCTAATCAGGGACATTTCCTAATTTTTTGGGCACTACAACATTTGTTTCTACATTTTATTTTATTTTTTTCAGTATTTTGTTAAGTGAATTTGATCATATTTAGATTAATTTTATAAAAAAAAAATTAAACAAAAGTGGCAAGCCACTATAATATATTATATATATATATATAAATAATTAATACAAAAACCCGGTTCAAAGAGCATACCGATAGGAAAGAATGAGTTAGAAAACCTCTGGTTATAGCTCAAATAAGTACAAGATATTACAAAATTATTTTGCAAATTACAATATTGTTCCAAAATGAGGTCCCATAGTAGATTTTACAAAAAATAGCTATCTACAAATCCACCAACCACAAATTTACCCTACTAAAATACCCTTTTAATTGATTTAAAATTGAGCCATAAAATTTTCTTGTTCACGCACAACAGGTCCCCTATAAAACTGAATTATCTTTTCCAATTCATCTTCAACAAAATTCAACTGACATAATTCATGAACTAACAATATTCCTCCATACATTCGACACAAATTGAATTTTCATTTTGGGCTTCACCTTCGCCGAGAGGAGGAAAATATTTGGCAAAGAAATAAAACACATTAATCAACACCTACGCCTTCTCTGACTAACCAGCAATATCAATATGAGCCCTTGCAATGAAACCCTAATTCACAACTTTGGAGCTTTCTGCAAAATCTTGCCCTTGTTTTCCTGCTAAGACTTCTGCACCAGTTTCATAAGACATTTTTTCGTTCATACCAAAAAAAGAGGAGTTAAATAGAAAATGAGGCATATGGTCATGGAGATGAGACACAACATAGAATTTTTCTTTTATGTCAATGTCCATAGACACACAAATCCTTTTGCAGTTTTTCCTTAAAACTTTTAAAAGCAAGTGATAATTTCTAAACTAGAGGGCTAGCCTAATGGCTTCAAAAATTTCTTCAAACCCTCAACACAATTTGACATGCACTCTAGGGAATAGACCTCTAATATAATCTTCCCCATTAAATAAGTTATAATATTGCACCACATTTAGCAAAGAATTTCTATCAAGGAACTGGGGATTAAAAACTTTGTCTACAATTATCTCTAATTCCTTCAGGGATTAAAGCAAATCCATGGTGTTAGATAAAAACAAAGAACCTGAAATGGAAAGATTAATTGATGAGCTCTTGGACTGGTGACCTCCATGCCAAGCACTAACCTTACAGACTCCTCTACCCTCAGACAATCAACTTTAAATATCAAGATAAGGTCCTCGTGAGAGAGGCTCTCCTCAAATGGTTCTTCCCAAGGCTGAACATGCATTTAATCCTGAGATTCCATGGGTGAAATGCAATGTCTCCATTTTGTAGCATAGAAAGAGCACAAAAGGAAAGCATAGAAAGAGCACAAAAGGAAATACACTAGTAAATGATGTTTCCAGAAGAAACTTGAATGCAAATATGATGAAAATGATGTTGGCAATACAAGGGAAGACAACTCAGAGGGGGTGTGAATTAGTTGTCACAAAAATTATAAAAATTAAACTTCTCAAATTTGATAAATAAACATGAAAGCATAAACCATCACCACATCAAAAACACACATAACACCAAGATTTTTTTACGTGGAAACCCTGTTAGGGGAAAAACCATGGTGGAGGTCAACCCACAACATTATACCTTGTTAAAAGTATAAAAAATGACAAATAGGGAATGCACATGCATTCAGGCACACTACCTAGAGCTCACTACTCAAATGCAAAAGGCTTACTGCCCAAAGGAAGACTCACTGTCTTACAATCACAATTGGATTACCTTTGCAATATTTTTAAACTGAGAAAATAGCATCTGCTAATGCCCAATTATAGTTCTAGATAAGCGCATAACACTTTCATCTGCTCTCTCCTTTTCACACTTTACTTTTTCCTTCAAAATATTAGAACATTATTCGCACTTAGCACACCACTTCCATCACAAAAACATTCAATCATATATATCTGCAACTAGGGATAACACCAACCACATGTTGACCCAACAAAATATGAAAATATGAAATGTGTACAAACTGTCGGACCAAATCAATAAACAATTTATCAATGCAGAAAAAACATAGTCAACCAAAACATAGTAAGGACCCAAAACAACATTTCCAAATTTGGAACACTTTCAAAAATTATGCCTTGAAGATCCACAACATGCTACAATCATCCTATCAGTCATGATCATGAAAAACATGAACTCACAGAAGTAAATCACCAATCGCGAGCACAACGATCAATGTGGACCAACAACACATATAAAGCACATTCTAGAAACATCCACAAGCATCATGAAACACCATAGAAGCATCTACAACAACTCAAATTACTAGAATCATATCTTCTTTCAAGAACACCAACTAGAGCAATAGAGCAACTATCATAACACATATACTCATAACTCAATCAAATCTTCATACGATCCTCTAAAACTTCATGTGGATAAACTAAATATACTCATCAATAAACCCTATAATCTATAATTTCTTATCATCAATATATTGAGCTAGCCACCATATTGAACTTCACTGCATCACCAACAACCTACAACTTCTTTTATTACAATTTTCTCAATATCCTCGACATATACTACCTTAAAGACATTAATGCTAATAGTGTTGACATTAGTGACAACCACATACTAGCAATATCCAACAATCTCCCCCTTTGGCATCGATGGAAACACATGATGTGAAAAACACCATTAACGCAACTTTCTCTTAGCACTTTCCCCCCCTTAGATTTTGACTCTTTTCTCCTTAGCTCTTTCACAAGTTTTCACATGACTCTTCTCCCACTTTGAAATCAATGAAAAAGATACACATTATCTCTCTCCACACAAGCTCTGAACCACATTTATGAACATCTTACTACTCCTCCTGAGTAGCAACCACCACAACATAAATTTGGATCACAAGATATGACTATGAAATACACAGAATAATGTAATTCAATGCATCTTATTTTTTATTAGGAGGTGTGATCACCCCTAGCTTCCCTCTAAGATATTCAAAATTATCCTAAGGCAAGGGCTTGGAAAAGATATTTGCAATCTATTCCTTAGTGGGCACATACTCCAATCTGACTTTCTTTTCACTCACCTTCTCTCTCAAAAGTGAAACTTGATAGATATATACTTGGTTTTTGAATATAGTATCGAATTCTTAGAAATTTTAATTGCACTTGAATTATCACATAATATAGCAATAGGTTCATCATACACAACTATGATATCTTTCAACATCTGCTTCATCCATAATACTTGAGTACAATTGCTAGCAGCAACAATGCATTTTTCCTCTGTAGTAGATAAAGAAATGGCATTCTGCCTCTTACCTAACCATGAAATCAACTTGTTTCCCAAGAAAAATGCACCACCACTAGTACTCTTTTTTCTTTCACATCTCTTTCCCAATCAACATCAGTAAAGGCACTCAAAGTAAGGTCATCATCTTTAGGATACTATAGGCTAAAATCAATTTCCCCTTCAAGTATCTGAAAATCCTCTTCATAGTTGTCACATGAGATTCCTTAGGATCAGCTTAAAATCTTGCAACAATGCATACAAAATTCATGATATCAGGTCTAGTTTGAGTCAAATAGAGCAATCCTCCAATCATGGATTTGTATCTAGTCTGATTTTTTTAGGAGAATCATCATCTTGTGTCAACTTACATCCGGTCACCATAGGTGTACTAATTGGCTTTGAATCTTCCATACTAAACTTCTTTAGCAATTATTTCACATACTTGGACTAAGATATAAAGATCCCTTTATCTAGCTGAGTAATTTGCAATCCCAAAAATCATTTGATTTCTCCAATCGTAGACATCTCAAACTCACTCTGCATCTCATCAGCAAGCTTCATGCACTGACTATCATCTCCTCCAAAAATGATATCATCAACAAAGACTTCAACAATCAATTATTTATCATGATCAATCTTGAAATACAAATTACTATTAGCAGTACCTTTATTAAATCCAGGCTTCAACAAACACTTGTCCAATCTTGCATACCATGCTCTTAGGGCTTGCTTAAGTGCATACAATTTTTTTTTCAACTGGCAAACCATATCTCCCTGATCAATCAATTGAAATCCATTAGGTTGCTCAATATACACTTCTTCTTCTAGTTCACCATTTAGAAATGCCGACTTGACATCCATCTGATAAACCTTGAAGTTTTTGTGAGCAACATAAGCAAGAAATAGTCTCACAAATTCAATTCTAGCAACAGGGGAAAAGGTTTCTTCAAAGTCAATTCCTTCCATATGAGAATATCCTTTACACACTAGTCTTGCTTTGTTTCTAACAACTTCACCTTGCTCATTCACTTTATTCTAAAAGACCCATTTAATTCCAATTACATTTTTATCCTTAGGTCTAGGAACAAGAATCCATGTATCATTCTTCTCAATTTTTTGTAGTTCTTCTTTCATATTTTCCACCCAATGTTCATCTTTGCATGCTTTATTGACACTATTAGGCTTAGTTTTTGAAATCAAACAATATTCTTTTGCAATTGTTCTCCTAGTCTAAAAACATTTGTTCTTATCACCTATAATCTGATTTTTTGAATGATTTAGTCTTACATACCTTGGAATCTTAGGGTGTCCTTGAACTTCAAGCTTTGCACTTTCACTAGTTCCTTCCTCTTGATTTTCCTGATTCACTGGAATGATCTAAACTTGATTTATAGTTTGAAATTTCTTTCCTTTATCTAAACTATCATTTTGATCATCTGAATCATATATGTGTGTTCTAGATGGTCTAACTGTGTCTTCATCAACCTTTACATTATCACTTTCAATTACTTTCCTCAATCTCTTATTGTAGCACTAGTAGGCTTTACTTTTAGTAGAATAAACAAGAAAGATTCCCTCACCACTTCTAGCATAAAATTTTCTATATCTTCATCTCTTTTGATATAGCATTTACTCCCAAATATTTTGAAGTATCTAATAGTAGGCTTATGAACAAACCATAAATCATAAGGATTCTTACCGGTATCACCTTTGACATGTACCCAGTTGAGAATGTAAACAGAAGTACTCACAACTTCTCTCTAGTAGATATGCGAAACATTTCCTTCCAACATCATGGGCCTAACAACTTCTTGAATTGTCATGTTCTTCATTTCCACAACTCCATTTTGCAGAGGGGTCCATGGGGTAGATAATTGTCTCTTTATCCCATGCTCTTCATAAAAATAATTAAACTCACTAAAAGTGAATTCACCACCTCTATCTGATCTTAAACATTTAATCTTCAAACCCATCTCTGTCTCAACCATAGCCTTGAAAATATTGAATTTCTCTAGAGCTTCAAATTTTTTGCTTAAGAAAGTAAACCACATCAATCTAGAATAATCATCAATAAGTAACATGAAATACCTCTCTCCTTGTAAGCTTTTGACTCTAAAAGGACCACACAAGTCAGTATGCAGAAGCTCCACACTTCATTTGAACAATGTTGTTTGCTCTAAAACAAAACTCTAGTTTTCTTCCCTAACTAGCATTCCTTGCATATAGCATTAGTAGGCTTTATCAACGTAGGAATATCTCTCACTACATGAGTAGATATTGATAATATTATCAAAGTTTACATGAAACATTCTCCTATGCCACAACCAACTTTCATCAACTTGAGCAATCAGACAACTTTTACTAGCAACACTTAGGTGAAAGATATTACCTCTTACTTTTGTGCTAGATGCAATCACATTTTTGAAACTCCCCAATATTCTACACTTTCCATCCTTGAATTGAAGATTGTATCCCTTTTCAACCATTTATCCAACACTTAAGAGATAATGCTTCAAACCTTCCACATATAGAACATCATCATTATTATTCTTACCATCAAGAGAAATAGATCTTCTACAATGAATTACACCAGCTTTGTCATCACCAAATCTTACAACACCACCATCATACTTTTACAAGCTCATAAGTTTAATTTTATCACCTGTCATGTGATGGGAGCATCCACTAACAATCAACCATTCATCTTTTTCTTCAACTCTAGCAGCTAGAACTTTCTACGCATTTTTGCAACTATCAGATTCAATAGGTATTGAATCATCTTAATTGATAGAAATAAATACACATTTTTCCTCACTTACATTCCCATTATCAGATTCACCATCTGTCACACCTTCATCAGTAGCATAATAACACTTTCTTTGGAATCTAGCCTTGTAAGGTCTTTACTTAGGAACTTTTTTCGGACACCTTGAAGAAAAATGACCTATTGTATTGCAAGAAAATTATTTAGGAGGCAATTTCTCTTTATACTTACCTTCTCCTTTGGCTACCCTCTTGACAATACGTGCTTCAATATCTCTCATTTCCTACTCATACTTGGACATTTTTCTAGAAGAAATTTCTCCTGGATCATATCTCTACTTATCTTTTCCAAAGATAGTAGCTTTGAGTGCAAATTTTGTCTTAGGAAGAGATTCACCAAACTCACATAACTCAAAAGTAGAAAGCTTACTAATCAACATGTCTTTGGTTACATTTTTCACAGTCTGGATCTCCTCAATAGCAACAACTTTGTGTTTGTATGCAGCAAGCAAGGATTTGAACACTTTAGCAACAATTTTTTATTCTTCCAATGTTGCACCAGCACATCTGATACTACATAGGTTCATTCACTCTTTGCATAAAAGAAGTGATATTCTCATCTTCACCCATTCTCAATGTTTCATATTTCCCTTTTAGGCTTTGCAGCTTAGCAATCTTCACATGAGTATCACCTTCATACAAAGTTTCCAAATTTTTCCAGATCTCATAAGCAGTCTAAATCTCCATTACATTTGTCATCTCAGATTCAGTCAGAGCACTCAACAATGATTCCTTAGCCCTAATATTGTACTCGGCTTCTTTAATCTCATATGGAGTAGAAGGAGCATGTTGTGGGATGATATACCTATTCTTTGTAATTTTCTAGTAAGGTTCACCAATGCATCTCAAATGACACTCCATTCACGTCTTCCATAGAGAATAATTTGTTCCATCAAATCTCGGACTATCCTTCTTATATGTCACCATCCTGGATCACCTCAAATGATCAAGCTTATCTAGAGGAAACTACTCTAATACTAATTGTTGGAAACACAAGGGAAGACAACTCAGAGGGGGGGAGAATCAGTTGCCATAGAAATTATAAAAATTAAACTTATTCTTAGATCTAATAAATAAACGTGAAAGCATAAACCATCACCACATAAAAAAAACACATAACACCAATGTTTTTTAATGTGGAAACCCTGTTAGGGTAAAAACCACGATGGAGGTTAGTCCACAAGTTTATACCCTATTAAAAGTATAACAAATAACAAATGGGGAATGCACATGCATTCAGGCACACTGCCTAGAGCTCACTACTCAAATGCAAAAGGCTTACTACCCAAAGGAAGACTCACTATGTAACAATCACAATCGGATTACATTCACAAGATTTTTGAATTGAGAAAATAGCATCTGCTAATGCTTGATTACAGTTCTGATTAAGCACATAATGCTTTCATCTGCTTTCTCCTTTTCACACTTTACTTATTCCTTTGAAAGATTAGAATGTTATTCACACTCAACACACCACTTCCATCACACAAACAGTCGATCCTATATATCCATAACTAGGGACAAAACCAACCACATGTCGGCCCAACAAAATATGAAAATATGAAATGTGTACAACCTGTCAACCCAAATCAATAAACAATTTATCAACATGGAAAAAACATGGTAAGGACCCAATTTTTTTTTCCAAATTTGGAACACTTTCAAAAATTATGCCTCAAAGATCCAAAGCACGCTATAATCGCTTCGTTGGTCGTGATCATGAAAAACATGAACTCATAGAAGAAAATCACCAATCACAAGAAAAATGATCAATGTGGTCCAACAACATAGATACAACATGTTTTAGAAACATCTACAAGCATCATGAAACACCACAAAAGCATCCACAACAACTCAAATTACTAGAATCACATCATCTTCTTTTAGGAACACCAACTAGAGTAATACAACAACTGTCAGAACAAAAATACTCATAACTCAATCAAATCTTCATGTGAACCTCTGAAACTTCATGTGGATAAACTAGATATACTCATCAACAAACCCTTTAATCCACAACTTCTTATCATCAATATACTGATCTAGCCACTATACTAAACTTCACTGCATCAACAACAACTTGTTGGGAAGTCTTCTTGTGCTGCTAACATATCATTGTCATTGATGTCAACACTATTAGCTTTGAGCTGATTATGTCGAGGATATTGAGAAAATTGTTAAAGAAAATGTTCAGGTAGTATGTGGAATAGTCAAGGTTGAGAAGGTGTTTTGTTCTATACATTCAATATTAGTTGGTGTGGACTAAAGGGTTTACTACTGAGAGTGCCTAGTTCATCCATAGGAAGTTTTAGAGGTTTGCATGATCATTTATCCATGCTATGAAGATTTGAGTTTTGACAGTATTTTTGAGGTCTCTGTAAGAGTTCCTGATTGAAGTCTGTGAGATTTTGGTGATTTTACTTTCTGCGAATGTTTCTCTATTGGTTCTTGGTGTTCTTGGATGTCTCTAGATTATTCTATATCATTGTTGCATGTCTGCGTTTATCAGTGAGCTCATGGTCAAAAAATTTTATTGTGCATGTTCAGTTTTTCTTGTTCTTGGCCGACACGATGCTAGTAATGTGTTGTGGATGTTGCGGATTGTTGATATTTGAAATTTGAATGTTTGGCATGATCAAGAATAATTTTTTATGCCTTATCTTAATTTTGGCTAGTGGTGCTTGACCCACATTGAAAATTTATTTGTAATTTTGGGCCAACATTATAATTATATTTTCCTAGCCAACTAAGTTGTTGATATAATTTCTGGATACATATATATAAGTGGTTGTGTGAGTGGATGTAGATGTGGATGCAAGAGTGTATGTGTGAATATTGATTAGATCATTCCAAGGAAAAAGAAAAGTATGAAGAAAGTTATATGTGCTTAATTGAAACTGTAATCTAGCTTTTGCAAAAGCTATTCTATCAATTCAAATCCCTATGGATCTAATCCATTTTCTATTAGGAAGTGAGCCCCTTTTGTAATTGAGAAATGCACTCTAGGTAGTGTGCCTAAATGCATGTGCATTCCCCTTTTTATTTCTGACTATACTTCTAATAGGGTATAATTGTGGACAAACATCCATCGTGGTTTTTCCCCTAGCAAGGTTTTCATGAAAAGAAAAATGGTGTTCTTTGTTTCTGGTGCTCTATTTTCTTCTAGTTGATTACTTATTCACTAGATCAGAGATTAAATTAAGTAAATTTAAGTGTAAAGAGGTTTGAAATTCTGTGACAACTGATTCACCCCCCTCTCAATTGTTTGTCCTTGATTTTCCAACAATTGGTATCAGAGAAGGTTCCTCTATTGAAACTTAAAGGCTTGAGGTGATTTGGAAATGGCATCTTACAAGAAGGACAACCCCAGATTTGATGGAACCAACTACTCATTATGGAAGAGAAGAATGGAATGCGAGTTGAGGTGCATTGGTGAAAAATACTAGAAGATCACACAAAAACAATATGCTATACCTACAAATGGTCCTTCCACTACTAATGAAATCAAAAAGGCCAAGAACAATGTTCAGGCTATGGAAGCCTTGTTGAGCACTTTGATAGATTATGAGATGATAAATTTGCTAGGTTTGAAGATGGCTCATGAAATGTGGAAAAATTTGGAGACTTTCTATGAAGGAGATAAATATGTGAAGATGGCCAAGTTGCAAAGTTTGAAGGGAAAATATGAGAACCTAAAGATGGGAGAAGATGAGAATATCACCTCCTTTATGCAAAGGGTGAATGAATTAATAGTGATGGGAATTAGATGTGTCGGTGGTACATTTGATGAAGATGAAATTATGGCTAAGTTACTCATATCATTTCCTCCTTCCTACAAATCAAAGGCTCATGCTATTGAAGAATCTGGAGCTATAACAAATCTAACAAGAGATACATTGGTTGGTAAACTAGCTACTTTTGAATTAATAAAATTTGGAGAAGTTGATCCTAACACTGAGATAGCATTCAAGGCTACTATATCCAGGAGAAGCATGTCAAGATATGAACCAGGTGAGTGTTCTAGAAATATATTCATATATAAAGATGAAATGAGACAACTTGAAGATCAAGAAAGAGACATGGAAGAGCTTGAAGCAATGATTGCAATGAGAGAAGTCATAGGTCGAGGTAAGCATGAAGGTAAATTGCCTCTTATATATTTTTCATGTAATCAAGTAGGTCATTTTGCATCAACCTAACAAACATAAATTTTAAAAGAAATGTTATTTTTATAAAGAAGAAGATGATGTAGAGGATGAGAATGAAGGAAATGGAAAGGATTGGGTGTTTATTTCCCTTAAGCTAGATAGTTTGGAAGCCACTGAATCTACTACAGTTGAACAAGCCCTTGCAACCCAAATAGAAGAGAAGGATGAGTGGGTCATTGATAGTGGTTGCTCACATCATATGATCGGTGATAAGAGCAAGTTTGTTAGCCTAGAAGATTATGATGGTGAGGTTGTAATATTTGGTGATAATAATGCTTGTGTAATTCGTAGCAGAGGATCTATATGTCTTGGTGGAAAGTACAACACTGATGATGTTCTCTATGTTGAAGGCTTGAAGCACAATCTACTAAGTTTCAAACAAATGGTACATAAGGGTTATGATTTACAATTCATATATGGCAGATGCAAAATCTATGGAAGTTCCAGAAATCTAATTGCTTCAGGAAAACGAACAAAAGCTAATGTTTTTCACCTAACAGTTGCTAATGAAACTTATTTGATTGCACAATAGATGAAAGTTTGCTATGGCATAGAAGGCTATGTCATGTGAACTTTGACAACATTGTGAAGACCAGTTCCTCCCGAGAAATTACATATTTTCCTAAGATAGTAAAGCTTGTTAACACAATCTATAGAGAATGTCAGATGGGAAAGAAAACAAAGGCTTCCTTCCGAAAAAAACAATATCATGTGAATGGATTGTTAGAGTTGGTGCACACAGATATATGTGTGGTCCCTCAAGAGTAAGAAGTCTTTATGGTGAAAGGTACTTTATACTAATTATTGATGATTATTCTAGAATGATATGGGTTGCTTTCCTTAGAGAAAAATGCGATGCATTTGAAAATTTGAAAAATTTCAAAGCAATGGTAGAAAATGAGAAAGGTACAAAAATAAAATGCTTAAGGTCAAATAGAGGTGGTGAATTCACCTCCAAGGAGTTCAATTCATTTTGTGAAGAGAATGGAATCAAAAGGAAATTATCTACTCCCCAGACCCCTCAACAAAATGGTGTTGCTGAGAGATATATACCAGAACCATCCTAGATGTTGCCAGAACAATGATGCTAGAAGGAAATGTGCTTGACACCTGCTGGAGTGAAGCTGTGAGTACTATTGTATACACCATAAGCTGGGTGAATGTAAATGACAACTTTGGTAAGACTATTTATGAACTTTGGTTTGGATTTAAGCCCACTGTTAAGTACTTTAAGATTTTTGGATGTAAGTGCCATATCAGGAGAGATGATGATATAGGAAAATTCAAGGCCAAAAGTGATCAAGGAATCTTCCTAGGTTTTTCTACTAGAAGTAAAGCATACTCGCGTTTCAACAAAAGACTAAGGAAAATGGTGGAGAGTACTAATATCAAAGTAGATGAAGATCTTGGTAAATCATCCACGTGCAATGGCTATGATTCTGATGAAGACAATACAAATAAAGGGAAGAATGTTTAGACACAAAATCAATTGCAAATTGTGCCTTATGTTCCGGTCAGACAACTTCAAATTGTTCTAGTTAATCAAGATAGTCAAGAAGCAGAAACAAGTGAGTGTGCAGAAGAAAGAATAGAAGAATCAAGTGTGTGTCAGAATCCAAATATTCCAATGTATGTAAGATTGAATCATTCTGAAAGTAAAATTATAGGAGATAGGAATAAGGGTTTACAAGCTAGGAGAAGGATAGTAGAAGAATATTGTATGATTTCCCAGATTGAACCCAAAGATATCCATGAAGCCTACAATGATGAGCATTGGATGGAAGCCATGAAAGAAGAGTTGATGTAGATTGAAAAGAACAATACATGGATACTTGTTCCTAAACCGAAGGATGAGAATGTAATTGGTACTAAATGGGTCTTCAAGAATAATTTAAATGAACAAGGAGAAGTTGTAAGAAACAAAGAAAAGTTACTCTGCAAACGATATTCTCAAATGGAAGGAATAGACTTTGAAGAAACATTTTCCCCTGTTGCAAGAATTGAAGTAGTAAGATTGTTTTTTGCCTATGTTGCATACAAGAATTATAAGGTATATTAGATGGATGTGAAGTCATAATTTCTTAATGGTAATCTAGAGGAAGAAGCCTGCATTGAACAACCTGATCGATTTCAACTGATTGACAAGGAAGATATGGTCTACCAGTTGAAGAAAGCCTTGTATGGATTAAATCAAGCCCCCAAAGCCTGGTATGCTAGATTAGACAAATATTTACTCAAAATTGGTTTCACCAAAGGTACTTCTCATAGTAACTTATACTTTAAGTTAGATCATGACAAATTGTTAATTACTAAGGTTTTTGTTGATGATATAATTTTTGGTGGAGATGATAATCTGTGTATGAAGTTTGTGGATGAGATGAAGAGTGAGTTTGAGATGAGCATGATTGGTGAAATGAAATCCTTTTTGGGATTACAAGTTACTCAGTTAGATAATGGGATCATCATATCATAGTCCAAATATGTGAAAGAATTATTAAAGAAGTTTGGTATGGATGATTCAAAACCTGTTTTTACTCCCATGGTGATTGGATGCAAGCCGACTCAAAATGATGATTCTCCCAAAGCCAATCAAATAAGGTGCAGGTCAATGATCAGAGGATTGCTCTATCTAGCTCATACTAGACTAGACATCATGAATGTAGTGTGTATGGTTGTAGGATTTTAGGCCGATCCAAAAGAGTCACATGTAACTATTGTTAAAATAATTTTTAGGTATCTAAAAGGAACTATTGAATTTGGAATTTGGTATCCAAATGATGATGACCTTATTCTGAATGCATATATAGATGCTGACTTGGCCGATGATGTAGATGACTAGAAGAGTACTAGTGGTGGTGCTTTCTTCCTAGGGAAGAAACTGGTGTCCTGGTTGAGCAAAAAGTAGAATTCTATTTCTCTGTCTACTATTGAGGTTGAATACATTGCTTCTACATCTAATGTGGATGAAACAAATGCTTAGAGATATTGGTGTTGAATATGATGAACCCATCGCCATATACTGTGACAACTCTAGTGCTATCAACATATCAAATAATTTGGTACTCAACTCAAAGACTAAGCACATATCTATCAAGTTTCATTTCTTAAGAGAGAAAGTAAGTGAAAAAGAGGTCAGATTAGAGTATGTGCCCACAATAGAATAGATTGCAGATATCTTCACTAAACCATTTTCAAAGGATACTTTTGAGTATCTTAGAGGATTGCTAGGGATAATAACCCCTCTGGATACAAACTAAAAGATGCATTTACATGCATCAATTTGTGTGTATCAAAGCTTTATCCTGATCTGGATTGATGTTTTTTGTGGCTGCTAGTTAGGGGGAGTAGTCAGATGTGTTAGTATGTGGTCCAAAGTGTGCATATGGAAAGGTGGTGCTTACCTTTTCCATTGACGTCAAAGGGGTAGAAGAGAAATGTGAAAAATCCCTATGAAAAGAGAGTGGTGTGAAAGATGAAGCTGAATCCAAAGGAGAGAAGAGTCTTGTATAAGAGAAGAAAGAATGAAGGTTTGGGTTGATGGTATTTTTCACATCATGTGTTTCCATCAATGCCAAAGGGGGAGATTGTTGGGAAGTGTTGTTATGCTTTTGATATGTGGTTTTCATTGATGTCAACACTATTAGCTTTGAGCTGATTATGTCGAGGATATTGAGAAATTGTTAAAGAAAAATTTTAGATAGTTTGTGGAACAGTCAAGGTCAAGAAGGTGTTGTGTTTTGTATGTTGAATATCAGTTGGTGTGGATAAAGGGTTTACTACTTAGAGTGTCTAGTTCATCCACTGGAAGTTTCAAAGGTCCGCATGATCATTTATCCATGTTATGAAGATTTGTGTTCTGACAGTATTTTTGAGGTTTCTGTCAGAGTTCCTAATTGAATTCTATGAGATTCTAGTGATTTTACTTGCTACAGATGTTTCTCTATTGGTTCTTGGTATTCTTGGATGTCTCTATATTATTCTCTATCATTGTTTTATGTTTGTGTTGATCGGTGAGCTCATGGTCGAAGACTTTTCTTGTGCATGTTCAGTTTTTCTTGTTCTTGGCTAACATGATGCTAGTAATGTGTTACAAATGTTGTGAATCATTGATATTTGAAAATTGAATGTTTGGCATGATCAAGAATATTGTTTTATGCATAATATTAATTTTGGTCGACAGTGCTTGACCGACATTGAAAATTTATTTGAAAATTTGGCTCGATATTGTAATTATATATTTCCTGGCCGACTAAGTGTTGATGTAATTTCTGGATATAGATATATAAGTGGTTGTGTAAGTGGATGTGGATGTGGATGCAAGAGTGTATGTTTCAACATTGATCAGATCATTTGAAGGTAAAAGCAAAGTGTGAAGAGTAAAGAGCAAAGTGTGAAGAAAGTTATTTGTACTTAATTGGAACTGTAATCTAACTTTTGCAAAATCTATTCTATCAGTTCAAATCCCTATGGATCTAATCCATTTTCTATTGGGTAGTGAGCCCCTTTTGCAATTGAGCAGTGAGCTCTAGGAAGTGTGTATGAATTCATGTGCATTCCATTTTTTATTTCTAATTATACTTCTAACAAGATATAATTGTGGACTAACTTCCACCGTGGTTTTTCCCCTAACATAGTTTCCATGAAAAAAAAATCTTGGTGTTCTTTGTGTTTTTGGTGCTCTATTTTCTTGTGTTTAATTACTTATTCACTAGATCAAAGATTAAATTAAGTTAACTATAAAAAGGTTTAGAATTATCTGACAACTGATTCATCCCCCCTCTCAGTTGTCTCTCCTTGATTTTCCAACACTTGCAACTTCTTTTATTACAATTTTCTCAATATCCTTGACAATACAGCCTTAAAGATATTAATTCTAATAGTGTGACATCAATAACAACCACATATCAGTAATATGCAACAAATGATAGATAAAATGCACTTTAAAATCCAAAGTAAATTTTTAATGATGTTTGACATTTTTCAAAGGGCTTGATGATGACTCATGCAAGTATAAATGATTATTTAAATCAAATCCTTTGCAATATACAAGCTTGTGCAAAATCACTTCAAGTTGTTGCTTAACTTAAATTCCAATTACTATAACACATTTGTAGGTAATTTCAAACCAAGTGTCATGGGATACACCATCATTTGTTGAGGAGGTGGCAATATTTAGCATTGCATGATATGGCCTGTCCCATCACTAAATCATGTGAATAATGCAATTTCTACTAGAGCAATTCAGTTTGCTTTGAAAGTACTAATGGCAACATCTCTATACGCCTCTAGATGACTAAATTACCCCTCCATAGTTGACAAACATTCAATTTCCCATCTATTGTTGACAAGATAAAATATAAATAACCCCTTTCTTTAGATTAAATATCAATAACCCCTACCTTTCTGATTAATGAATAACATTATACTATATTTAATTTATTGATACTTCCTACAAGTATAGAGCATCTTGATTAACAATTTCAATTAGATGAGGAAAATTTGCAAGTGGAGAGAGGTCAGCTAAGATAGATATTTCCTACTTTGCACTACTCATATTGGCTAAGTAGTCTGCTAGATTGTTTCCTTCTCTATAAGTATGTGTGATCTTATAGTTGTGGATTTTATCAAGCAACTCCCATACTCTTTGAAGGACGTATTGAAGAATCCAATTTAGAATTTTCTTTTCTCTACATGCATTGATTATTAAAAGGGAATCTCCTTCAATATGAAGGTTCTCAATACCCATCTCCAAATCCATTTCCAACCCCATTAACAAAGCTCTAGATTCAAATAGATTATTAGACCCTTTGAAAAGATATTTTGAGCATAAAGCTAATACCTTACCCTATAAATCACGTAAAAAAAATACGTGCTCTTGATTCTCCTGAATTTCCTTTTGAAGCACCATCGAAATTTTGTTGGCAAAACAAGGACAGACAACTGAGAGGGGGGGTGAATCAGTTATCACAGAAAATTAAACATCAATAAAATTTCACACTTAGTAATCTCTGATCTGATGAACAAGCAATTAAACACAAACAATTAGAATGCCAGAAACATAGAGAACACCAATATTTTTTGTGTGGAAATCATGTTAGGGGAAAAACCATGGTGGATGTTAGTCTACAAGATTATACCCTATTAAAAGTATAATGAGAAATAAAAAGGGGAATGCACATGCATTCAGGCACACTGCTTAGAGCTCACTGCTCAATTACAAAAGGGCTCACTTCCCAACAGATAATGGATTAGATCCACATAGATTTGAACTAATAGAATAGCTTCTACAAAATCCAGACTACAATTGCAATTAAGTAAAAAAAAAACTCTTCAAACTTCGCTCTTCTTCTTCACACTCTGCTCTGCCTTTGAATGATCTGAAAAATATTCACACACATATAGAATAGACACACATGCATGTAACTTTCTTCACTCACACAACCTTGCATATATATCCACTATACAGATTTACATCAACAACTTAGTCAGCCAGAGAATACAAAATATATCTTACAATATCGGCAATGTCGGCTCAATATTACAAATAAATTTTCAATGTGGATCAAACATTATTAGCAAGGATTGAGATAGGATAAAAAAAGTATCCTCGAGCATGCCAAACATTTTAATTTTGAACTCCAAAAATCTGCAACATGTTACAACCATCATGTCGGCCAGGAACAAGAAAAATCAAACATGCACAAGAAAATCTTTGACCACGACTACACCTATCAACACAGACATGCAACAATGATAGAGAACATACTAGAAGCATCCATGAGCATCAAGAAACAACAAAGAAACATTCATAGCAAGTAAAATCATTAGAATCATACAGACTTCAATCAAGAATAGAAACACTGTCAGAACATAAATTCCCATAACTTACATAAATATTCATGTGGACCTCTAAAACTTCTGGTGGATGATCTATAAACTCTCAATAGTAAACCCTTTAGTCCACAACAGTTGAACTTCCATGTACAAAACAAAACACCTTCATGACTTTGACTAATCCACAGACTTCCTGTAACTTTTTCTTTTACAATTTTCTCAATATCTGCCACATATGCAACCTTCAACATCTCAATGCTAATAGTGTTGACATCAATGACAACCACATATCAACAACACAACTACAATTTCCAACAAATTCAAATTTATAAAACCAAGTTGGGGAGCCTTTCATCTTACATGTTTTTTTTTGCACTTCTCAGACTTTGGTTGCAATAGGCTTCTTGGGAAAGGGAGTTTTATATACTTCCAATTCTGTAAGATATAGTTATCCCAGTTAGTAAAAGAGGAGATAATGTCTTTAGCTTCCTGAACACTCACTTATACTACCTCGAAGACTATTTTCTCAATTTTAACATTCACAACATCATTTGAAGAGCATACTTTCCTGAATATGCATAAATTTATTTCCCACCAAATATTCCATATGATTAAAGTTGGTATTACTCTCCATATACAATCAAAGAATGAATATTTGTAAAGAACTAGCCAGCTTTGAAACAAGTCCCAAAGGGAATTTGGTAAGGGAGTGCAAAAAATAAGTTTATTAAGAACAAACTCCCAGCATTGTTGTGCAAACTTACATCTTAAAAGTAGATGATCAGCATCCTCAAGCTCCTCATTACATAGAGGACATATGAAAGGGTCGGCTATGTTTAATTTAGCTAACTGATCACTGGTTAAAATATGCTTCCTCAATACCAAGTATGCAAAACTCCATGCCTTGGGTAAGACTTTACTGTCCCAACAAAATGAGTAGGCCCTTTGGGAAAGAAGATGCCCTGAATTATAATTTAAAGCCTTACAACCTTGTTTGACCATGTAATATCCATCCCTTGAAGGAGCCCATATCAATTTATCTAGCTTTGAAGAGAAATAAACCATTCTAGCATCCAATATTTTTTTCAAAACACAACAATGTTGGGAAGACAAGGAGGGATCTCCTATTCTCTTCCGAATGAACATAATTCAACAAACATTCTCCCCAAGCATCTTTTAGTATTTCCATTATTGGAAGAAGATCTAGATTATTTTGCAATGGGGGGTTGCCATTCCAAGAATCCATCCAAAATTTGACACTTTGTCCATTATTTACCACCCATGAAATGTATGAAACAACTAATTTCCTACAAGAAATAAAAAAATTCCAAATGGCCGACCCTTTTGGAGGATTAGTAAGAATGAAGATTCTTGTGGGGTCCATATTGTCTAAATATTTACCTTTCATAATTTTACACCATTTGGGATTTGGGTTAACATACATTTTCCAAGCATTCTTTGCACCAAAAGCTTTATCTCTCTTGGAGAGATCTAGAATACCTACCCCTCCTTGAGATTTTTCACATGCCATAGATTCAAGGGATATTAAAGGCACCTTCTTTTGATCATCCATATTACCTTTCCAAATAATTTTTTTGATCATTATCTCAATTTCTTCAATAACAAACTTTGGAGCTTTTAATACTACAAGAAAATAGTTAGGGATTGATGAGAGAACATCTTTAACTAATAAAATTCTCCTAGCTAGGGACAACCATCTAGTCTTCCATACCAATATTCTTGAGTTTAGCCTTTCAATTAATTTAACTCAATACACTGCTTTATTTGGGCCTGCAAAGAATTGGATCCCTAGATATGAGCATGGAAAAGTTGCTTTTTGAAAACCCAAAACATTGACTATCTTCTTTTCAATGGCCTCACTTGTGTTGAGGATGTGAATTTTGGATTCTAAGGCATTTATCTGCTGTCATGGTGCTAAAGAATATTTATTTAAAATCTCTTTTATTTGATTTACTTCTGCCAATGCAGCTTTCCCAAATAAGTTTGTATCATCCACAAAGAGAAAGTGAGTAACTACTAAGTCTGTATTTTCAATCTGCATCCCTTTCCATAATCCAAGAGTGTTTTTTATGATAAATCTACTCAAAGCCTCCACCATGATAATAAACAAAAAAGGGGAAAGTGGATCCCCTTGCCTCACACCTTGGGAAGCACTGAAGAACCCTATGGGGGATCCATTAAGTATTATTGAAAATTTAACCCTTGAGAGGTATGCAATTATCCATCTACACCATCTCGTAGAAAAACTAAATTTTAGCATTACTTTTCTCAGAAAGCTTCAATTAACCTTGTCATACACTTTCATCATGTCCAGCTTGATGATGATTGAAGGGACTTTATTAACTAATATGGAATGCAAGGTCTCATGAGACACAATAGCCCTTTCGTGTGTTTCTCTTCTTGGAATAGAACTCCCCTATTCTTGAGAAACTATCCTTGGGATAATAGGATGCAACCTCAAATATATTGCCTTGTAGAAGATCTTATAAATTGTGTTACACAAAGATATTGGTCTGTAATCCGCAAATGATGAGGGATCTCTAACTTTGGGAATAACGACTATGTTGGTTACATTAAATTTTTTGAGAAAAGATCCAGTTCTTCTTGATTCTTCAATTTCCCAAAAGAGATCAAAACACACAATATCCCAACATTTTTGAAAAAAAAGTGCAGTAAAGCCATCTGGCTGAGGAGCTTTATTTGGGGGCAAAGAAAAGACTACCTTTTTAAGTTCCTCTATTGTAAAATTATTCCATTGTGTGATTTCAAAATTGCATTTACAAGATATCATTTTTAGGTCTTTGCATTGTGTAATTAGAAAATTTCCTTGTTTAGAATCTAAAAATGTCATATTGCATTCTAGGTCATTGTATTGTATTTTACCCTCTTTCTATTTTGGGTGTGTACACTAAGTTTGTGAAAATTTTATGAGATTTACAACTTGGTGTCCTATTATAAATACTATTGTGAGATGTAGTTCAAGACACATGGCATCCCATGATACACCATTCACTATGGATCTTGGTTTTTCAAACTCTTTAACTAATAGTGTTGATAATCAACCCTCTATGGATCATAGCCGTCACACCTCGTTTCCAATGACTTCCCTTCCTAAAACCAATGTGCATGATGTATCTCATGTCACACAAGAGAACATAAGGATGCTAAATGAAGAATTAAAAATATTGAAAAAATTTGTGAGAATCAAACCTATTGTTGGTAATGTCATTCCTCTCATAGGGAGCATACAAATGTTGCTTAACCATAAAGGAGGAATAGAATTTATATGTACCTTGTCCCATATCATTAATAAGAATTTTCCTACCCCTCAACCACCTTCCCACACATCTTCCATGCATAAGAGAAAATAAAGCACAAATTATGAGCACTTTACCACTCCTAACACATCCTTTTTTGAAAAAGGAAAGGGTTTACAGTTAGAAGAAGAAAGTGATGACCAAACTATTACCAAACCAACAAAGAAAAAATAGAAATTACATGCACATAAACATGTTCAACTACAAAAAATGAATGATATTTTGGCTTCTTTCCATGATCTATTACAAATTTCTAAAACTGAGAATATCTTTTAATATACACTCTCTACATTGGAAACTAATTGAATTGCCACTTAAATGTGAAAAGCTAATTGAATATTAAACTTATCAAAATAAAATGTATTGTGCTTATCATATAATTTTTGGACATCACACTGATGATTTTCATATTTAAAAGGGAATATTGGAGAAATTTAGATCCCCTATGGATCCATCTTAATTTAAAGCATGCACTTTGTTCCTTTCCATGTAATAGTTGTAGGATCTTAGTATGCTCACTATTACATGTTTAACATTAATTGAAAATAATTCTCTTTATTACAAGGAGCTCACTCTCATCAATCATCTCATCTTTTTCCTACACTTAGTGAGGACAAGGGGTTAGATAGTCTTCTCCTAGTTTTGACACTTGATGTTGTCCCTTTGGATAGTTGTCTACCTTCTGCATATACCGAACAATATTGGGATGTGAATGACTTGCTATAGGTTGAATCACTTTTTCCTTATTAGTATTTTTCTTTATTTTCTTTTTCATTTTTCTTTGTGTGATTGCATGTGAGTAATGTGATCCCTTATAATGTTTCATTTCATGTATCTCTCTCTTCATGTGCATTCCTCTATTTGTACCTGCATTCTTCTCTATGTCGTAAACATTTATCTTTTCACTTGTCTTGTGTTTTTCTTTGGGGATGACACAATGAATTGATACATTTTGGTCTCTTCCATGTTGTCCTGAAGGTTTTTTCTTTGTTTTCACTCTCTATATGGCATTCTTCCTATTCTACAGGTATTTAGGGAATGATGACGTTTTCAAGCTTTAAAACAATATTGTAGCAAAGATATATTGACCCTAAATCTGTAGATCCCTTACATATTTTTGGGGGAAACCCTCTTCCCCTTACATGATTTAGTTTTATTTGGGAACATATAACTTGGCATAGGGCTTTTCGAGTAAGCTCTCATTCCTCCTTATGGTTAGCATTGAATATCAGCTACTTTAAAGCTAATTTATCACAACCATGGTGTTAGCAATTGCTTTAAAGTGGGGGAATACATCAACACTCATGTTTCACTGTGTGATTTTCTTTATTCTTGTGATGTGTTATTTTCTTGGTGGTGCCATTAGGTTTGACGTCCTCTGGCAACATGATGTTTATTTACATACAATTTCCTATTAGTGGTGATGTGATGCACTGCATTCCCTAAGTTGTGATTATCTTATTCTTGGACTTGTCCTCTCTTGGATACATTACACACAATTATCCATAAAAAGAAGACCTTACATGAACTAAACAAGATCCATTTGAAAAAAACCATATATATGTATGATGTTCATAAGTGTTTAGTATAATACGACTTGTTAAATGTTGATAATAAAAGCTTGTATCTCTCCAAATAGCCTAATGGAAAATTTAGTGAATTGGGGACTAGATTGTGCCTTAGTGAATGACTTCCAAGATTGTTATAGAATTTGGCTCTTCTCTGTGTTTTGGGAAAATGGGAAAGTAAAAATATAGAGAAAAAAAAAGACATAGCGATGCACCAAATATTTTACAACATTTCAAAGTTTAATAATTCCTTACTCCTAATGAAATGGACACAAAATGCCACACACCCTTCATTTTTAGGAAGAGAATGAACGACTAAGAGTAAAGAAAGCACAAAGGAGTCATTCAAATCTCCCCATGGGAAGCATTCATTAAGGTTCAGTAGAAATAAGAAACCCTTAAAATTAACATGAATGTTTAGATTTTTATAGAACCCCATTTATCTTATAGCATAATGTGTACTTCAACACAATCTTTATAGAAAAAGAAAGAGTATAATAAAAATGATCAAATTTTTGAAAGGTAGCATAAAGCATAAAATCTAATGGTGTATAAAACAATTACCCAAACTATCTGCATAAGACTTGAAATAGAGCATTCAACATAAATGATATAAGAAAAATAAATTTGTTATAAAGGCCATAAAATGCACAATGTTAAAGATTTCTCCTTAATACTATTTGTTCTTGCAATAAATCAACTAAAAGAAAAGGTTGGATGCCAATCCAATTAATAGTCTTGAAAAATAATGTTGAAAATGAAGGTGAAATTGTAGCTTAAAACTTGTAAACCTATGTGATTGTAGATTTAATTAAGTGTTCTTTGTCACAATTCTTTGTGTATGATTAATCTGTTTACATCAATTTTACCAATTGCAGAAAGAGACAAAAGATTGTAGAAGAATGAGATAAGAAAATAGAAGTGACACAATATATACGTGGAGAAACTCTTTTGGGAAAAAAACTCTGTCAGAATCAATAGTGCTTGCATTATTTAACTTTAGAACAAGATTACAATAATACTACATATCAATCCTTGATTGATATGCTTCCTTGCCTTCAATAATCCTTCTTCACAACATGCAATAAACTCTCATACACTTTATGCAACACAAACTATCCATGCATTCCATATGACCAAGAATGAATCCACACATCGCATGCCATGCTTCAAACCCTCACACATGCACAAGCTCAACCTGCTAACCTGCAATCAAGATTACAAACTCTGATGCAATTGTTGCAATCAATAGACAATTATGAGCATTGTAAACTCCAAAGAATTGCCAAATATAAGAGCACAAAGCTCCTCACAAATATCCATGTCTAGATTGGGCAAGTAGTGTTCCACACTATAACATGAAGTCAAAACCAAAGTCTCCTCAATTTAAGCACCCCAAACTAAACACTTAACAAATCATTGGTCAAGAAAATATCTTGCATGCATCACCTAAAAGTTGGCACCCAATAATGGGCTCACTTAACTAAGCCTTGTAAATATCTTCTCATGCAAAAGGTGTTAACTCAAAGATGCCAACTTGAGCACCGAAGGTGGGTCCAAGTCAATCCTAGTTAACTAAAACATATCTCTCCACCAATTCATGAAACATTATGCATGATTGATCATCCCCACTTAACTGAATGTATCCACCTATTATATATCATGCAACTGAATTCATTAGTCGTGCTCCTCAATTCAACATAAGTCAACTAGAATTCAACTAAAACTAACTACATGCAACTAAAGATAATTGAACCATAACTGAATTGAACTTAACTGAACTGAACTGAATTAAACTGAATTGAACTAATTTAAATTGAACTGAATTGAACTGAACTGATACTGAACTGAACTGAACTCCACTCATGTAAATATCAATCCCTAGCTTGTAGGATCTAAACATGCATTACTAAAGTGTTATCAATCCTCCAAAAAGTTAACTTAAGAAAGGTGGGTTCCACCTTCCATGTGGGCACCCCATGTGCTCCTCTTTTCTAGGAGCTCTTCTTGGGCATCTCCACGTGTTTTATCGTTTAAGAATAATCACAAATGTCAATTTACAAGTTCATTTCATTCAAATTTAATCTCTTTCTAATCCTAGTGTTGGGGAACACTTTCCAAGGACTTAGAAGATACATGTAATATGTTTAGGATTGCAATCAAATGGCATCCTATTCCCAACATTCATTTTTTCAACAATAAACACTGAGGAGCCAACACCTAGAAATGGATGTGAGTCCATCATATACCTGATGAGAAGGTTGTATAATAACATGATTCCTTGTTTAGAATAATTGAAATGTAGAATGTTAAGTGGGAGAATGTTGGGAATAGGATGCCATTTAATTGCAATCCCAAACATATTTCATGTATCTCCTAAGTCATTGGAAAGTGTTCCCCAACACTAGGATAAGAAAGAGATTAAATTTGAATGAAATGAACATGTATATTGACATTTGTGATTATTCCTAAATGATAGGAACCTGTGGGAAAACTCAAGAATATCTCCTACAAAATAGGAGCACATGGGGTTCCCACATGGAAGGTGGAACCCACCTTGCTTAAGTTAACTATTTGGAGGATTGATAACACTTTACTAATGCATGTTTAGATCCTACAAATTGGGGATTAATATTTACATGAGTGGAGTTTAGTTTAATTTAGTTATCTTCAGTTCCATGTAGTTAGTTTGAGTTGAATGTTAATTGACTTCAGTTGACTTGAGTTACATGATAGCTAACAAGTGGATACATTCAGTTAAGTGGGGATGATCAATCATGCATGATTTTTGCATGAATTGGTGGAGAGATATGTTTGAGTTAACTAAGATTGAATTGGACATACCTTGGGTGCCCAAGTTGGCATCTTTGAGTTAACAACTTTTGCATGAGAATATATTTACAAGGCTTAGTTAAGTGGGCCCATTCTTAGGCGCCAACTTTGAGGTGATGCTTGCAAGATATTTTCTTTACCAACGATCAGTTAAGTGTTTAGTTTGGGGGACCTAAATTGAGGAGACTTTGGTTTTGACTTCATGTTATAGTGTGGAACTCTACTTGCCCAATCTAGGTGTAGATATTTGTGAGGATCTGTGTGCTCTTATATTTGACAACTCTTTGGAGTTTACAATGCCCATAATTGTCTATTTATTGCAACAATTTCATCAGAGTTTGTAATCTTGATTGCAAGTTAGCAGGTTGAGCTTGTGCATGTGTGAGAGTTTGAAGCATGGCATGGGATGTTTGGATTCATGTTTGGTCATATGGAATGAATGGATAGCTTGTGTTGTAGAAAGTGTATGAGAGTTTACTGCAGGTTGTGAAGAAGGATTTTTTAAGGGAAGGAAGCATAAAAATCAAGGATTGATATAGTATTATTGTAATCTTATTCTAATGTTAAATAATACAAGCACTATTGATTCTGGTGGAGTTTCTTCCTGAAAGGGTTTCTCCACATATATGTTGTGTCACTTCTATCTTCTTGTCTCATTCTTCTACAATCTTCTATCTATTTCTACAATTGGTAAAATTGATCTAAACAGATTAATCATACACAAAGAATTGTGACAAAAAACACTTAATTAAATATACAATCACATAGGTTTATAAGTTTTAAGCTACAATTTCACCTTCATTTTCAACAAGTAAAACATGCCATAGAGCGTAAATAGTGCTCTATAAAAATCCTCCTATTCTTGAGAAATATATCTCCCTATTCTAAACCTATGATTCTTGATTTTTTATCCTTTCTAACTCCTTTCCTTCCCTCTACTACAAACCCCTTTAAATACTAGGAGGAGGAGCCACCACCACAACCAATAGAGATGAACAACTACCAAGTATCCATGCCTCATAGATCATAATCTGCTAGAGGGTTTGATTAGATCACAACAATATTTTCTAATAAAGATTGAGTCATCTCATTAATCGCTCCAAATTTTGTATACGTTTTGTGAAGATATGTTGATAGAGGATGATCAAATTTTAGCATAACCTAGAAAAACATGATCTAATCAGCTACAAGGAATTATGACACCATGTAAGATTCCAACCCCAAAAGTAAGAACTTTTTTGCATTGTCCAATAAAATCTACCAAAAGAGATACATCCATGGAAGAAACAACCCACTAGATGAAATGGCTAATGTGGCACGCTAGCAGGAGATCTCTGATTTTGTGAAAGTGGTTTGGGGAAAATCCCCACCAGGCAACCACATGTCCTTGTTTGGGTATGAAAGGAAAATTATGTAAAGAAAATCCACCCATCCACCATGTGGCAGATTGTGTGCTTTTATGCGAAGTAACCTCTAGCCTTTGAGGTGCAGTTCCATTATAATGCAGAAAATAAGTAAGGGCTAGAACAAAAACATTGAAGGAAAAAAATTTCTCCACAGTTCCTAGGAACTCATAGGAGCCTTTGCTTACAGAGGTATGAACCCATATATAAAATAATCCTAAAATTTTGAGGAAACTGGCATGTTGGGACTCCCGATCTTCATCAGAGGGAAGGTTAAGTGCATGCAGTGTCTCATAGGCCTGATCGAGATCAAGGACCTCCTTAAAGGAAACTCCTCCCCATCTTGATGAAACAATTCCAATGTGATAGTAGAGTCAAGAAAGGGGAAGAAGTTCCTCCTCGACCTCCTCGATTGTGGGTGATGAGCTCAAATATTGGACCACTGTGGAGTCCTAGATCTTTAATTTGATTTCTTTTGCAATATGTTCTACTATTAATACTTCTCAGTCTAGTGAGAATAAGGTGGGTAATCCAGAGAAGATCAAAACTATGAGGTCTTCTTTTATCTCGCTGACCTTCTTAGTCAACATTGACTGGCAAGCTCTACTTTTCAGTGTGACCTAGTTGTAGATGATAATTTTTTTTCCTTCTTTGCAGCTACTCTTCAGTGAAGAATCCTAAATATTTTTAAACATTCCTTGATTTCCTTACATATTATTGTGATCAAGACTCCTGATTCTTTAGCTTGGAGAGTGATTGTGTGAAAAATTTGGTCGATCGTTGGGTTGACCTTTGTGTTTAACTCTTATACATCTGTTAGAAATCACAAACTAGTTTTAGGGCTGCTACTACAATTATGATCCTCTCCCAATGAGAAGATAATAGTCTATGAAGCATTAGGAGGAGCTTGGATCCTCACACTATGGTCAATTCTTGTTAGAATTGGGATTCCCTAGCTCTCATGTTTTCCTCCAATTGATTCTTCTCCTAGAGAGTGTTTGAAAGTTTAGAGCGCAGCTTCTCTATCTCTTCATTAGAAGTCTGTAGAATAGAATCAAGTTCTTGCTTCTCCTATTTTTCCTTTTCTATTTCCTCCTAGGCATTTTGAAGATCATCAGTGGCTTGAGATCAGGTGTTAGCCAAAACTTCTTGTATATCCTCCTTTTTCTTATTCATCTCTTATAGCTCATTTTGTAACTCTCCATATATACTACTTTGTTAGGTTGTTTTGAGTTCAAGCTCTATTTCCCTCCATTGATGCTCCATGGCCATTTCACACTCGACCTTAACCTCACATTTCAATATTTTCACCTTGGCATGGAGCCTATCCTTTTGACTCTAAGCCTCTTTGAGCAACTTAGTCGCTCCACCTTGGTGACCTTATGCCTACCTTAGGTGGGCCATCTCCAAATCTTTTCCCTTGATCTACACTTTTAGTCTATCTACTATGGCCTTTATATTTACTAGGTCAGCCTCACACTTTTTCAATTTCTTTTCCAATTTATCATAGTTATCATAGACTACCCTTTATGTCGCTTTGGCCAGGCCACTTTTTCACACAGAAGAGTTTTGCTCAAATTGAGACCCACGGCTTGGATGTCATAATCTTTGAACTACATTTCTCCTTCCAATTTGGATACCCATGACCTCATAGCTAAGATCAACAAAGCAATATGTTCTTTATTCAAACAAGTTTCCAACTTTGGGGTAGGTGGATTTGCTACAGCTTTGATCCAGGTGGATCTTCAGGACTTGAAATTGAAGTGTTCTAGTTTCTCTCAGAAGTAGTGCCATTGCGTAGAGCACAGAATTATGAATCTGGCACAACTTGAACGGGCGAAAAAGGAGTTTGTTTTCCTGAGTTACGTGCAGTCAAAGTTTGACCAACCTTGGCCTAGGAGGCCATCCAGAAGGTGAAAATTTGACCAACTCAGAATCTACTGAAAGTGGTGTCAATTCAGAGGGCTCATCGACACGATCACAATAAAAGTTTGTTTCATCAAATTTCAAGTCTGTATGTCTGAGCTATCTCCGGTCAAAGCCCGGACAAAGGTTGGTCAACTCAGCTATCAGGGACGAGAAAAAAAGGTGGAAAATTCATTGTCACCAAATTGGTCAAAGTTGGCATCATTGCGAAGAGCTCATCCTCATGATTCCAATGGTGTTTGTTTCGTGCAAATCGGACGTCATGTGCGCAAGTTAGAGCCAATCAAATTTTCTGGTTGACCAAGGTACAAGTGGTACGGTTGCTGACATCAGCATGATGTCATCCTGCTGACTTGGCAGACAGGTCATCGTACAGACGATGACATGGACCAATGGAGTCTTGACTCATGGTAGTCCGTACAGTCTGTACATGTCGATGTGGCATGATGATGCGGCAGGTGACATTAGCTTGGTCGGCGAATCATGTGTAAACATGTGGCAGGTACAGTCAGCAGGCACATCGGCTTCCCAGTCAGCACTATTAGCAAATCATGTTTTGCCATGTGGCACCTCCTCAGCATGCCACGTGGCCTCCCTTTCACCTCCGACAGATGGGCAAGTTGGTAGTTTGTTTAAAAATAATTCGGTGGCCAAGGGATTCGAACCACTAATCCATTGGTGGTGGACCGACTACTCCGGCCGTTGCGCTAAGAAATCCACGCTCAAAATGATTACATCGACAGTGGGTTTTGTTGTTTGTTGTTTACGTAACAGCTATATAAATATAGTCGGTCGGGGTTGGAACCCCCGACCGATGGGTGTATAAAAACAATGCGCGCCGTAACACCATTGTATGGTGTTTAAAATTTTGAGGGGCTTAGTTTTTCTTAACCGCTTGGAAAGCCCAAGTTGTAAACAATATAACCTATTAAAGGTTATTTGTTTATAAAACAACAAACTCCTAAAACCTCAAATAGCCTGAATAAATGTAACAAACAAGGGCTTGAAACAAACATAATTGTTTTTATGTAAAAATAGGGAATAGGTTATTTATTTTCCATTAAGGGGAAAAATGCCAAGTCAAGTGGTTTTGGTGGTTTTAACCACATAGGCCCAACTTCAAGTATAAAAGGGAGGAGTCTTGGAGTGTTTTTCATCATCACTTTTCAAGTGAGTTCATTCTCCTCTTGTTTTCCATTCTCTCAGCCGTGAGAGCCTTTTTGTGAGAGAGAATTTTAGTGGGAGTTAGGAGAATATTTATAGTGATGTATTGTGATGTTCTAAGTCTTGTACTAGATCCTATTAGGCAAAGTTAGTTTTCTTCCTCTTTGTTAGTCATCCCTAGCCTTGAGAGCTTTTGAGAGGGGTGTGAGTGAGAGACTTTTGTATGACTTTGTGGAAGGGCTACAAGATATTGTAAAGCAATGTTTCAAGAGGCTCCAGTGGAGATTGTACTGTGTTTCATAACATTTCAATAGATTGGTCACTTGATTGAGCTCAACCCAGAGACGTAGTCACATTGTGGCAAAGTCTTTAATCAAATCGTTGTCTCCTTATCTCTCTCTTGGTTCTATGTTTTGAATTCTCTATGTTTAGTGTTCCTGCTTCTCCATTGTTGATGTCTTTACACCTTTGTTCATAATCACTTGCAACGTGTGTCATAGATCCCTTCCGCTTTACAGATCAAGTGGTATCAGAGCAGGTTACTAAGCTCCTTTTGTAGTTAATCACAAGATGGCATCTGAATCAGGTGAAGCATCCACAGTGATGACATCATCGATGGTATGAGAGTTCTTTGAAATGAAGAAGATGATCGAGACTATTTTTCACAATCATTGTGAAAAGTCTGACAAGGTGCAGAGGCTAGAGGAAGCAAATCATCATTTGCAGAAAGAGAATGAATAATTGAAGAGATTGTTGGAAGAGGCCAATGTGGAGAAGCAAAGGCTAGAGGTCCTATTATAAGAGTTCACTGAAGAGCGGAACAAGAGGAGTCCTCTTATATATAAGAGTGGACACATATGTGGTTTTTGTTCGCATTCTGAGGATACATCATTCTCATACTCACCACTTACACCGCCTGATAGTATAGGAGCTTCTTCAGTGACAAAGCCATTGGCCAAGTTTGCTTGTGGCCACGATTGGGCGAATTCTCCTGGTGCAGTAGAGTGTGCCTATTGTCGATAGATGGAGTACCTTGAGACTCTTAATTTGTCGGTTAGTGACAGTAATTATCTTGTAGTATCATCTTCCATAGATTAGAAGTCAACAGAGGATGAGTAGAGCTCTTTTGCACACTTTGAGAAGCACTCAAAAGGTATTGGAACGAAGCTGCTAGGAAAGATGGGTTTTAGAGGAAAGGGCCTTGGTGTTTCTGAGGAAGGTATCACCAATCCGGTAAAGGAAAAGAAATGACCATGGAACCAAGGATTGGGATTCAGAAAGGAAACGGTACAATCCTCTAGAATTCAGAATTTTTGCACCCACTATGGCATCAGTGGACATTGAGATGCAAAGTGTTGGAAGCTGCATCCAGAGCTCCATCGTCGATCGAGGTCCATAGAGAGACCCAACCACCAGCATGTTGATGAGACAACAGCAGATCCAGTAGTTGCTACCACCCTTGAAGCAATCCTAGAGGAAACCAAGCCACAGCCTGAGCAGCTAGTAAAGGAGAGTTCCTTCGAACAGCTCCGAAAGAGCTAGGAACGTCGCTCATCAAACTAGTATATCAACTTGTGTGTGTTCATTATGTGTTTGTAGTGTCATAAATATTTTGATAAGCTAGTGTGGTTTTGTGAGAATAAAACTCATTAAAATTGTTTGTAACAATTTATTTATGAAGTTGTATTTCTTTCTTATTGAGAATTTGTAAGGCTCTTGGAAGCCATGTCTTATAATCAGTGGAAAGAGATACTTGATAACTTCTTACTGTAGGATAGCAATTTGTTTCTTGTAAGTTTCTTGCAAATTTTTTCAATGCGAAGCTTCAGTTGAAGAGCACTTTTCAAGACAAAGTTGTTGAGAACGGTCAACAATGACCTTGTATGATCTCAGCTTGAAGACTCAATGGTGGTCAGTTAGAGGATAAGTCTGAACTCAAATGGAGTTCTTGAAGGATTTATCGATGATCTTGTTGCTTCAGATGGACGAGACCCGAGCTATGTGGTGGAGCCTTGAATCAGCTATTGCAAAGTACAAAGGTGAAGGAATGTTTTGGGCTGAGGCGCAAATCCGTGCTCGAGTAATTGGAGGAGCAACATAAACAAGACAGAAGAAGGTGAGAGATGCAGAATGCTAACTACCTGTGAGAAGCACTGAGGGATAGGTTTATCATACTCAGTTTTCTCTTCTTGCTTTGGGTATTTTATGTTCCATTTTTGAACTGCATCATGAGGAGTTGTGAATTCCTGCATCACTAAAGTGTAAGACCCTAGTAGGCAGATGTGGCAGTGTGTTTTAGTGATTCAGATCATGGCAAGTGGCAGGATGTTGAATGTGAGATTTCTGAAGGAACTATAAACTTTTGGAGGACCAAAAGTTCTTCAGTGGGGAGGTTTGATCCAGGTGGATCTTCAGGACCTAAAATTGAAGTGTTCCAGTTTCTCTCAAAAGCAGTGCCATCGCGTAGAGCATAGAATTCTGAATGTGGCACAACTTGAACAGGTGAAAAAGGAGCTCGTTTGCCTGAGTTACATGCAGTCAAAGTTCAACCAACCTTGGACTAGGAGGCCGTCCAAAAGGTGAAAATTTGACCAACTCAGAATCTATCAAAAGTGGTGTCAGTTCAGAGGGCTTCTCGACACAATCACAATGAAGTTCGTTTCGTCAAATTTTGAGTCCGTATGTCTGAGCTATCGCCGGTCAAAGCCCAATCAAAGGTTGGTCAACTCAGCTATCAGGGACAAGAAAAAAGGTGGAAAATTCATCATCACCAAATTGGTCAAATTTGACATCATCGTGAAGAGCTTATCATCACAATTCCAACGGTGTTCATTTCGTGCAAATCGGACATCGTGTGCGTGAGTTAGAGCCAGTCAAAGTTTTCGGTTGACCAAGGTACAAGTGGTACGGTTGCTAACATCAACATGACGTCATCCTACTGACTGGGCAGACAGGTCATCGTATGGATGATGACATGGACCAATGGGGTCTTGACACCTGGTAGTCCATACAGTCTGTACATGTCGACGTGGCACAATGATGCGGTAGGTGACGTTAGCATGGTCAGTGAATCATGTGTAAACACATGGTAGGTACAGTCAGTAGGCACGTTGGCTTCCCAGTCAGCACTGTTAGTGAATCATGTTTTGCAACATGGCACCTCCTCGGCATGCCATGTGGCCTCCCTTTCACCTACGATGGATGGGCAAGTTGGTAGTTTGTTTAAAAAAAATTCGGTGGCCAAGGGATTCTAACCACTGATCCATTGATGGTGGACCGACTACTCCAGCCATTGTGCCAAGAAATCCTTGCTGAAACTGATTACATCGGCAGTGGGTTTTGTTGTTTGTTGTTTACGAAACGGCTATATAAATATAGCCGGTCGGGGTTGGAACCCCCGACCGACGGGTGTATAAAAACAATGCGCACCGTTACACCATTGTATGGTGTTTAAAATTTTGAGGGGCTTGGTTTTTCTTAACTGCTTGGAAAGCCCGAGTTGTAAACAATATAACCTATTAAAGGTTATTTTTTTATAAAACAACACACTCCTAAAACCTCAAATAGCCTGAATAAATGTAACAAACAAGGGCTTGAAACAAACATAATTGTTTTTTATGTAAAAATGGGGAATAGGTTATTTATTTTCCATTAAGGGGAAAAATGCCAAGTCAGGTGGTTTTGGTGGTTTTAACCACATAGGCCCAACTTCAAGTATAAAAGGGAGGAGTCTTGGAGTGGTTTTCATCATCACTTTTCAAGTGAGTTCATTCTCCTCTTGTTTTCCATTCTCTCGGCCGTGAGAGCCTTTTTGTGAGAGAGAATTTTAGTGGGAGTTAGGAGAATATTTATAGTGATGTATTGTGATGTTCTGAGTCTTGTAGTAGATCCTATTAGGAAAAGTTAGTTTTCTTCCTCTTTGTTAGTCATCCCTAGCCTTGAGAGCTTTTGAGAGGGGTGTGAGTGAGAGACTTTTGTATGACTTTGTGGAAGGGCTACAAGATATTGTAAAGCAGTGTTGCAAGAGGCTCCAGTGGAGATTGTACTACGTTTCAGAACATTTCAATAGATTGGTCACTCGACTGAGCTCGACCCGGAGATGTAGTCATGTTGTGGCGAACTCTGTAATCAAATTGGTGTCTTCTTATCTCTCTCTTGGTTCTATGTTTTGAATTCTCTATGTTTAGTGTTCCTGCTTCTCCATTGTTGATGTCTTTACACCTTTGTTCATAATCACTCGCAACATTTGTCATAGATCCCTTCCACTTTACGGATCAAGCTTTTACCCACAATTTAAAAAAAAAAAAATCGGGCCTACTTAGTTACTTCAATATGAGTCAAGAGGCTCTACGGAGACTCAATACCTTGCACAAAAAGGGAAACACTAGTGGGGAGGCCATAGAGGGTGACAACATGGGTACTCTCAGCTAAATGAATTTGTAGGGAGGCAAAAGGAAGTGTTATCATTGAAAAGGTTTGGATGCCATGCATGATTTAAGGAGGGTGTCTATTGAAGTAAAAGAGGGAGTAGGTGGAAAGAGAGGCATATGCCTAGAATTAGGTAAGGGAAATAAAACATGCAGCATGGGTGTCTTAGTGTTTACAATTTGTGCCTTCAATAAGGCAATCAAAGAGTCAATTGTGACCGAGGAAGAAGATGAGCATTTGGCGCATGAGGTTTATTCATGGGGTTCATTATCAAATATGGTTGGAGGTTTATTAAGGATGAGAATTTCAGAATCTGTGGATGGAGGATTTCATTATACAAATGAGGGGGAAACAACAACCAAAGATGCAGTAGAAGAAAGTATGACAGGTGCAAAACTTACCTAGATTTTCAAGGTTGAAAATACCAGTGGAATGGAGTCCACCTCTTCTTCTCTTTTATCTAAGATCCTATATCTTGAATTTTCCTTCTCTTTGCATGGGTTTGTAATGACAAAAAATGTATCCCTCTACATTTTCACACTTGTTTTTGCCTTCCTTGTTAAATTAAGCTTAATATTGCCTTGAATTAGTGTTGTAATGTGTTTAGTACATTCACATTAGGTCTTGGGCCCTTGTAAACTAAATGGACCTAATTTTGCCTTATTTAGGTGTTGTAAAGTGTACCTTTACACTTTCACACTAATCTAGGGTTTTATTAATTAATTGGGCTTCTTTATGCCTTACTTAGCCTTATTTTGCATCCACAAGCCTTAATTAATGCATCTTTATGAGATTAATCTTGACATTTATGAACATCCAATCATAATTCATGTTTTTTTGGATTGTATGGCCTAGATTTAGAGATCTGGGACTCATATGCCCCAACTGGTGTATGATTCCTACTTAGCTTAGACCTAAAGTAAAATTAAATTCTTGTTAGGATTTTATCTTCCTAGATTTGATGTTGGCTTGTAATGTTGTAATTTCAAGAAATTTGGCATAAACAAGTATAAATAGAGGTTATTTAACTCATTTTTCTTCCATCAAGTTTACAAGCCATTTAGTAATTCAAGCATTCTAGAAATTCTAGATTTTACATGAGCATTCAAGAGCTTTCAAAAGTTGATTATCAAGTATTTTGGAGCATTATTCAAGAATCAAGCATCATGTCAAATTCATCATGCATCATGTTTATTTCTGAGCTAACATTTGTGATGTAGAGTTGTATGATTCAAGTAAGCATTCAATTCAAGATCCATATCATTCAAGAAAGAGTCGAGATCTACATCCATTGTATCCATTACATACAATATTTCATACTTTTGTTCCTAGGGTTTGGTGAGTTGCAACATATTATATTTTTCCATTCATCATTCCTCCATTTCATTTGATTTCATTATAAGGTTTGATTACAAAAATGGGGTTTTCCCAAGGAAAACCCCTATCCACTAACAAAACAACATTTTTCCCTCTCTTTAGTGTGTGTTGTAAATCTAGGTTGAAGACACATTGAAGAGAAAGATTTGAAAGAATTTTTCAAGTTTGCAAAGTTGTCAAAGTTTCCATCTTGTTTACAAGATCGGTAGAAGACACCTATAGAGCAGAATTTAGCATTTCAGATCCAAAAATTAGGTTGAGAAGGAAGGGCGGAGATTGAAGAATAGATTCAAATATTGAACCTTCAAAAAAGCTAAGCAAGACTATTATGCCACTTCTAGCATATGAGTCCCATTACAATGAATTTTCCATATTTCAAGAGTTCCATTCTAATCACTGCTAGATTTATGTTCTTACCCAAAAACCCTAATATGGGAACAAATCACTGAGCCTAGTGTATTCAAGTCTTAGTGTGCATTATCTTCAACACTTTAAGCATTTCAGGCCTTGTTCCAAGCTGCTACAGGTTTCCAAGAGCACATCTCTGGTCTCTCAATTTTTTGTTCTGATTTGCATTCATTTCTAGGTAATTTACTTAGGTTTTGCACACCATTAAGTTTCATCATTAGGTTTTGCATGTTACTTGTCTTTCTAAGCCATAGCTTGGTGGCGAACCCCCTTTTAATCTTTGATCATACCCTAGGACACCCTATTACAAGATCTCTTTCCACCTTTCTATATTTTGATTGAGATCTTTAGGGTTTCCTTTAATGAAATGTGAAGGAAATAGGTATAGGTCCTAAACCCTAGTGCTCCATCTCCTAAAAGGTGGGGCTACCTATTTCCATTATTTTAGGGTTATACAAGTTGCTTTTGATTCTCCAATGATTTATTTCATAAAACCTTGGATCTTTGAAGCTATGGCAGGTATTTTCGAGGACCCTTTGGTAAGATGTTGTTGGAGGACGAGATCT
This sequence comes from Sequoia sempervirens, assembly GCA_007258455.2. Classification (NCBI taxonomy): domain Eukaryota; kingdom Viridiplantae; phylum Streptophyta; class Pinopsida; order Cupressales; family Cupressaceae; genus Sequoia; species Sequoia sempervirens. Next base: position 482,423,458 of record VDFB02193867.1, on the reverse strand, counting down.
ATGATTCCCTATGTTTTGGTTCTTTTTCTTTCCCCTTCGCTACTTCAGAGACCTGAGGTAGTGGATCCAAAAATGGTGTGTGCTCCTACTCAAGATCTGGGTTTGACCCATGATTACTATCGAATCTAGCCTCATCATCATAAATCTCCTCAAATCACTCATTTTTTACTCTAACTGTTCTAGCTAGGGCATCTAGGTGGTTGGTCTCTAGTCGATACCTCTAGAAATCAATTGTCTTTCTTTCCAACCACCCCAAATTTTTCAATTGTGTTCTAACGGATTTGTCCATCTAGGCACTTTTCCAGAACTCTATTGCCATTGGTAGAATTCAAACCATGGGGGTCATACAAATGGTATAAAGGATAGGTCAATGTAGACCTCTACCCTCTCCTCAGTCATGTTCTTCCTCAACTCCCAATATTACCGTTCTTCATGTTTGAAAGTGAAATTCCTGGTACAATTGTACTTTCATCTATCATAAATGAGGACCAAGTCAAGGTGGACTAACTTATTGGTTAGCACATCCTGCTCTTCCCTCTTTATGAGTGTTACCTAACTTTTGGCAATGGTAAGGAGAAGTGCATAGAGCACTTTCTTATGTCTCTCAGTGCCATAAGCATTGTCGACAAGGGTTGCCTTATGGCATGCCTCGAGGTGAGGGTCCTATCTATTACAAATTTTAGAAGCCTAAATAGCTCTTCATTAAAACCATGACATATGATAAAAGAAAAATCCACTCCCCTAAAATAATCAACTGGAGTTTGGTGGTTTTTCATCCAATCCAAATCCTCAAGAGAAAACCTACCTGAGCACGCAAAGAAAAACCCAAAAGTGTTGGTTGTAGAAAATAATCGACAAATGAATAATAATCTAGTGTGTTGGAAAGCATATGGGTCTAGGATGAAGCTGGATTATATAATCCTAATACATCAAATTTACTAAGTAGTAAATGACCACTAAAGAACTCAGGGTTTTCATGTAAAATCAAGTGCACACGAAAAAGAGGAATACCTAAACTCAAAAGTGCTATTATAATCTATTAATTGCTTCATCATTCTCTTGGTGATCATCTCAAAAAAATAAAACTACTTCTAGATCCTTTCCTTCTTGAGCATGAAGGCCAAGCCCATCTAGAACTTGTAGACCCTAACGTCATATTCATGGCAATATATAAAATTCATCATTGAGAAAATGGCCTATAAATTTGAATGGAATTTTTTGTGTGGCAGAGGGAAGAAAATTTGATTATTCTCTAGTTCCTCATTAGTTTCATCCTTAAATAATTTCAACTATTTATCCCTGGTTGACTAGAATTCTTCCATTCTCCTATGACAGAATATCTCAGCTCTGTAGTTCAAGGGGATGTGTAGCATATCTTGGATGGTTGCTTCATTGATGGTAACCTTTAACTTGGTTCCATTGATAATCTTGGTTTCCTCCATTTTTTTACGCATGTGTCAACTAGCTCTAGGCATGGATGCATGGAGGGCAGTATGAATTGTGGAAAACCACAATGTCAGAGTCATGTTCCAAAGCCACCAATCGACCCTTTGGTGAGCATTCTCTACAATGCTCCCTCCTTAAGGCCTTTAGGGATTATGTGCAACTTTAGGTCATAGATATTATCTACAAAATATTTAACTGACTCATCTTTGGCATGGTGACTTGGCTGTATGAATTTTATATGTGAAAATATTTGCTCCTATGGTGCTGGAGCATTGGCATATTAAATTTCTCTAAAGATGTTGATATAGCCCAACCTTACGAATGAGACTCCAACATAATGACCAAAGGATGATGCTTCAACAATTTTTATATTCTTAGAATAAATATGCAGAAACAACCTTTAGAGAAGCTGTCACTTGACGTTTTAAACACTTAGTGAAATTTTTTTCTCTTTGGGGAAATTAATTCTTAGACGTACATGTAGTAGATGTGTTGTCATTATCGATAGCTTGCTAACTACTACCAGTAAGGTGATGTGTGTAGAGTGGAGCCTGTACTTCTTGGGAATTCCATCCTCATTGTAAGAATGAATTTAGTACATTCCTTATGCTAACCCTAGGGATAGATAACCTTGAGTGATGGGAAGTGTGCTTAGAAGAGAAATTTTCATTAATTAAGTAGGGGTTAGCGTCAAAAAAATTCATTTCACATAAGTGAGTTTGTTGGCATTAATGAGGATGAATAACACATGGTTGTGATTGTATACACAAGCATTAACTCCAAACGCCTAAATTAAATCCTCAAAGCTTGTCAAAAATCCTTCACACAATTTACCATTTACTTCTTACCGCCTTAATACATTTTCTATTGTTGTCTAGTAGGAAATAAATTTTCTATTTGCTAGCCTCCCTAGCACACATTTTTCTATAAATAGTAATGTCTTCCCTAAGAAAATACTCATTGAGTTTGTGAGTTCTCTCCATTGCATTCTTTCGTTCGTGAGTTTGGTGATTTTCTTGCCACCATTATGAGTGGTCTAGGTACCCCAATTCAGCTCTTGATCCAAAACCAATAGATCTCCTTCATAGAAGAGGTTAACAAGGAGAGGATCAAGTGCCTATTATAAATGAAGGACCACCTGGCTATTATGGTGTTTAAGTGTTTCCTCAAGAGAGACTATGTAAATGATGAGAACCAGCCATGTTGTAACATGAACATTGTCTCCAAGTTTATTACTTCGGTGCTAGACTTGGACATTGTTAAGTCCTAGATCCTTAAGCTTTTCCATGCCATGTTCAACTCGATATACCTAGACGAGCTAGGTGAGGTCATTCAATTTAGCATTCCTAGTGCTTGCATCCCATCTACCATGAACATTTAGAGGCATGTGGATAATACGAAAGCGATGCCCTAGTTTCCCTTATGGAGTTTCAGACCATGGACTTGGAGCGTCATCAACTACAGTCTCAACCTGCCACTTCCTTTCAAATGAAGATGAACAATGTGGAGCGCTCCTATGGTGTCAAGTGGATGACCCACTTCAAGGACCTAGTCTACAACCCCAACATCGAGGATTAAGGCTTGTCCCATGTCTACGTGTCTTGTGTGTCAATAACCCTACTACTTCTTTGTTGGTGAACCCTAGAAAACATAATATTTTGACTACCGCTACTTCTAGAGGCTAAACCCTTTGTCATTTTCATGTTGCCTCCCCTTTTTAGTTTCAAAATGATGTGTATTTTTGGTTTTGAAGGGGAAGATTATAAAGCTTCTCTCAAAGCCTTTGGCTTAGAATCTCATACTATATTGTAAATAGTTTTTGATGAATATAATATATAGTATTTTCCTATTATTTATGTGTTCACACTCATGGCTTATTTGTAAAAAGGATATTTACAAAAATTTACATATGGTACATAACTATAAATTTTAATGAACTGTGCATACTTAATTAAATGGTTTTATATGAATATCATTTATCGGTATATCCAAAATGTTCTCATTCATATCGTTTATTGATATTTATTTCTTTGCATTTATGGATGTGGAAGGAACCCTTCCACAATGTAACAAATTTTTCATGTTGCCCTAGTTTTGCAGCTTGTTCATCACTTTCCAACACAAGACTCCCCTCTCTAAAGTCTAGGTTGGAGGCCTTTTTATAGAACCAAAATTTAACCACTTGATGGAATTCAATCATGGCATCAAATTCCTTTTCCCTTTTTTTCTCAAGGCTTAAGAGCTCAGCTAGTCTAACCTCCATCATGTTATCCTCCTCAATTTTCAAATATTTTAACAATTGTAGTGTTGGGATTACCATAGAAATGGGTAGGACTACCTTGTTTCCATATACCAATTGGTAAGGAAAGGTTTTCATAATCTACTTAGGTGTGATTTGGTCTGCCCATAAGGTTGCTCACAAATGTTTGTGCCATTCCTTTTGGTGCTCTGACTCGATATGCCTTATCAACCTGATTAGGTTTTTTTTGGTTGACTCTACTAACCCATTTCCTTGTGGGTACTAATTGGATGAGGTCTTGAGTTAGACCCTATGTTTAAGAGAGAATTCTAACATACCAAAGCCTACAAAGGCTAGTGTGCTATCAAAAATGATGGTTTTGGGTGAACTGAACCTCTAACAATTCCTCGAGAAAATTGACAATCTCAACTCTTGTAGCATTTTTTAGGGTAATTTTTTCTTTCCATCTCATGAAATAGTCAGTCGCCATGAGTATCCATTTGTGCCCTGCATTGGAGAGGGGATTAATTATTCTAATAAAATTCAATCCAGATTGTGCAAAGGGTTCCTCAGTCACGATCGGACTCAATGGCATGGAAAATTTCTTCCACTTGCTAACAAAATAATAGATTTGGGTACATTTTTTGCACTAGATGATGGGCCTTAGAGAAAATTGTAGGCTAGTAATAGCCTCCCTACATTATTTTCAAGGCAGTGGTCTTAGCATAGAATTTTCCACCTTCAGGGCTACTATGAAATTTGTTTAGAATCCTATAATCCTGTGGCATGTCTATGCAATGGAGGAGAACTCCATCCTAGTTTCTTTTAAATAATATCTCCTTTATCAATACGTACCCAGTACCTTGCAACATGTAGTATCTTTTCTTATGAGGTGGGATATTAAGTTGATATTGTCTAGTCTACATAAATCACATTCACTCAACCACCCACAACTCATTGGACTTGAACTAATTCATGCAGACCTAGTCATTTTCTCTTTCTTCCTGAGGGCCCAATTATTGTGTGAGGTACTCACAAAAGCCTCTTCCTCATGCTAGCTTGAGTGGTTAGATATCCACATCATATTCTAGGATCTTGGTAATCTAGTTGGTCTTCTTTTCAGCTATCTTTCCCTCAATAATGTATTCTCTAATGTTGGGATGAGTGGTGAGGATGGCAATTCTATTGGTTGATACAAGATATCAAGATTTCTTTAGGAATTTGATGATAGAAAAGGCTTTCTTTTCAACAAAGTTATATTTGGTCTCATATCCCTTGAGTCTCCTAGAATGAAAAGTGATGGGATGTTCTCCACTTCCATCTTTGTCCTTTTGAGTGAGAATTGAAGCTATGTTGTGTTGGCCACAATAAACATAAAGTAAGAAGTCTTTAAAGAAGTCTAGGTTAGCTAATAATGGAGTTGTAGAGATGGTTTCCTTAATCTACTTGAAAGCAAGCTTACCTTTAGGAGTCCATTTTAACATTAATCCCTTCTTCGATATCAACGTAATGGGTCTTCTGATGCTCAATAAATCTAAAATAAACTCGTTGATGAAGTTGATTTTCCCCAGAAAAGACTATAACCCTTTTTGGTTGACAAGTAGTGGTAGTTCCACTATAGCTTTCACCCTTTTAGGGTCTATGGATATTCCTTCTTTTGATACCACAAAGCCAAGTAGCTTTCCTTGTCATACACCAAAACCACATTTTTTTGGATTTAAGGAAATCTCAAACTATTGAAACTTCTGGAAGACCATTTCTAGATGATCAAATTGATCATCTTTTCATTTGGAGAAAATGATCAAGTCATCCAGATATATTAGAATGATCTTGTTGATCAATCCTTTGAAGGAAATATCCATTTCTCATTGAAAAGTAGCACCCACATTAGAGATTCAAAAAGGCATCTTTATGTATGCAAACATCCCTCACTTATTGGTGAACGTCATTCTGAGTTGGTCCTCCTTCTTTACATAAACATGGTTATAGCCTGAGAAACTAGTGAGTAGTGAAAACATCTCTAATCCAACCATAGTTTATAGAATTTTCTCCATTAAGGGAAAAGGGTAGTGGTCTTTTAACAAGGCCTTATTTAAGTCCCAAAAGTCCACACAAAGCCAAAAATTTCCATTCTTCTTTTGCACTAGTACCAGATTAGATACCCAGGTATAGCACTTGATCCTATAGATAATTTTTTACTCAACTAGCTTGGTAATTTCCTATGCCATTAACACTTCCACCTTTGGGTTAACTGGTCTTTGTTTCTGTGGGATGGGTTTTGAGCCTTCAACTAAGTCAATAGTATGTTGGACGATGCTAGGATTGTATCCCTTGAGGTCATCATAGATCTAGGTCATGACTCTTTTGTATTTGGCACATAAGCCTTTCAACCTCTCCTTATCCTCCTATGAGATGTACCTTTTGAATTTTAGCTTCCTACCTCCTTTGACATCGAGATCTTCATAGTACTCTTTGTTAGCAGTGAATCTTCGCTTATTATTTCTTGCATCTTCACAGTTGAATAAATTATCGAGAGAAATCAAGCCTCATGGGAGCTTATTGCTTTTTAATTGAATTCCTTGTTCTTCGGTAACCTTTCTAGCTTCAAACTGTGAATGATCAAAATATTTTCCTGAATTTTGTAGGAACATGGTTTTTTAGCATCATTTTCAAATGCCTACCAATTTTTTCCATTGTTGAGTATAGATGGTCGAACAATGGTATGTACCACATGTTGATTTTTGGTTGATCTATGGGTTCGCTCAAATTTTGAGCCAATCAAAGCCATCTAATCTATGAAAAAATTCTTAGTCTTTAGGATAACCTGTATGTTAAAAGCTTCAAAACCTTTGACCAGGTCCCAAATTTTGTGCCGATAAGATCTCATCCTCAAATTTTTGGTGACCGCCTATTTGTGGACCTAGCCTATGACCAACTCTCAATCCATGAACACATTTATTCTCTTTACGCCCATCCACTCTATGAGAGTCAAACCATGGACCAAAGCCTCATATTCTACATCATTATTCAAGCACAAGAACTAGAAGTAGAAAGCCTTGAGATTCTCTGATCTAGTTGGAGATATTAGTTGGATGCTGGCTCTAGAACCAATTTTGCATTTGGCACCATCAAAATGTAATTTCCACAAACTGTTGTCACCCAGTTCACTAGGTTTCTCCTGTTGCTTCACCAATTTTGGGAGGAATTGATCCTTGTTGAAAATCACATAGGTGTCTAACCCAATAGCATGGAAATTCTTCAATGGGTTAGAATCGAGGAACTGATTGAGCAGGACCTCCTCCTTAGGGGTCCAACCACTTATCATGTCCTCCTCATCTTCCAACATTTCTATGTAATATGTTTCCTTTTTTAGAAGGAAGTATGTGTTGCTTCAAAGCTTAGTATTATATCTTATGCTATATGTTCATCGTGAAAATACTTAGACGAGATCTTCATATTTGCTTTTTGTTTTTTCCATAGTATCAAATGAGAACAATCGAGCATCAAATATCCACCAGGCTTTGTCATGAAGTCTCTTGAAAGACACATTCCAAAAATAGGGGGAATGTCGATTATGACCACTTCTTGTGTGACGTTTTATCTTGGACATGAGAATAGGGTCAAAGAAAGATCCTTGATGCAACCAACAGTCAAGACTTTCTTCCCATCTAATTTCATGATCCCTTTCTCGAGAGGCTTGTACTTAAGATTCAAGGAATCGACCACTTGGTTAAGCATTATTGTGGTACTAGCTCCTGAATCAATCAAATTATTGTGCATTTTCCTTACCTTATTTACATTTGTATTTTCCATGGCATTCATGTATGATGTAGCTCCCAAGGGTTGGGGGTCTGATGTAGCCCCCTTTCCTCTTACTTGATTGCATGGTGGGATTGCATCCACCCGTGGTGTCTATTCTTCCTTTTTCAATGCCTCTTGGAGTAAGATCTTCTACGTTGGTATTGATATAACATCCCACAGAGACATGTAAGCGGGTGCCTTCTATAGTTGCTCCACCACATTAAGCGTTTTGACTAGCGGAACCTTAGGCTGAAATGGTGGTAATTATTATACCGTAGGAAATGGATAGTCTGATGTAGATGGGCTCAGGGCCTTGTCCATATCCCTTATAGATATGGTGTTGTCTGTGGTTGTTGAGTGGGTTGCATGTATAAAGTTTGATGTACTTGTGGCTATAATTATTGTGGTTATGACCATTTTGGTTGTGTTCATTGTTGAATTTTTTGTACGTATTCTCTAGTGAGTCTTCTCTTGGAACGCATATTGTAATCTAGTTGTACCTTCATAGTATTGGTTGTTGAAACATCATTTACAAATACTGCATCTTCTTCCTCCATCCAAAAAGGAGTGCTTGGTCTGGTGAGATATCTGGCTCTTGCTCTAAAGACATCCCTTTTGTCTGTGTTCTAAATCAAGCATTCTCCATTCTAAGAGATTGATAATCCTTCGTGTTTGAAAACACACCCTAGCCTCTCTATTCTACTATCTTCTATTGAAGATTTCCCCTCAAACAATTTTGAGGCATATGGCTATCATTACATGGGAAGCACCACACATTATCATCTTCTGCTAGGTTCTTCTAACCTGGGACCAAATATTTATTCAGGCTATTCTTGATAGTCTAAAGTGGCATGGGGACTAGGAATATCTGGCTCATAGATGCCTATTCCTCATTACTACCTTTCAAAGCTCCTTGGTATGTGTTCTATTGGTAAGTTGATCTTCCTCCTTGACAAGTTTGTGTGGGAGGCTTTGGAGGTGCCCCCTATTGACACCAAATAAGGACTAGCTCATTTTCAAAGGACCACATGAGGCTCTTCATATCATTAACATGCATTTATAGTGAAGAGGAGCCCAACGTACTAGGTTTTGTGTCTAGGTATTTTTCTTACTAGTTTTTTTCTTTTTCATGTTTTCTTTATGTGATTGCATGTGCATAATGTGATCCACCATGTTGTTTCATTTGATGTACCTCTCTTTTTTTGTGCAATCCTCTATATGTACCTTTCATTCTTCTACATTTCATAATCATTTTTCATTTGTCTTGTGATTTCCTTTTGTGGATGACACAAGGTGTCAAGACATTCATGTCTCTTCCATGTTGACCCAAATGCTTTTGTTTTATCTTTTTCATTTTTCTTGTGTTTTTCTTTTGAGGATGATGCAAGGCATTGAGATATTTAGGTATCTTCCATGTTGACTTGAAAGGATTTTTCTTTACTTTCATTCTCTTTGTGTCATTCTTCCAATTCTATGAGTATTTGGGGAATGATGATAGCTCTATGCTCTATGAAAACATTGTAGCAAAAACATACTAACCCAAATCCATAGATCCCTTCTATATTTGTGGGGGCAATGCTTCCTTCCTATTTCATGATGCAACTTGCTTCAAAAACATATGACTTGGCATAGGGTTTTTTGAGGAAAGATCTCATGTATTAGGTTAAACATTTAGCTACTTTAAAGAAATTTCTCATAGTGATGGTGTAGCAACCAATTTAAAGTGGGGGCATACATCGATGACATCTTTCAACAAAATTTCATGGCATGATTTTATTTTTTCTTGTGACATGTTCTCTTCTTGGTTGTGTCATTGGGTTTGATTTCATCCAAGAGTGTAAGATCTACCATCGTGGCATGATGTAAATGAGGCATCCCATGAGTGACGATATAACACCCTTGCCTTTTCCTCTCTTGGAGACATTAGGCACAATTCTCCCTAAGAAGAAGACCATACACGAACATAAAAATCTCCCTTTACCAAAATTATAAAAAACATTACAAAATCATTTACAAAAACATTACATTTTGGTGCCTTATCAAGGTTGTCGGGATGTTAAATTCGGTATGGTATGAGAGGCTAATATGATTCTCTCATTTTCCACTTCATTGGGATAACTCACCTAGTGGACAGACTAAGGTTCCACTATCCCAAAGTGAGTAGCATATGTTATGGATAAACAACACCATTCTACATTGTGGTGGAATAGTTGTGCTTGATCCCTTTTGTTTTTCTTTATTTTTTTTGGCCTTTGACATTGTATGGTTATCTATATTTGTTATTGTTGAATACTTAAGTTTCTTGAATGTCTACTTTAGTGTGAGTTTGATATAGGTTCATCCTCTCACTAAAGTGGGGGGAAAATGTAGAATTGAAAATAGTATCCCTTTTTCTTATTTGATTTCAGAATAATTATCATTGACTTAACTTAATTATGCCTTGGAATAGTGTTTTAATGTGTTGTACACATTCACATCATTCTAGGGCCTTTATTTGTTTAAAACATACCTTAATTTGTCCTTGGAAAAAGTGTTGTAAAGTGTTGTAACACACTTTCTTGGTGTAGGAGCACCTTGGGATTGTATGCCTCCATGAGGCAATTTTGTCACATTTTTCTCTAATGATTGTAATAAGGTCATGGAGACAATGTTATGTATGTGTTTGGGTCAAGTTAACTTGTTTAAGTTGTCAATATTGCAAAATGTTGCTATTGTTGTAAAAGTGCAAAAAAAGAGCATGGAAGTTGAAGAGTCATTGATTGTCATAGGTTGGTTAGACCATTGGGATTCAATTAGTAATTGGAGAAACATTGTAATATGTTTAAATATTCCTTATAAGGCTCAACACAGAGAGGAGGATGGTGTACATGTGAAAACTTCAATGAAATGAATTTGTTCAATGCAAATTCTAAACGTTCTTCGCTATTCCTGAAGCTTGTACAACCCTACATGGCCAGTTTTTGATTTCTAATCATGTGTAGATGATAGTACTCTAAATATAATTTAATTTGGTAGTGATTTCATGTGATTTGGTTGGGTTTAGAGCAAGATATCTTGATTTTTCTAAAAAATAGTTTTATAAGCCTAGGCAATGAGTGTTTTGAGAAAGAAAATGGTATAACTCCTACTTCCACCAGTAGAAATGGCTATAACTAGGTGAAATAGAATAATATGGACTAAATTTGTTTCCCACAAGTTTGCAAAGGTACGAGATGGAATCTGATGAAATATTGGTGATGCCCTAGGTTGTCTTCTTCATGTTTTATGCATTGAAAGAGCCATAGGAGTTGAAGTTTGCAATAAAACCATTGGAGGAAGTTTGGTAAGGGTTTGGATAACATTAAAATTTCCCACATCATGTTTGAATGATCAAAACTAGTGTTCAATGTATGGAGTTGTATGAACCAATACACCCCTATTCATTCAAGCCTAATTAGGCCTAGTCCCAAAACGAGATAGTCAATTTTAAGGCCCTATATTACAAAACAACCACCCCTTATTTCCACATATATTGAATAACTTCCAAGTTTTTGAGGGGTTTTTTCCAAAGAAATCATACTTGCACTCTTGATATATTATCAAATAGAAAAAAGGGTATCTAGAACAATGATTGGTTTGTGGGTTTGAGACCTAGTTTGCAGATTGTGTTAGAAAAGGTTTGTTTGAAGTGCCACAAGAAGAATAGGAGAATTTGTGAGAAAACCCATCAAATGAGGGTTTAAATTTTGAAAGTTTGATTTGTTTGAGTTAATTTTTGTTGTTCCTCCTTGATCTACATCAAATTGGTATCATAGCCTAAAGATCTGGGCAAGATAAGTTTTGGATTTTATGTGTTTTCTTTTTGCAAGTTGAAGGAAAATCCTAGATACGAAAAGACTAGGTAGTGAAGAAAGGACAAAGCCTAGGTGAGGTATCATGAAGACAAGAAGACACAAGGTGAAAGATACTTTCTTGTAGAAGAAGAATGGAAATGTTAAGGAGATTAGTGTGTGGAGACTTGTAGAGTAAGGAGGTACCAAATAAGAAACAAGAAAGAACAAGAGAGAAAAGGGAGATAAAGAAGAAAAATGAGGAGGTAAAACAAATAGATGTTGAACAAGAGATAATAGAGTTGAGGCAGACTTTGGAACTAATGAAAGAAAAAATGAAACTTGAGATGCAAGGTTGGCATTTACCAATCAAGAAGAAAGTTATGTGGTCAATAAAGGAGATTATTCAAAAGAGAAGAATGCATGAAAGGATAATAGAGCTAGATATTAAGAAATATTTGCTGATGAGGGAAGAGAAAAATCCAATAAAAGAGGAAGAGGTAGATAATAATAAGGTGATTGAAGCACTCCACATTTGCAGTTGGAGTATGAGGGTGTAGCCCACTATACTTTTGCATTGCTTGGGTAGATGGGTGAAGACCATCCCACAAAAGATGAACAATGGGATCAATTACATGTTGAGTGCAATCAAGGGGCAGACATTAACAAAGGGGCCATTGATTTCAAGGTTGCAGATTTACCTTTTGATGTATACTCTTTACAAGTATTTGTGGTTGTGGGTTATGATGCATATTCTCAAGTATTTGTAGATGTTGAGAGGGTACAAGAGTTTCCACCAAGGTTGGAGTGTGTCTTGGACATGAAGGCACTCAAAGACTTAAGGGACAAAGCCTACTTCAAGTACTTGACTGAATGGAAGGGCTTGCCTTATAAAGAATCTAATTGGATGACTGAGTACATTGTTGCAGATCCTCACTCAAGGGGAATTGAGTTCATTTTTGTTTGGGAGTGTGGTGCAGGAGCACCTTGGGATTTCATGCATCCATGAGGCAATTTTTTCAATTTTTTCTCTAATTATTGTACTAAGGTAATGGAGACCATGTTATATGTGTTTGAGTCAATACTAGGTTGTTAGGTGATGGGTCAAGTTAATATTTTTAAGTTGTCAATATTGCAAAATGTTGCTATTGCTGTAAAAGTGCAAAAATAAAAGAATGGAAGTTAAAGAGTCATTGATTGTCATAGGTTGGTTAGACCATTGGGATTCACTTAATAGTTGGAGAAACATTGTAATATTTTTAAATATTCCTTGTAAGGCCGAGAACAAAGAGGAGTATGGTGTATTTGTGAAAACTTCAATAAAATGCCTTTGTTTTATGCAAATTCTAAATGTTCTTTGATGTTCTTAAAGCTTGTATGACCATGTATGGTCATTTTTTTATTTCTAATAATGTGTAGATGATAGTTCTCTAAATATACTTTAATTTGGTGGTGATTTCATGTGATTTGGTTGAGTTTAGAGCAAGATATCTTGATTTAACTAAAAATAGTTTTATAAGCCTAGGCAATGAGAGTTTTGAGCAAGAAAATGGTATAACTCCTACTTCCACTAGTAGAAATGGCTATAACTTGGTGAAATGGAAGAATATGGACTAAATTTTTTTCCCACAAGTTTGAAAAGGCAAAAGATGGAGTCTGATGTAATATTGATGATGCCCTAGGTTGTCTTCATGTTTTGTGCATTGAAAGATCCATAGGAGTTGAAATTTGCAATAAAACTATTGGAGGAAGGTTGGTAAGGATTGGGATAGCATAAAAAAGTCTCAAAATTCATTTTTAAATGGTCAAAATTAGTGTTCAAGGTCTGGAGTTGTATGAACCAATACACCCCTATTCATGCAAGCCCAATTAGGCCTAGTCTCAAAACAAGACAGTCAATTTTAAGGCCCTAGGTTACAAAACAACCACCCCTTATTTCCACATATGTTGAATAAATTCCAAATTTGTATTTCAAACAGGTTTTGGATTGTGGGTTGGAGTTGTTCTCTAAAAGTTATGACCAAAAAATGGTGAATTTATGCTCTTTTAAGCCTATTGTCAAATGTAGCAACAAGTTTTTGAGGAGTTTTTTCCAAAAAAATCATACCTTCACTCTTGATATGTTATCAAATGTCCAAAAGGGTATCTAGAACAATGATTGGTTTGTGGGTTTGAGACCTGGTTTGTAGATTGTGTTAGAAAATGCTTGTTTGGAGTGCTATAAGAAGAATAGGAGAATTTGTGAGAAAACCCATCAAATGGGGATTTAAAGTTTGAAAGCTTGATATTTTGAGTTAAGTTTGAGTTGATTTGTGTTCTTCCTCCCTACTCTGCATCACTTTCACACTTTTCTAAGGTTTATTCAATTAATTAAGCCTAATGGGCCCCTTTTAATGAAATGTACCTAATGTATACCCTATTTATGGTGTTGTAAAGTGTTGTAACACACTTTGACACTTATCTAGGGTCCTCTAAATAAATTTTGGTTAATTGGAGTTAATTATCCCCTTTAATTCAAATTTAAATCTTATTTGTGACACCTCCCAAAGATCCATCTTGACACCAATAATTCAAATTACAAGACATTTAATTTGGGAAAATCTAGGTCCTAGAAATTGGTGCTAGGACCCATTCACCCTGGGTGGTGAATGGGTCCTACCTCTATAGGACCCCCCTTTATTAGTAGATTCTAAATTGTTTTTTATTGTTCTTTCATCCCATGAAGGTTAGGTCCTCAAAAATAGTGCCAAGACCCATTCACCCTAGGTGGCAAATGGGTCCTTCCTTAGTATTGACCCCCTTTTTGAATTTCATTATGGCGGTAATTTAATAATGTTTATCTCAAAATTAGGTGTTGGCTTGAATTGTTTAAATTTTGGGATTAATCTCTTGATTTAATATAAATAAAGGGTTAATTCACATAGTTTCACCTAGCAAGTTTATGAAGTATTGTGGCAATTTCCAAAGACCATTATGGAGCACTTCAAGAGAATTTTCAAAGGAATTTAAAGGAAAATTATCGAGCGTTTATTGCAGAAATTCAATATCATTCCATCATGTCTAGGGTTTAGTGCAATCATGCATGTTGTTAAGCTAAGAAAGTTGATGTAGCATTGAGGATCTATTGCAAACATTGTTCACATCTATTCAAGATCAAGATCTACACTCTTTATGGCCACTACATGTTAGATTGCATTTTTTCATTACAAGACAACATCCAAGGTATCTACACTTGCATCATTTCATGTTTCAAGCTCCAATTACATCATTTCATCATTTCATCATTTTGTTTAATTACATACAAAGGGGTTTGACTTAGGCAAACCCCTATTCACTAAAAAAACAAGTTTTTTCTTCCCTTGAATGTTTTTTTGTAGATTTATAGGTTGAAGATCAAGTGGAGAATAAGTTTGGAGAAAAATTGTCAACGTTTTCAAGTTGCTAGATTGATCCAAACTACAAGAACAAAGAATTGAAGCTAAAAAATTAAGTACAAGTGTTCAGGATATGAAAACTAGGAATATGAGAGTACATAAATCAAGGAAAATAACCTAGATCTTAGTTTTAGTAACCCTAACAATGACACATTCACCACTAAAGGCGAATGAGCCCTTTGTACCCTAAAAACAAGCTTCTTGCAACAAGGTACACACCTCTTTGGGCTCTAAAAACTCCCCTCATAGTTTCTATAATAGTTAGGATTGCTTTTTTATTATTATTTGCATCATGTCTTGCACATAATTGCATGTTTTAATGTTGGAAAGTTGTGGTTCATCATTTTGATGCAAAACCCCCTTTTCACGTATTAAACAAGCAAGTTGCTCCCAATAAGGTTAAAAAAGTATGAAATAATGTGTAGGACATAAGAGATTAGCATCAAGGTACATTCATATTTTTTGAAAAAGATGAATCATTTTCAATAACCATATATTTTTTTTCTTCATTTTATTCTTGATATTTTTAAGATTCTTCTCTTTAAGATAGGGTTATCATGTGCTCCTATTTATTCAGTGTTAGTTGTAAAGTTCATATTTAGGTTTTGGGAAAGTTGATCAACAATAGTAGCACCTAGTGCTTGGGAATGACTAGTTGATAGTTAGACCTTTTGCTATCACATTTCAACTTTACGTATGTAGAAAATTAAATCATATTTATAACATTTTATTTATAATTTTGTGCTCTAAAAATTCCATTCTATTTTTGCCCTTACCCTACTACATAACATTCAACAAACTATAATTTTAAATGGTATCCTATCTAAAATCTACAAATCAAAACATAATCTGAGCAACAACTAAGTCATTTAAGCTTTCATTTATAGAAACTAGTTAGAATTTGTAAACACTGGATTTGAACATCTTATTGGCATTCACAAAAGAAATTTCATTAACTACTCATTCTTCCAAAGCCTTCAACACACTTCATACTCTCCAACTAACTCAAAGATCTTGTTTTGCACCCTTGCATGTTGAAATGTTCTGTGATACATTTGCATCAGTGATTTCTCTTAAGAGACCGTGTAAAAGGGAAGAAAAATTTGACGAGTCGTTACTTTAAAATCATGGCACTTTGAAACATTTCATCTAAAGGTATAGGGTCATGTAGGTTCCCTCTAAAATAACCTCTCTTATTCATTCATACCTCCAATCCATTTTCCCGTGGTGACAAATTTCCAGTCGATGGAAAAAGCATCTTATGTATCTAGTGTAAAGTTGCAAGGTGGTGTAATTTTAGTTTTGTTCATCACATGACCAAACTAACAGTTCCAACATGTTTGAATGGGTTTCTTTATGCTAGAAAGGTCCTATTTCACACCCTTTCATGCTAGAACATTCCAAGCTACATTGCATCGATGATTTCTCTTAAGAGAACAAAGTGTGAGAGGGAAAAAAAATTGACAAGCTATTACTCATAAACCATGACACATAGAAACATTCTGACTAAAGATACAAGGTCCCATAATGGGGGGGTGGGCGCGAAGCGCTGGTAGTGATGTTGCCGCAGACGCCCTTGAGAGTTAGGAAGGCTAACAAAGGATGGCGGTAGGTTGTAGCGTAGCAGCTATTTCCACTTAGCAGCTAGTTCATCTCGACTAGATTGAACCATTGAGCCCAACATCTTCTGCCCTCCCTTATTCTAGTTGTCTCCCTGCCTCCTCCTCCCTTGTCAAGGTAAAGTTGTCTACTGGATGGTGGTAACAGTTCCATGGGCGAGACGAACTGGCTTAAACGACCTGAACAGAACACCTGCTATATCTCCCACAATTAATCTAACCTCCCTGTTGCCTATATCTCCCACCCTCCCGATGGGCTATTTGCTTCTTCTCAGTATCCCGCCTACACCCTCGGTTAACCGTACCCCCCTTCAATCTCTCTATCCATCCACCCTGCTGGGGAATCAAAGAAAGTCCATCCTGGGGGTAACCTCATTAATTCTAATAGGCCGAGGTAATGAACTAGTTAGAGAGGGAGGGGAAGCAAAGGAGGATGCAGATGCATGCCGCTACCATAGAATAGTAGGGGCCCACCCATCCGGATAGTTGAATGAAGCTTTGTCGGATAGTCCAGCTAATCAAAGAAAAAGGAGCCAGCTATTATTTCTCGTTCGGAGGGATGGTCCACCCGGCCAAAGAATGTTAGCAGGCCCTTGAGAAACTATTAGGTAGGAAAACCTCTCTGTTAGGCCAATCCAACTCATTACTGTACCTTTCATCCATCTGAGAAAATGCTGGAAGAGTTTTTTCAACCAACTAGTTTGAGAAACTGACTAAGCCCCTACAATTCTATGGGCCCTTAGAATATATGGGGTCCGACCATCCTTTTGTTCTTGAGATAATCTTAGTTGAGCTATTCTGATCTCGCGATAAAGCTCGGCCGAGTCCCTATCTTTCTCTCCATCTCCCAACCGCCATTAGTTGAATGATAGGGCCCCCGGGTGGGGGGGGTAGTATAAGGCGTCGCCAGCCCCATTATAGAGTAGGGTGCTGGTACTACCACGAAAACACTTTCTTGTCCCACCCACCCCTGTAAACATGAATAACCCCTGGCATTTCTATTTGTGCAAAGTGGATTTGACTATCGTTTTCTGATTTCTAAAATGATTTATGCTTGCGCAGGTGGCACCTTCTAACCCCCTGCTGATTTCTGCTTGCAAATAATGATTCATTTCTGAATAATGATTCTTCAGCTGTGATGTGTGTTCTCCCACTCGAACCCAAAAGATAGATTCGCTTTAGGAGCTAATCCAATGGATAGGCAGTTGGATCTGTTCATAACAAGAGTCGTTACAGCTAGTAGCAGGAATAACCGGGGGATATAGAAAGGGCTTCCCTTCGTTGTACACCATGGATGATTCATACTAAGCACGTGCCTCTAGTGCTTAAGCATGTAGTGGGGTGCCACCAATAGTGCCAGTAGGGGCCTCTCCCTGGTGTGTGCAGGCAGGGTGACTGGTCATAAGTAGGTTCGGTTTGGGGGGTACGGTGTAGCAGCGGCTCCTAGATCGGGTTTCTTACATGCTCGTCTGATGCGACCCCTTGGGGCAGAACCAACGAGATATCCCTGGTGGGTGGGCAGCCCTACGGGAAAAATGAGTCTCCTTTCCTCCCACTATAAAGGTAGGGGAGAATTTTTCCCATTTGTGTTCTCAACTCTCCCGATTCACAACACGCGCT
This sequence comes from Sequoia sempervirens, assembly GCA_007258455.2. Taxonomy (NCBI): domain Eukaryota; kingdom Viridiplantae; phylum Streptophyta; class Pinopsida; order Cupressales; family Cupressaceae; genus Sequoia; species Sequoia sempervirens. The sequence goes on along the minus strand of VDFB02193867.1, from coordinate 482,405,490 downwards.
TCGATGCGGTTCATGACGTAAAAGTCTGGAATGAGAACTTTCTTTATATAGCTGCTCACTTGTGAATCAGGACATATTGGACCATTTGAAATGCCTGTGTATTCAAGGAAATTGGTTGGTTGCTGTTAATCACTTTAAACCCCCCTGTAGTACGCTCTGTGCCCCTACTCTATAATGGGGTTCCCAAATGAAGATGTGTAGGGGTCGCCCGGGGGCTCTCCCGAAATGACTAGTCATATAGGTCTTGTAGGAGGAAAATCAACTCAATGCCGCCTTCTCACCCCCCCATATAGTTGTTCCATATCATTCCCCGGTGCCGAAGGCGGGGCGAACCAATTGATTAGTAAATGAGCATGATCTGCGCTCTTCGATCCCCACATCAATATTATGTCAGAATCAAAACATATCATCTTTATCCATTCCCCTATTCTCGCTGAACAGTCCTCAGGGGAATAACACTCTAGATACGTGTCAGGGTGTGATGCAAAGCGAGATGTTAGGCGAGCAGTTGTGGATACGTGGCGGGGGAGTGTGGGGCAAAGCGATGTGTTTTCTCGTGGAACAAAAAGGCGATTTATTCTATACATAAGAAAGGCATCTAGCAATCGTAGTCATCGATGTTGTTTTGTTGCATGCACTCACGGCAATGGCAGGATAAATTGGAGTTATGGGTGCTGCCGCACGAAACACTTCTCTACCGACAAACCATTTAAATAGTACGGGTACTGTTGTGCCGCAAAGCACGAAAAGATATAGATATGCTGGCTATTCCCCAAGCACAGGCATAGATAGATGGGGCTAGCCTTTCTTATCTATAGAAAAAATCCATCTCGAATCACCGCGGGATAGTTGAGGGAGTGAGGGCTATAACTTATAGGGCCATCTCACCCACATCGGTTACTTTACTATGGGGGGGTAGACTCTAACTCCTCTATCGACACCCCCTCTATAATTCCATACCTAGATGCAGAACTGAAGCCCTCTCCCTCGGCCTCCCTATCTAGATATGGGGTCGGCACGAGTGCCTAAAGGTAGATATAGGGCTTACCCACATTGGTCCTAAGCCTTGCATTCAAGGAGCAACCATAAATTACAATTACTATATTGGGGGGGTGGGGGGGAGGGAATCTTAGTTGGTTACTTTACTCTCTAGTTGAGCATGCATCTCAGGGGGGAGGGCCCCCCCACCTACCCTCTATAGTTTTGAATAGGTCAGTTTTCACCGAAGTGCTGGCCCTATATATAGTTGGGGTTAGTCCTAGTCCTAATATAAAGTAGAGTAGAGGGGGGTTGGCACCCATTCCTAGAATCAAGGGAGTGAGTTATAGATATAGGGCCACTTGGTATCCATCTCCCCATCCCCAGTCGAGGGCCTAGATAGGGCCCGCATACTATATCTCCATTCTGGATTCTTATCTCGATGTAGATATAGATATGGGGCCGCTTAGTCCTTCCCCAGCCGCCCTACCCGATATAGGAGTCCCTCCGAATAGCCCAGATAGCCCATATATATAGGTGCCTCAGTCTGATCTGATTAGTAGGCGCCTTGATGCGAGGAAGATAGCTGGCCATGTTGTTCTATATTCACCTTCACCCACTCCTCCCCCTGCAAGGGCATATCCCACTTCCTCCCCAGGTGATTACGAACCACATTGCTAGCAACATAATATACTCCCCGCCTATATGCACTCGTGACTGATTCAGCTAGAGCTCTATCACTAATACCGGTTCACGTGCAATTTATTTGCTTGATATAAGCTTAGAAGATATGTTTGAAATGGCCACTTAAGTCTGGTGTCCAAAGTTCAATGGTGGTGGTTCGCATCAATCCTCATAACCACTTTCCTTTCGGTGCTCTCACGTACCCACTAGTAGAGTTATAATCGTGAGAAAACTGGTGATCCATTCGATCTAGCGATAATTATGGCTGACCTTGCCCTCCTCTCCGCTACGCTCTACTCCTTTATATATGGGCACCTCAAAGTAGCTCTGGGGCAGCAGCCCCCACTATCTATAGGGCCTCACCACTCGCACCACTGGCTGGATCGAGCTCGGGATCTACAATATGCTGCCCGCGGTTAGGGTTTGATTGAGCGGAAGCACTTTGAACTCCAAATTCCACGGTGCTGGTCAGTCCTCTTATGCACGTAATTCCATGCCGATACCTCAAGATCTTTATGTCCTGGGCCTCCAGTGCACACCAAATGCACAGAGAACAAGCTAAAATGGTTTGAGTTGTCACCTATCTTGCTCCTCATTCATCTTCTCGATCCAATCCATTTCGCATTAATGCTTCATTCTCAATGGCCAAATACCTTAGAAGGCATAGCTCATTCCCAACTATATAGGTAGGGGGGTTGTTTTCACCGGCCCCCCCACTACTATAGATAGGGTAGCCTAGTGCTTCTCATGCTGTAGACCTAATCGCCATCTAGAATGATAGGGCCGTGTATTCAGCGTACCAATCCTCCAAATCACAGATTCATTAGGTGTGGTTCTAGACTATGATTAGTGGGCCAGAAATAGGTAGATAGCCTCGTACCTGGTGCATCATGGTCCATCTCCAGCTAGTTTATCCAGATATCCTCTGTCATCTCCTCTATCCCCCAGTGAAGTTGCAGGATTCGAAATATCCTAACCGGGGCAACCAGCTAATCTTAATTTTGTCCTGTCCTGTCTATCCATTAAGAATTCTTCCTAACCCAGGCATGATTCCAGTCGTTGGCCTTGAATCAGCAATAGAAGCCCCCATCTCTATTTTTGATTGAAGCTGTTGACAAATATATAGAGCTACCTTAGAATAGCTCCTTAGAATAGTAGGGTCAGGTGGGTGGGAAACTATAGTTCTGTTCGATTCCCACCTAATCTATAGCCATAGGGTGCCCTTCTTTATATAGTTGACTCTGAGGATAAGTGGAAATTCCCACCCCCCCAAGACCACTCCCCTACTATTCTAAGGGGCCTTACCCTATGATTCCCTCCCACCCGGATATAGAGCTATTCCTCCCACCCTGCGCCCTTAGAATAGTAGGGCAATAGTAGGGGCTTCATTAATGCCGCCTGCTGGCCCGATTAGTTGGTGGGAAACGGGCCCCTAAGGCAAATATGGGTGGTGGCGGAGCCTGGTAGTTGGGTGGGGGGTTATATTCCCGCCCCTACTATTTAGTCGCCTCTGGGTGCATAGTTGATATCTCGAGTTGAGCAGGGAAGTAAAGGAACCATGACCTACCAAATCCCCTTCCGATCGAGTCCCCTGCATTGGCAAACATTCTATCTTTTGCCAGGCTGGTACTAAGCAGACAAGTGGGGTACGGAGCAGAGCCATCATTCGGATATTTGACTTTGGGGCAGGTGGATATCAGCCAATTAGAAGGGTTCAAATCAATGATTTCAAGCCGAGTACTAATCATATTATGTATCATCTAAGATACAACCTTCATTCAAAGGGAAGGGAAGGTGAATTCATTTACTTTCTTTCTTTCAGAAGTCCTGGTTAAGGCACCAATGGGAGATGGCGATCAATCAATTGCTGGAACCGGAGAAGGCGAAAGCCAATTTTTCTTTATTATGTATTATGATCCAGAGGTCGACCTTACAGGTGAGAGGATGTCGGTTAGCTCACCCTGGTCAGAACAAAGGCAGCTCCCATTGTAAGATGCCCGATCCTGTCCTCTCCACCCAGAGATATCTTTCTGGGTCGAGTCGTTTCATTCTTTTTTCTGTCATCAAGGCGGGTGGGAGGCCCCTACTATTCTAAGGGGAGGGGAAGGAGTCGAGTCTCTTGTAGATGTATTTAGAGTTGGAGCTTTAATGAATAGTTGGGTGGGGAAGGAGGTCGACCTCCAATCATATTACGTATATAATACAATGATGATGTTGAAAGGAAAAAGGAGAGGGATTTCTTGGGGAAGTGATAGGGTTTCAACTCCTGAACTTGTCTAGCTGTCTCAAAGTTGAGTCCACCGCATGCATTGTATGACCCGAAAGTCAGATCGTATCGGTCTCGATTCACCTCAGAACATATTACATCTATAAGATCGAAAGCCCAACCCCTACGGTAGGGGATCGACCCAGATAATAAACATGTGGGAGTGAAGAAAGGCCTACCAAAAGAAAGAAAGCTGGATCGATCGAATCAAGTGCCCCATCTATCTCCCCCCACCCAAGGAAAATAGGATGGTCCCAACGACCCCTATATCTCCCACCCCCCCGGTCCCAACCCCACCGACCATGCTCTTCGCCATTCCCAACCTGAGGCTACTCAACAATAATCTACCTCCTGGGCCTCCCACCCAAGAACGCGACCAGAAAGGGCGACCACCCTGTTTGGGACTGACCCGATACTCCATCAGGGACCATACTCGCCCAACTAACTAGAATCAAGGGCCAGAGAACCACTATGATTCCCTCCCGCCTGACCCACCCGCCTCCCACCCAAGGCCAATAGGTCGGTGGGGTTCGCCGTCCAACCCCACCCCCCCACCCCCCCATATAGTTGTTCCATATGGTCGGTGTCGAACGCTGTCATAGGGCAGGTCTTCACCGAAAGTGCTGGTTCCTTGGGAGGATATAGGTCTTTCTGGGGGCCCCTGGGAATTCGCGAAGCTTGGTCGGTAGCGAAGCTGGGTGGTGGTGGATGCCTTGGATGGTGGGTAAGGCCTGCCTTCGGCAGCCGTTGGCCTGCCTTTCATCGGCAGGCCCCCGCCCTATTCTATGGCCAATATGGTCGGCTGCCGATGAAAGGCTCTCTTATTTATTCATACCTCCAATCCATTTTTCTATGGTGACAAGTTTTCATTCAATGAAAAAAGTGTCAGATGCATGGAGTGAAGTTGCAAGGTGGTGTAATTTTCATTCTATTCATTGTGTGACCAAGCTGATAGTTCCAACACACTTGGATGGGTGATTTTATGCTAAGAGAGGTTGTGTTTCGCACTCGTACATGCCAAAAAAATTTGAGATACATTGCACCAATGATTTATTTTAAGAGACCAAAGTGTGAAAAAATAGAAAAAATTGATGAGATGTTACTCAAAAACTATGGAACTTAAAATTTGCATACCTCCAATCCATTTTCTTGTGGTGATAAGTTTTTAGTTGATGGAAAAACTATTAGATGCATGGAGTGTAAAGTTGAAAGGTGGTGTAATTTTCATTCTATTTGTCGTGCAACAAAGTTGATAATTCCAACACATTTGGATGGGTAATTTTATGCTAAGAAAGGTCTTGTTCCACACCCCTACATGCTAGAACATTTTGAGCTACATTGCACCAACAATTTATTATTAAATCAAAGTATGAAAAGGCATAAAAATTTGATGACATGTTAGTCAGAAATTGTGGCACTTAGAAACATTTCATATAAAGTTACAAGGTCATGTAGGGTCCCTCTACAATAACCTTTCTCAATTTTTCATACCTCCAATCCATTTTCCTGTGGTGATAAATTTTTAGTTGATGGAAAAAGTGTCATATGCATTCAGTGTAAAATTGCAAGATGGTGTAATTTTAGTTTTATTCATTGTGTGACCAAAAGAATAGTTCTAGCACATCCGGATGGGCAGTTTTATGCTAGGAAAGGTCCGATTTCACACACCTTCATTTTGGAACATTCAAGGCTACATGGCATCGACAATTTTTCTTAAGAGACCAAAGTGTGAAAGACAAAAATTTTTGAAAAGTTGTTACTAAGAAACTATGTCACTTAGAAACATTTTGTCTAAAGGTAAAAGGTCATATAAGGTCCGTCCACAATAACCTTTCTCATTTTTTAATACCAAAAATCCATTTTCCCATGGTGATAGGTTTTTAGTTGATGGAAAAAGTGTCAAATGCATGTAGTGCAAAGTTGTAAGGTGGTGAAATTTTCATTATATTCATCGTACAACCAAACTGATAGTTGCAACACGTCCAAATGGGTGGGTTTTGTTATTCCTTGCATAACCACCCCATTTTGTTTTTGGGTCAAAATGGGTCCCCCTTGTCTTTTGTTTGTCCTTGGTCTTTTTGTTTGGGTCTCAGGAGTTGTTCTTTTTCCTCCTAAGTCTTTATTTCTTTTGTTTTTACAGGCTCGAGACACAGGCTGAAATGGTGTTGAAAAACAAGGTGAATAAAGCTTGCATTATGAACTTAAATGTGTGAATGAAAATCTAAAATATATAGATTAACCTTAGCCTTAGTGTGAAGAAAGAATGAGAGAGAGAGAGAGAGATAGAACAATATAACACATGCAACAACAGATTTACGTGGAGAAACCTCGAAGGGAAAAAACTCCACCACCAAAAGAGAGGCAAGTATATTACTGATAATCTTCAATATTACATGCAGCAATAGACTTCTCTTATCATTCCCTATAAATCCAGCAACACCCTGTTACCCTGCAACACATACTTCTTAATAACACTAGCTCAAGGCCCCAATTTATAGAGATTTGTGAGGATGAAAACCACCATGGTTTCACCAAACAATAGGAAGCAATACCACCTAGAAAAACCCATGCCTCCTTCCTTGAAATGGTCAAAAATACCAAAAATAGCCTCTTACAGATGCTCTTATAGTTGTCATAAGGCATCTTTTATGCATGGGCGCCTGGGGTCTAAAAATAGCATATTCTGTCATAGGGAATCTGTCATACTGTCATAGCATCTTATGACAACTTGCATGCATGTCATAGATGATCTTACAACACCCTATTTTGACCCACAACCTTATTTTAGAAGATTCCAAGGTGGGATGCCTAGCTAATTTGTCATTTTCCATAAGGATAAATGGTAATGGTAACACTGCATTTACATAGTCTCTTTCACCACTGTTGGTCAAACAGTTTCACCTCTTATGGGTAAATGTACAAAACACTTTAGGAGAATAATAAAATAAAGGATTTACAAGGTTGATGACACCTAAATCCTAACATTCTCCCACTTGACATCATACATTGTAAATTACACCCATAAAGATACAATTACATAGAATTAAGTACAGTGATCAAGGCCCATGGCCTTTCTGCACCAAGAGAACTTTTCCGTGGTGACTGGCTTCGTAAGAGAATCTGCAACATTATCCAAAGTGTCAACTTTTTCAATCAAGACTTGTCCATTCTCAACCATTTCTCACACAAAGTGATACTGAACATCAACATGCTTAGTACGAGCATGATACATAGGATTTTTAGCCAAACATATGGCACTCTGACTATCACATCCGATCCTCACTATCCTGCAATCAAAACCAATACCATTACCAAGTCTCTATAACCCTCCTTAGAGGCATGTGTAGCAGCCATATACTCTGCTTGAGGTATACAAAGGCGTAGGTCCAACTCACTGCTCCTCCAAACAAAGTAAACACATAGCCACTAGTGGACCTTCGACTATCCAAGTCACCTACCCAATGGTATCAACAAAACCCTGTATGTCCAATGACTTATCATCATTTTCAGTACCATGATAAACCAAATAGTAATCAGAAGTGCCTTGCGAATATTTGAATACCCTTTTGACAAAATTCCAATGTTCTTTACCAGGGTTAGACATAAACCTGCTTAGAACTCTCACTACTTGGGTTATATCTGGTCTAGTACAAACCATTGCATACATTAAACTACCGACAGCACTAGCATAAGGAACTTTAGACATTTCATCAATATCATCATCCAATTTAGGACACATGTCTAAACTCAACTTAGTACCAATAGGAAATGGAATATTTACTGGTTTACAGTCCTGCATATTAAACCTTTGCAAAATAGTGTTAACATACTTGCTTTGACTTAACCAAAGCTTTCTCTGAATCCGATCCCTAATGATTTCCATCCCAAGAATATATCTAGCAGCCCCTAAATATTTCATGTCAAATGTGCTAGAAAGCTGAGTTTTAAGTTCCCTAATCATTGCCTTATTGTTACCAATGAACAACACATCATCCACATATAAGACAATAATCAGTATCTGATCATCAATAACTTTAAAGTAAACACAGTGATCCTCTTCACTTCTAACAAAACCCATATTTAATGTAAATGCATCAAACTTCTAGTACCACATCCTAGGTGATTGTTTCAAACCATATAGAGACCTCTTTAACCTGCAAACCAAGTGTTCTTTTCCTTTCACAACAAAACCGTCAGGCTGTTGCATATAAATTTCTTCCTCTAGATCCCCATGCAAGAAAGCAGTTTTAACATCCATTTGTTCTATTTCTAAATCATAAGCAGCAGCAATGGATAAAATGAATCTAATAGAGGTTAACTTAGCAACAGGAGAGAATATTTCACCAAAATCAACTCCCTCTCTCTGGGAGTAGCCCTTGGCCACTAATCTAGCCTTGTACCATTCCAACTTTCCATCTGCACCAAACTTCTTTTTATATATCCACTTACAACCAATGGCCTTTCTTCCTTTGGGCAAACTAACAAGATCCCAGGTGTCATAGTTTTTTAAAGACATCATCTCATCATGCATGGCCTACATCCAAGACTCACATTCTTCTAAAGAGAGAGCCTCCCTAAAAGATCTAGGTTCATCATCAGTACATAACAAAGCAAATTTACAACGAAAATCAGGTGGGCTATACCTATCAACTGGATTTCATTGTCTTGTGGATCTTCTCAAAGGTGGAGTAAGAGGTTCCTCCTCATGTTCATCCTCATTGTTTTCAACTTCTTCTGTTACAACGGATTTGTCAGAACTCTCTTCTTCTTCTCCATCTTCTTGTCCATCTCTTTGTTCTTCCACATGTGTATCTTCTTGCTTAGTTTCAAAATGCACTGTCTTTGACTTTTCCTTTGGTTGCACATCTTCAGAGTTAGCTCTAAATTCCCTGAAAATAACATCTCTAGAAAATATCATCTTTTGTGTTAGTGGATTCCAAAGTTTATAACCTTTAACATTTTCACCATAACCTACAAAGATGCATTTCTGAGATTTGGGATCCAATTTAGATCGCTTCTCTTGAGGCACATGAACAAAAGCCTCACAACCAAAGACCCTTAAATGTGAAACTGAAGGCTTTTTACCCAACCACATTTCATAAGGAGTTTTATCAACAAGAGCTTTACAAGGAGATCTATTAATTAAATAACAAGCAGTACCAACAGCCTCTGCCCAAAAGCATTTGTCTAACTTAGCACTACTTAACATGCTCCTAGCTCTTTCCATTAATGTACGGTTCATTCTTTCTGCTACCCCATTTTGTTGGGGTGTGTAAGGTGTAGTCTTTTTCCTAACAATTCCTGCATGTTTGCAAAACTCATCAAATTCCTTAGAACAATATTCACCCCCATTGTCAGATCTCAATACTTTTATCTTATAATTTGTTTGCTTTTCAACCAATGCCTTAAATTCCTTAAATTTGGTGAAAACTTCAGATTTTGAATGCATAAAATAAATCCAAGTATATCTTGAGTAATCATCAATGAAGGAAACATAATAACGAGATCTACCCAAAGAATCTGTATCCACTGGACCACACACATCCGAATGAATAAGTTCTAACAATCCATTAGCTTTATTAGTTCCTTTAGGAAATGATGACCTGTTTTGTTTACCAAACACACAATCCTCACAAAAATCATTTTTACCAACAGAATAATCAGAAATACCATCTACTAGTTTCTTATCAAGTATGGTCCTAAGACCTTTTTCACCAATGTGACCCAATCTATGGTGCCACAACATACATGCATTTTCAGCGCTAGTTACAAAAGAGGAGTTACAAAAAGTAGAGGCATGTAGCATAAATAAATTCCCTGTCTGAGATCCTTTAGCCACCACCAAACTTCCCCTTACCATCCTGCAACCAGACTTGTCAAATGTCACATGCATCCTAGAATCATTCAACTTGGAAACTGAAATTAAACTTTTTGTAAGTCCTGGAATATGTAAAACATCATCAAGGGTTTTAACCCTCCCATCACTGAAACACAACTGTACCTTTCCTTTACCAATAACCTTTTGTGAGCTATTATCACCCATGAAGACCTATCCTCCATCATATTCTTTGTATGTAGAAAACCACTCCTTATGAGGATTCATATGGAAGGAAGCACCTGAATCAATAAGCCAAGCATCATTACAAACTGTGTTAGCTGAAATAATCAAAGCATCAGAATCACTGTTATCAGAGGACTTTTCCATGGAGGAATCTGCATTCTTTTTCTTGTTTCTACATTCCTTCTTCACATGTCCCCGTTTACCACAGTTCCAACACTTCACTCTGCTCTTTCCAGGGGTCTTAGATCATCCTTTAGACTTATCCTTCTTCTTATCCCCTTTAGGCTCTTTCTCCTTGGGCCTACCTCGCACATGCAAGGCATCTTGGGAGCCACTGCACATGGTCTTTCTCCTCATCTCCTCTAAAAGAAGTATGGGAATAATAGTATCCAACTTAGGTTCTACACCACCACTTGTTATAGCAATAACTAAATTTTCCCAAGATTCTAGAAAAGAGAAAATCAATAAAATGCATTTATCCTCATCTTCTATTTTAACATCAATAGATGCAAGATGACTTATAATCAAATTAATAGCATTCAAATGTTCAGCAATAGATTCACCATCCTTCATCTTTAATGAATACAAACATCTTTTGAGATACAACTTGTTAGACAAACTCTTAGTTTGGTAGATTTCACCTATCTTCCTCCAAAGCTTGTATGTTGTGTCTTCTAAAGAGACATTCAGGAAGACAGAATCTGTGAGACACAACTGAATAGTCCCTCGAGACTTCTTGTCTAACTTATTCCAATCTTCATCTGACAAGGGTGAAGTAGATGGCTTCTTTTCAACTGAAACTGGTAACCACTGATCTCTTTCCTCAAGAAGGTCCTCCACTTTCAACTTCCACATCTCATAACCAGTTCCATTGAACTTCTCAATATCTAGATGAGAGGTGGAGGCCATGGTTCGCAATCTTTCACAAATCTTTAAAACCCACAACACAAAAGCTCCCACTACAGCAAAAAACCTTCAACACTCTAAAAGGAAAGCGTCCCTTCCTTAACAGAACCGTTAGCTCTAATACCAAATGTTGAAAAACAAGGTGAAGAAAGCTTGCATTATGAACTTAAATGTGTGAATGCAAATCTGAAATATATAGATTAACCTTAGCCTTAGTGTGAAGAAAGAATGAGAGAGAGAGATAGAACAATATAACACATGCAACAACAGATTTACGTGGAGAAACCCCGAAGGGAAAAAACTCCACCACCGAAAGAGAGGAAAGTATATTACTGATAATCTTCAATATTACATGCAGCAATAGACTTCTCTTATCATTCCCTGTAAATCCAGTAGCACCCTATTACCCTGCAACACATACTTCGTAATAACACTAGCTCAAGGCCCCAATTTATAGAGATTTGTGAGGATGAAAACCACCATGGTTTCACCAAACAATAGGCAGAAATACCACCTAAAAAAACCCACGCCTCCCTCCTTGAAATGGTCAAAAATACCAAAAATAGCCTCTTATAGATGCTCTTACAGTTGTCATAAGGCATCTTTTATGCATGGGCGCCTGGGGTCTAAAAATAGCATATTCTGTCATAGGGAATCTGTCATACTGTCATAGCATCTTATGACAACTTGCATGCATGTCATAGATTCTCTTACAACACCCTATTTTGACCCACAACCTTATTTTAGAAGATTCCAAGGTGGGACACCTAGCTAATTTGTCATTTTCCATAAGGATAAATGGTAACGGTAACACTGCATTTACATAGTCTCTTTCACTACTGTTGGTCAAACAGTTTCACCTCTGATGGGTAAATGTACAAAACACTTTAGGAGAATAATAAAATTAAGGATTTACAAGGTTGATGACACCTAAATCCTAACAAATGGGACGTAGAACTTTTAAAAGGTTCCTAGTCCAATTTTTGTTCTGATCTCGGCTCTGTTTCTTTCCCTATTGGCTTCTTTATTGTTTTGCTTGTCTCGGGCCTTCAGGATTATTTTCTACCTTGGGGTTTCTTTTGTTTTCTTCTTTTTTTTCTTTAGTTTCCTTTTGGCAGAGGCAGAACCGAAATGGAACCAGAACCTAGAACTTTACAAAAGTTCCAAGTCTGAGTTTGGTTCCAATCTCACTCCCATTGGTCTGCCTTGTGTTTTGTTCTTATTTTGTGTCATATTTTGGGATGGGTTTCATCCTAATATTGCTTCCCTTTGTTATTTTTTTTCCTTGTGTTGGTGTTCTTTCCCTTTTTTGGAAGTGGAATCAAAAGAAAAACCAAACTTGGAACTTTGCATCATCCCAGTCCTGCTTCCCTTTGTTATTTTGTTTTCCTTGTGTTAATGTTTTTTCCCTTTATTAGGAGTAGAACCAAAAGCAAAACTAAACTTGGAACTTTGCAAAAGTTCTAGGTCTAGTTTTGGTTCTGATCCCACCCTTGTTCCTTTGTTGTCTTTCCTTGTCACGGGATCGGAGATGGATTTGGAACGGAATGTGGAGCTTTGACAAAGTTCCGGGTTCTATCTTAACTCCACTTCTACACCCACTTTACCTCTAATGTGCACAATGGTTGTGTACTCTCCTTCGCTTTGATTCCATGCCAACCAACTACATTAATTGCATTAATTATAGCCTCCTCACATGTGCAAAATGGTTTTTAAACCTCAATCGAGGTTATTTTGGCTCATATAATTATCTAAAGCGTTTTAACAAGCTAGAGCCAAAACAAACTTTGAGAGGAGCACAATTCTATTGCGAGTGAGCATTCATGAGCAGATTCCTATTGATTTTCAACCCTTTATGGTTACATTTCAAGGTAGATTGGGTTTCTCCCTTTCCCTTTTGTGTTTTCTCGTTTTGTTGTTTGCTCTATTCTTTGCATGTTCGTGAGACTTTTCCCATGGAATCTTCAGTTGTGTATGTTTGTGTTTCATTCACATTTTTTTTTTTTGGGTTTTTCTTCTATTTTTTCATTTGTCTTTTTCTTCCCTTGTTCGTTTTCATTGGTCTTCTATCATTTTCTCTGTTCTTTATGGTGGCGTTTCCATACTATTGTTCCCTAGTTTCATTTAGGGTTTCATTTTTGAAGGGTCTTGTGTACTTTGAAGTGTTTAAAATCTTCTTGATGACCCTTTTGATCTTATTCCCATGTTGATTCAATAGTTTTAATGCCAATTTTTTGATGCCCTAATTTTCTTTGAGTCGACGAGCTACATAAACTAAGGTTTGTGTGTCGTCTCTTTACAATATCATGCCCTAAGTAGCTCAAGATCCTAGCCTCATTCTGCCAAGGTGGAGTTGATCTAAAATTCAAAGTTTCCTCACACCTTCTTTGACCTGATCCCAAGCTGATGTAGGCATGTGACTGAAGCTGCCTAATTTTGATGATAAGTCATAGAAGCGGAGCTGAGAACGAGTTCATCCCATAAATATTAGCATAAAGAGTTCAGTTTCAGAAATGATCCCACTTCTAATGAGTTCTGACTCTGGTCCACACCTTTTCCTTTTGGCGGAAGGGAAACCAAAATGGAAAATAGAATTGGAATTATCAAACGGTTCTAGGTCCATTTTTCATTCCAACCTAGGTCCCAGTTTTGTTCTGATTCCAATCCCGATCCTGATTTTGTTTGATCTTTCTATTTCTTGATCTTCTCTTGGCTCCATTTTTGATAGGTTTACAATTTCACTATGGAGAGTTACCTTGGGTAGAATAGAAGATGTTTGAAGGGTAACATTGATTTAATGATTTTCATACCCTTTGTTGATCTAATCCAAGGTTGTCTTGCAGGAGTAAATGATGTCAGAAGCATCTGAAGAGGTTTCACAAAAGGAAGGGAAAGTTGCAAAAAGCTCAAGGGGAGTGAAGCCAAAGAAGATAAAGGTGGAGCAATTGTCTTATACTTTGAGATATAAATAGTAGGTTGACACTCTTATAGCCAAAAAATTGGATTCAAAATGGGCTGACATTACAGACACTAATCTGGGGCCATTAAACTATGATGAGTTATGTATAAACACTTTCTCAGAAGATGTAATAGGGAGGACTGAAAGAATAGCCCAATTCAGATTGGCACATGTTACTATCTTCCCTCTATCAGTTAAGTTCCTAGAGCTTATACTCACAGCAATAGGGGCTTACAATCCTACATCAAGGTAATGTGCAGACCTCCAAGGGAATGTGATCATCGATCTATCTCCACAAATGATGAGGTTCTTGTTCAATGCACCTTCCCCTAAGAACCCCAAGCAATTGAATGAAGCAGAGGCATTGCGGTTATTTAACAAGAACAAAGAAACTAATAGGTCCCACATGAACAAGAAGTGGCTGAATAATAAAAAGAAGTCTTTGAGTAAGGTTCCTGAAACACCCAAAAGGGGAGACTTAAAAAATGAAATTGATGACTTGATCATGATGCTTTACAGGGTGTTGGGAAAGACTGCATATTTTAAGGAATAGATGTTTCCATTCATTGAAACAATTTAGGATGGTAGGAAATAATTTGATTGGGGAATGATCTTGTTAGATAACCTACATAATCATATGCTCAAGGTGAGGCAAACAAAGAACTTAATGACCTCCTATGTTGTATATGCAGCTACACAAATAGGCATATTCCCTAGATTGAGTGTAGTAGGAATATTAGGGGAAGCTCCTAGACAAAAGAAGGCATGGGACCACTATGATCAATTGGCCTTACAAACATTAGAGTTGCATTACAAAATGGTTAATGATGCATTCCTTTATGTCATTATTAACCAGTTGATAGGATATGTTTGATATAGGTTGAGTAGGGAAGCTATGGCTTTCATTATGGAATGGGGACATTGGTATATTCAATACCCCAAGTTCTCTTACTTTAGGTTGGTAGGTTTTGATGGACATCCTCACCTACTCCCAAGATGCTGCAATGATAGGATTGTTCTCTTAGATTTTATATATCAATCCTTGATAGTCAATAACAAATTTTCAAATAAACACAAACCTAGATGTCACAAGTTTCCTATGAAGTTGGGAGAATTTTGTTCTCTTCATACTTTGGCTGAAAAAGCAGTGTGTGATGAGTTGAGTTACTTGAAGATTGGATTGTATATAGCCTAGAAACACTTTGAACTGGAGCATAAGATGAATAATTTGCTTCCCACCATTTTTGATAAACATTATAACTTGTTAGAAGATTTCTAGATAGATTTGCGGGATGATTGTGATGTAAGGGAAAGGAACTATGAAAGGCTTACCATTCCACTAATGATTGAATATGGGGTAAAGGAAGACATTCCTGAAACACTATCAGATGATGGTGTAATTTTGGACCCCGAGTATGAAGCAAATAATATAGGTACCAAGAGCTTGGACCCAATAAATTGGGATGAAGAGGAGTTTATAGATATTAAAAAAAAATCCAAGACAATGATGGATAGGAGTATCAAATGGGTGGTAATGAGAATAAAGGAGCCAAAAGCTCAATCCTCAAAGAAGAGAAATGTAGGAGGTACCCAAGGTTATAGGAGAACCAAGAGGAAGATGACCCCTAAAGAACAACTAGAGTATTATCCTCCTAGCCCTAGAAGGGATGTTTATCTAGGAGTACCTGCTCAAGATACCCATGAGTCACAAGATGAGGAAACTACAATAGCTATAGGAGAAACCTCATCTCAACCTTCTCTCCTAAAAGAATCTACTAGAGAAGTACCTGCAGGCAACCTCCATGAGCAAGCTGAGACTCTTAAGCAAAAGGAGGTTGAGATACATGACATAGACACTGATTTAGAAGCTACACAATTAGATAATGAGCCTCTTGTAACTACACGTACTAAGGATATTGAAGATGTTGGGACTAAGCATGTCCTAACCCCAGAGGACCAATGGAAACTCTTTGAAGATGCAAAGGAGGACAATGCTAAGGTACAAGCTGATGAACTTGCAAAATAATGAGAATTGGAGGCTAAAGCCAAAGCTGAGGAGTTGGGAAGGAAACATAAAGAAAATGAGGATCTTTTGCAACAACAAAGAGAAATTGAATTGAAAACTAAAGAGGAAAGGGATAAATTAACCCTTATGTAGAAGATCCATGAGATAGAGGAGGAGAAGGCTCAATATAGAAGAGAAAGAGAGGCCCTTGAGGCCAAATTCAAAGCAATAGAGGAGGATCAAAAGAAGAAAGAAGAAGAGGAACTCCTACTAAAGGAAAAAGAGGTAGAGGAATAGGCCAAGCACGATCAAGAGGTTGCAAAAATGTGGGAGAAAGTTAAAGAAATGGAAAAGCAAAGAGATAAGATGCTGGAAGAGAGGAGATTAGAAGAGGAACAAGAAGCCAAAAGAGAACAAGAGGAAAAAGAGAAAGTTGAAGTTGATAGGCTAGCTAAAGAGATGGCAGAAAAGGAGTGGCAACAAGAGGTTGATTCTCAACATAAGGTGATACTTTGGCAACCCCTCTCTTCTACCACTTCTTCACGACAAGTGTTACTCCTCTTGCTGCCCCAACATGGTTAAATCTAAACTTGGAGAGGAAACAGATAGTCTAGCCTCAACCCCTAAACTAGGATGATATGATGAAGGAAAATTAGGAGAGGCCCAAGAAAAAGGCTTGAGTCCTCCATTCCACTAAATTGACAGATGTTGGAGAATGTGTAGTTGAATGTTCCATTCCTATGGTTGACAAGGATAAACAAGAAATGTACTTAAGTGATTATAAACTAGGCACTGTGAACTTGGGGAGGGCTACAAGGAACCAACAAATGGATTTTATTGATATTTTAGCATCTTCTACTAAATAAAGGATGATTAAAGATAAGCAAAGGATGAGCTCAAAGCTCAATTGGATCAATTGTATAAGTTCTTGAAAGAATTTTCCTCGTGTTTCTTCACAATTTTCTGCTCTTGAGACGCTGATTTTGTTAAGAAAGAGGTTGATGACCTCGTGGAAATGAGAAGAAAAGTAGGGATGTTGGATAGATGGATTGATTGATTGAACCAAGAGGTAGAGGAATTGCTTGTTGAAAGTAATAAGACTCATAAAGGTGTAGGGTAGTTAGTTAATGAAATGACTTCACATGCTGATACCCCTGGGAAACAAGAAGAAGAATATAGAGAACATGTGAAGAAATTGAGAGATATCAACAAGCTACCAAAGCAAAAATTTTGGGAGCAACCCATCCTTGAGGAGGATAATGTAGATTTCATTGAAAAGACTATCAACATTATTAGGTTCTGGTCTTCATTCATTTATGAACATAGGGATGAGGTGCAACAAGCTAGGAAAGATTCAACTGAAAAAATTGAGGAATTCGAAATAGTTATTGCCATGATGGTGAATGAGGATATCCATGTTAAAGATGGACTTTCTCTTTTATAAACTTAAGGAAAAATGGAATGATATGTTCAAGGGGGCAATGAAAAATAGGATGATGGTGATGATTTTTTGATTGATATATTCATGGATATTATGGACGAGGTAAAGGTTGCTAGAAAAGAGCTTATTAAACTAGGAGATATGCAAGATTTTGCCTCTGCTGAGTTGAAAAGAATAAAATTTGAAGACAATTGGGTAGATGGGCTAGATGAAGATGTGCTCAAACAAGTGTTTACTAATTATGATGAACACCTACTTGAAAAGAAAATAGGGGAGTGAAGTGGCAATGGAATGTAATTTTTCTAGATAGGCACCCAATGACATGGTCAGCTGGGTAACTACTACTCTTCAAGGTTAGGAGAGAATTCCAACTCAGAATTCCCTGTAGTCTAATCTTCTTCCTTTGCCTATATATTTTGGATAAGGATTCATCTTTAGTTAACTAAAAATGACTATGGACAGTTGTTTCATGTTGCTTAGTTGCCCCTTGAGTTGTGGAATTGATTTTATAGCCTTAATGGGATTCAGTTATCTGGATCCTTGGTCTATAAGTTGAACTTTTTCTCATATTGTAAAGGTCAACTAATTGAAGAGAGGATTAGCTACCTGAGAGAGATAGAAGATAGAGTTTTAATAGTTTTAATATTTTACAAGCTTTCATGCAAGGATACTTTCAGAAACACTTTTATAGTTTTTATGTAATTATGTTACTTTTAGAAGTTTGATAATTTAGTGATAATATTGATGAACCATAGTTATTCGTATTCTAGTGAGTTTTTTGTGCATAACTATTTCTTATTTGGTGAAAATCAATAGAATATTCTAAATCTAAAACTATTTCATTGAATTATCAGTGGATGATATTTCTTTATATTTGTTGATTTGTGAATTCTAGCAATGAGTTGCTGATATGTTCTTACTTTGAAATGAAGTTTTCAAAGAAAAGTTATGGTGAATGGTTATGGGTCTTGAATCTGCACTGTGAATGAATGCAATAGTATAGGTTATTCTATGGATTGCATCATTTTATGGTTTTAGTTAGTTAAGAAAATTTTCATTGTTAAGTTACATGTCTAGATGTGAAGAGATTTGTGTTCATGTTTTTCTATTATGAACCTTGTTCTATCTTTTTCTATTTATTTGCACCCCCCCAAATATTATATTTATTCATAGAATTTAGTTTGTGTTCCTTCTACCAGCAGGCCCTTGAACATTATAGATTCATTGACCACTTAGAAAAACAACTTTGTGACCCAATATCTAGGACCTTGGAAGGTGGTCAATTTAACAATTGTTTGTCTTTTTCAAGAGAGGTAAGGTGATTACATCTTGCTTGCATGTTGTTGTGTCAATTTGGCCATCAATAGGTTTATGCTAGGAAAGGTCTTATTTTACACCCTTGCATTCTAGAATGTTTTGGGCTACATTACACTGATGATTTCTCTCAAGAGACCAAAGTGTGAAAAGACAACAAACTTTGACGAGCTATTACTCAAAAAGATGACACTTAGAAAAATTGCATCTAAAGGTATAGGTTCATGAAGGTCACCTCTACAATAATGTCTCTTTTTTTTCATACCTCCAATCCATTTACCTATGGTGACATGTTTTCACTCGATACAAAAAGTGTCATATGGATGCAATATAAAGCTGCAAGATGCTGTAATTTCTTTTAGTCATCATGTAAACAAACCAACAATTCCAACACATCTAGATGGGTTGGATTATGCTAGGAGAGATCCTATTTTGCAACCTTGCATGTCGAAATATTTCAAGCTACATTGCATTGACTATTTCTTTTAAGAGACCAAAGTGCCAAAGGGCAGAAAACTTTGACGAGTTGTTACTTAGAAACCATGGTACTTAAAAATATTTTTTCTAAAGATAAAAAGTCATGTAGGGTCCCTCAACAATAACCTCTCTTGTTTTTCATACCTCCAATCCATTTTCTTATGGTGACAAGTTTTCAGTCGATGGACAAAGTGTTAGATGGATGTAGTGTAAAGTTGCAAGGTGTTCTAATTCTCGTTATGTTCATTGTGTGACCAAACTAATAGTTCCAACACGTCCATATGGGTGGCTTTATGCTAGGAAAGGTCCTTTTTGCAGTACCCTTGCATGCAGGAATGTTCTGAGCTACATTGTACCTGCAATTTCTCTTAAGAGACCAAAATATGAAAGAGAAGAAAAATTTGATCATTTTTACTCAAAAACCATGACACTTAGAAACATTTTTTATGAAGATAAAAGGTCATGTAGGGTCCCTCTACAATAACATCTCTTAATTTTTCATACCTCCAATCCATTTTCCCATGGTGACAAGTTTTTAGTCGATGGAAAAAGCACCAAATGCAAGCAATGTAAAGTTGCAAGGTGGTGTAATTTTTGTTTTGTTCATTATGTGACCAAACTGATAGTTCCAAAACATCTAGATGGATGGGTTTATGCGAAGAAAGGTCTTATTTCACGGTGCTTCCACAATAGTGGTTTGCATTTTGTGGGAAATCCTGATTTTTGCTGAAATCACATATTTTTAAAAAATATAATGATTTAAGCCTTGAAATTTTTCATTTAAAGGATTCCAATTTAAGAGGGCTTGATCAAACCACCTTAGAGTAAGCCCCCTTGGATAGAACCCCGCTAGTTTTAAACCATACATATAACTAAGTCTCCTTTACACCTATCAAAATGCTAATATAAAAACCACTTTTGATTTACCTTTTGGGAGATCAAATGAATTAATTTAAAATTTGTTTTTTGTAAATATGTAGTCCTTATTATAAACTTCCTAGAAAGTATAATTCTAAATAAATTTAATTTTATTATTATATTTATTTTTTATTTCTTGTGAATGTAGGTTTTTCACTGAAAATCAAGCTCTTTGTTTTGCACATGTGGAAAAATAGCAGATTATCAAAAAAAATTGAAAAATATGAGTTCCCTAGCTATTGAATTTCTTGATCCAACAAGAAAAATAAAATTGAGATTTGATACATACAAAAAAAATTATGCATTATACGGTCACATTATGTCTGAATTGTAATTGGTTTGACTTCAACACTTGATTAAAGAAAAAATATTCAATAAAAAAATATCCAACCAAGTGGAAGCACTAGATATTGGAGTTAAAAATATAAATTTGAAAGAATTAGAATTTTATCCTTTTGTGGAAAAAAAATTATGTGTTATATGGTGAGCGTCACTTTTTAAAAATGTTTTATGAAAAAAACTAGTTTTTGAGGGAGATGGGAAAAAAAGTGCAATCTGATTCCAAAAAAATTGAAAAAAATATATTTAGAATCTATAGAAAAAATTTCACGAAACTCTAGTTTGCATCATCTTCAAATTCTTCACAATTTAGCTGTTATAGGTGCCCGGAAGTGAAGATTTAGTTAAAAAAATTTATTACAGTGTCTAGTTTGGCCAAAAATTGTAGACCACTATTGTGGGATCACCCTTCATGCCCCTACATGTCGAAACCTTATGGGCTACATTGCATCAATGATTTTTCTTAAGAGAGCAAAGTACGAAAAGACAACAAACTTTGATGAGCTTTTACTCAAAAATCGTGGCACTTAGAAACATTATATCTAAAGGTACAAGGTCATGTAGGGACTCTCTATAATAAAATCCCTTAGTTTTTCATACCTCCAATCCATTTTCCAATGGTGATAAGTTTAGTCGATTGGAAAAGTGTCAAATGCATGCAATGTAAAGTTTCAAGTTAGTGTAATTTTCATTTTGTTCATTGTTTGACCAAACTAATAGTTCCAACATGTCTGAGTGGGTAGGTTTATACCATTCAAGGCCCTATTTTTTACCCTAGCATGTTGAAACCTTTAGGGCTACATTGTACCAACAATTTCTCTTAAGAGACCAAAGTGTGAAAGGGTAGACAACTTTCATGAGTTGTTACTAAAAAATTATGACACTTAGAAACATTTTTCCTAAAGGTACAAGGTCATGTAGGGTCCCTCTAAAGTAACATCTCCCATTTTCTCATATCTCCAATCCATATGCTCATGGTGAGAAGATTTTAGTTAATGGAAAAAATGTCAGATGCATGTAATTTAAAGTTGCAAGGTGGTGTAATTTTTGTTATGTTCATTGTATGACCAAACAGATAGCTCCAACACATCAAGGTGGGTAAGTTTATGTTAGGAAAGGTCTTTTTTTGCACCCTAGCATGCAAGAAAATTTCAATCTACATTGCACCAAAAATTTCTCTTAAGATACTAAAGTACGAAAGGGAACTGTATACAAATATTTTGGCTTTCAAGGTCTTTCTAGAACTTTTAGGGTTTTTCACCTAAAAGGAGAAAGATGGGCCAAAATTCAATGTAAACACTCAAGATTAATGTAATATGGATGAAATATTCGTAAATTAGATGTTTTAAATGTCAAAAACTGATAAAATAGATCAATTATTGAATGAAAGCTAAAGAAATGTAAGATGTTTGAAAACACAGTGTTGTATGCAAAATACCTTGAAAGATGAATAGAAATGCAACTAAAACAAAACAAAAAGTTTGTAAAACTGAATGTGTGCACCTATAAAATTTTTGACTGAAAATAACTCTAAAATTCTGAAAATGAACTTTAGGCCTGGTGGGACTCATTTGTCATTCTAGGTGAATCAATCTTAGTTCTAGAAAACTACATTGGGGCCCGTTTTAGCCAAATGGGTGTCTAGATCTACAAAAATCTCTAGAAAATAAGTATAATGGGACACATTCACCACTTTGGGTGAATTATTCAACTTTGTATTTTCTAAAAACTCAAAAATGGAATCTAAAGCTCTCGATTTGCTCAATTTGCACCTCCAGGCGTATGGATCTGAAACCCTAATTTTTAGCACTCTTGGTGACTTTTTGTGTAGGTTTTGACATTGCTAATAGGCAGATAACTTCAACAAGTTTTAAACCTATTCTTCAATCATGTCAAAGCCATCCAAGCACCTAAATTTGCAATCACACAATGAAAGAGAAATATTGATTGTTAGGGAATGGGGGTTTGCCTTGGTCAAACCTCGTTTAGGTAATTAAACCAAAATGATGAAATAAAATGATGAAACATGAAATAATGCAATTAGAAGCTTTCCATGATGAAGGATCTTGAATTGCTACAACAATGGTTGAAGAATCTTTCTTTTGAATGCCTTGATGATGTTCTTGAAGATGCTTCCTTGTAAAGACTCAAAAATGCTAAACCCTAGCTTGCTTGACTTGAGATAGATAATGAATTATGAATGAATTATTAGGTGAATGAATTAGGGTTTAAAGGTCTCCTTTTATAAAGGAGTGTCTAGAATAAGGATCATGACCAAGGGCCAAGATTAAATTACAAAATAACTTAATCAAAGGTGGAGGTTAATTGAGACATGGATAGATAAAGACTTGAGATGGAAGATAAGATTTTCATAGAAAAAGAGGTGGTAAAAGAAATTAAATAATAAAGATTATTTAATTTAGGTGGCCAACATAGGAGAAATAAATAAAATTTTGATTTTATTTATTTCAAAAGAGATGTGAGAACAAATAATGAGATAATTAAATAATTAAAAATGATTATTTAATTGGGGAGATAAAGAAAGGATAAATAATTAAATTAAATATTTATTTTAAAATTATAGAGAGAAAAGGATAATGAATAATTAAGTAATTGAAATAATTATTTATATATAGAAGAAGATGGAAAATCTAACTTTTGAATTAAAATAATATTTAATTCAAAAGTGGGGAAAAAAGACCAAATTAGACCTAATGTTTAATAAAAGTCTAGAAAAGTGTGAAAGTGATTCACAACACTTTACAACACCTTTACAAGAAATGTTTTTTTATTCAATTTGCAAGGGTCCAACACCTAATGTAAATGTGTAAAACACCTCACAACACTAGATCAAGGTGTCATTAAGTCCAATTTGTCATCAATTATTCCCATATCAAGCAAGTAAAAAGGGACACTTTTTCCATGTCCATAGTTAGCCCCTGCTTTAGTGAGAGAATGAACTTACTTCAGACTCACAGTAAAGTAGTTATTCAAGAGGGGTCCAATCGTACCAATGTGGGCGACAAAGGATTAAAAAGATCAAGAAATCAGTCAAGCCTCTAGGATCCAAGATCCTAAGTCAAACCAACATGAGTGAAAAAGGACATGCACAAGGTGAATGATTTGTAGAAAAACTAGATATGCAATATAAAGGAAAGAAACATGGGGTGGATCAAAGATGTGCTCACTCTGGGGCCACAGAACTTTAGGTTGTCTGTGGGGTGAGTTTTCCCAAAGAAGTGGTTTAGTGATAAATTCATGCTAGTGTGTTGGCTTCCCATTATAGTAACCATACCAAAGTTATGCTCCTAATAACTTTGATAAGGAACCACAATGAAAATAATTTTTGTAAATGTTTTTGAATATTATGTAAATAATTTTTTCAAAGGGTATTTTTCTTTGTTCATGTAAGGTCTTCTTCTTAGGAAGCATTGTGCCTAATGTCTCCAAGAGAGGAAAAGTCAAGGTGAATAGATCATTGCCCATGGGATGCCTTGTTCTCATTAGGCCATATCAGTTGATCATACACTCTTGGACGACACCAAACCCAATGACACCACCAAGAAGAGGACACATCACAAGAAAAAAAAATCACACCATGAAGTTGTTTGCCAAAAGATGTCATCTATGTATGCCCCCACTTTAAAGTGATTGCTAGCACCATTACTATGAGTAATTTCTTTAAAGTAGCAAATCATAAATGAAAGAAGACATAAGAGACAACTTGGAAAGCCCTATTCCAAGTCATATGTTTCCAAATTGAGCTACATCATGAATAAGTATGTTGCATGTGATTCAACTTAAGGCATGTCATCCACATCCCAAGCTTGCTCTTATATGTTTATGAAAGGTTAATGACTACACAAAAGAGACAAGGACAAGTGACATACGATGACAAGGCTACTAAACCCCTTGCCCCCACTTAGTGTAGGAAAAAGGTGATCCTAGAATGGATGATGATATGATGCTCCTTGCAATTATGATCCTATAACTATTACAGGGTAACGGGCAACAACCAATGTTATTTATTTTGATAAGTAGAAAAAGTTTCTCCTTGATACATATTTAACGAGATGTCTATTAGTTTCAGATGTACCAAGGTTAAAGTTGTCTTGGAAGAATTGTTTGTGACAATGTTGGCATTGGATGAAGTTTTTTTTTGAAGGAAAATAACTAGGATCATTAGGTTGTATAGGGACATGGATACCTTGTTCTATAGCATCACATCCTTTCCCAAGTTGTTATCCAAAAAGTTGTCACTTTTTTTGGATTTGGTGGTTGTTGAGTTTCTTTAATGTTTATCCTGAATGTTTTTTTTGGTTTTAAGTTGGTTGAAGCGGATGCTTTTTAATTTTTTATTGTTGGTACCGGTTTCTCCTTTTCATTTCAGACTCTTTTGTTATGATCTTGTATTCTCCCATGGATAGAGGTATGAAATCAAAGGTTTCTAAAGCATCATCCAATAACTTTGTGGATTTCTCAAAAAAAAAAAGTATTTCTATATCCTTTTGCTCAATACTAATTATAGCACATGTAACCTTTTTATTTTGAGGATTAGAAGGAGACTTGTCATAAACTCCTAACATTTGGTTTAAGGGTTGATTCATATCAAGCAATTCAAGATGCTTCAATGTGAGGTTGATTTTTGGTTTGCACATGATAGTGTTGATGATACCTTCCCTATTAGGAGAGTTTTTAGGAGAGAAGAAAACAAGAAGTTGATCACATTCCATTAATAGGTTTTGTAGAGTAACTTCATCACTCCTAGGAGAGGAGGTGTCAAGAGAAGAAAAATGATCATTTTCTTATTTTTTGATGATTGGATCCTTTTGCTCAATTATGTATTCTTGGATGGGGGAAAAATTAAGAAAGGGAGCAAGAAGATTCTCATGAATTTCAATGAATAGTTTGTGTAATCCAAAAATATCTTCTTCACTAGTAGAAGAGACATTAGGAGAAGAACAAGTATGATTATCATGATTATCTGTGATTACATCCCTTTGGCCAATAATGTCCTCCAAAATATGGGAAGTAAAAGAAAAAGAATTTTCATAGGTCTTATGTGTTAGAGTAATAAGTTATTGCACTTAATTAATTTAATCATATTCGTTAATTAATTAAGTCACTTATCACTTTAGTTACTTAAGCTAAACTTAGGCACATTAATAATTAATTGTTTATTAATTATTAAGTGTGTACACTAGGGTTTCCCTTTTAGGTTTCACATTAGGTTGATCTCCTTTTATAAGGATTGGTCTCATTGTAATTATTAACAGGAGAATATCTATAGCTTCCATATCTTCTTGAAAGTTTTCTCTCTTCTGTAGCCTTTTCTTGTTGAAGATAATTGCATATATTTGTTTGCAGATCTCTTGTGTGGAAGGTGTCTTTGTTTGTGTTTGATCTTGTGGCTCGTGGTTTTGTGCTTATTTCACAATTCTAACATGGTATCGGAGCATGGATTTAGTGAACCCCTTCTTGATTTATGAGGTTTTCTTCTTCAACAAAGGTTGCAAGCTTCAAATCTGAATCCTCTTTGTTTGTTTTGAAAATTTTGGAGGTCAGAATTTTTTGATGAATCTAGGGTCAAATCAAACCTTTCCATTGAATCCAAAGCTACTGGAGTAGTCAAGATCAACCTTTGTTTCATCAAATTTGGCCTTTGTTTATCAGATTTGTGAGCATTTCAAGAAAGGAATTTTTTGCTAGATCCAGGGGGTGCTCAATTTTTTGGAGCATTTTGAGCCCAAATGGACCTCACCATCATGCTCAAAAGGCCCAAAAATCCCTATTTCCATATAAAATTTGTCAAAATCTGAGCAGTTGACCTCTAAGGCAAAAACAATTTACCTATACGGCCTTTGCACACATTTTGAGGTAAAAAAATTGAAAAAAAATTTGCATATATTTGTTTGTAGATCTCTTGCGTGGAAGGTGTCTTTTTTTTTGTTTGATCCTATGGCTCATGGTTTTGTGCTTGTTTCACAATTATAACATTATGGGTTTGATCATCTAATGCCAACTTATCCTCCTCACAAATAATGTGATTGCTCACAAAAACATTCTCACAAATAGGGGAGGAGTTAGAAGATGAATGTAGACTAGGTAGATGGATGTTAAGATATTTGTTTATGATCTCATTCTCTTGCACCATAATATCTTCGAAAGTAGGAGAACTTATAGAAGAGGAGCTTTCAATATTATCATGATTTTCAATGGGTGTATCTTCTAACTCCAACATACCATTGTCACATGTAGGAGAGATATTGGGAGAAGAGGAACTATGATTACCATGATTGTCTATGCTTTCACATTCTTCTATCACTTTATTCCCACAAATAGAAGAGATATTAGAGGGTGTGGAACTATGGAGTGTGTCAACATTGTTATTCTCTTGCGCTAAGAAACTCTCATAGCTAGGAAAGAGATTGGAAGGATGACTATGAGTTTCATATTTACCAATGATTGGACTTTTTGTTCAAATAAGATGTCCCAAATGGTACAGGGGTATTAGGAAAGGGAGGAATAAGATTCTCATGAGTGTCAATGAGAATATCTTCTAATACCAAACTATCCTCTTCATGTCTAGAGAAGATATTAGTCCAAAAGAAAAGGTTTAATTGTCATGATTATCTAGACTTACATCTTCATGTCCTTGAATGTCTTCTTGAGTGGGAGAGGGAGCATTTTATTAGCTCTTAATCATATCCTCCACACAAATGTGTTTTTCATGATCATTTATGATTGTATCGTTATTCACTAAAGCATTTTCACAATTAGGGGAGGTGTTGGGAGTAGTGTTCGTGATCTTAGTTTTGTCTTTCCAAGGGGGAGGAGGAGGAAGACAAGCAATTATTTCATGATCTTCAATGATTGTGTCTTCTTTCATCAAGATACCTTCATCACCAATGGGAGAGATATCAAAACAAGAACAAGTATGATTATCATGAGTATCAATGCTTGCATCCTCTTGTGTCAAACCTTTAGTGGTTGATCTAGGATAGATGAAGTCTTTAAGGGCTTCATCCAACATGTCTAAGTCATTAGTACTAAAGGGCTTGGATGTAATTCTTTTTTCTAAATTGAATCATCTTTTGAATTGGGTCATTTGATGTTTTTAGTTTTTAGTTTTTGTTTTCTAATGAATTTGATCTAAATGAACTAGGAACTATGCTGAAAATGAAAATTGTAACAATCTAATGATATCCATAAGTGCCATGAATGGAAACAATACTTATTTATAATGATTTAAATGTAATAGAAGCTATGCAAACTTAAAATGCAGTGTAAAGACAGGATGAAATGCAAATTTTCATATTTCAAACAATGTAATTTACTAATTACACTATGCAATGACTTGAAAATGAAATGTTGTGAATGTAAATTGGAAATTAAGCAATGCATGAAATGGACCAATTTAAGCTAGATTTAAAGAAATGCATGTAACTGAACAGTCAATTTTTAGTGCACTAAGTCTCTAACTCTTATAGGGTTTTTCACCTAAAAGGATAGGGATTAGGACCAAAAATGCTAGCTTGTTTCATTCAAATTATGCAATGTGTGATAGTGTCTATGCTAAATGAACTAAACTAAGTGCAATTAACTAACCTAAATGAATGAAAATGGATGCAAGACTAAGATCTAAGCTATGTTTGAAAACACAATGTGATATCCAAGCATGAACTAAATGAATGAAATGTACAGAACAAAAAGAGAAGGATGAAATCAAAGTGCACCTAGACTTGAATTGAAGATTTAGAAATGTGTAGAAGGAAGATTTGAGACTAAATAAAATTGACTCATGGACTAATTCACCACGGGTGGTGAATCATTCCACTCTCAAGTGAAAAGTGTCAGAAACTGATTTCTGTCTATAGGGATCCTAGATCTAACAAAATCTAGATTTTTGATGTCAAGGTGGACTCATTCGCTAAGGGTGGTGAATCATTCCAATCCTGAACTTGTGGAAGTATAGTCAGCAACTCTACAACATCAAATCTATCAAATCTTGAATGTCGAGTTACTGAGGTCAGATTCTGTAGAAAACGGACATAAAGTACTTAGAAGAGAAGAAAAGATGATGAAATTTCTTGAAGAGCTCAATTGACTTGATTCCACTTTTCAACACCTTTTAGAACTATTAAATCTAAAAAATAACACACAAAAAGGGGAAAAATGTTGGTGGGTTAGCAAATAGAGGTTTGCCTTGGTCAAACCCCACTTTGGTGCTCAAACCCAATGAAAATATATGAAATGCAAGGGAGAAGATAAATGAATAACATAAAGTATTACAACTTACCTCAAAACCCTTGAAGATGCAAATCTGAATCAATGTCAATGGCTACTCCAAGATGCTTCAATGATTGTTTAATGATCTATCGCAAAGTGCTTGACAAAATGCTACACTTGAATGCTTGAATTCTTAGACAATGCTTGATGGATGTGAAAATAGCGTGTTGGATGCTTGGAGATTTTGGATGGATACAAAATAAGATGAAATTAGTTTATTTATACAATTCATGTGTCAGTATCGGGCATACATCATCACAGGCCGACATCAAGGGTAAAATTGAATAAAATCCTAAAAGAAATTTGAATTATTTTGATTTTTTTTATCAAGGTGCACTCTGTTAGCTCTCAAAAATGTAGGTTTTAACCACAAAAGGTTGCCAAGCTTTCACAATGTTTTAGGGTAATAGAACAATGTTTGAAACAATCAAACCTTCTACAATTTAGGTGCTGCAAGATCGAGGTGGGTGTACCTCTCTGAATAATGCAAACTTAACTTGCAATCAATCCTCTTACAACATTGCCGATAAGGGCGTGGTTCGGTGGTCAAGTCGCTTGGTTGTAGTGACGGCCACCAGGGTTCAAACCCTCGCTGGGCCAAAGTGCTCGCAGGCCTTGTGTCTTCGCTGGGCCTTTGTGCTCGCAGGTTTGGTTGTTTCTTGTGGTTTGTTGTATCCGGTTCATAGCTCCGGTCAAAAAAGCGTTTACCCCTAATAATATGGGTGCATTGCACCTTTTAAAAAAAAAAAAAAAATCCTCTTACAACATTTGCTCGCAATGGCACATGGGAGTGAACAGATGACATCTAATTTGAGAATTGTGACAATAATCTGATCTAAGTCCTAGATACTCAATTAAAATAAACTGAATGAATTAATAATGATGAAGTGCATAGACTAGTGCCTTGTTGGGCATGTAGAGTCAAATGAGATCAAGATAAGCAACACTTTCTGGAGAAGATACAAATTATCTAGCATATGCTTTGTTTACAACTTGTATAAACATGCAACTATGTAACTACTAAGTTCTACTTCAATAATCCAAAATGAGTTTCTTTGATTATTGTAATCAATAAGAGGATTTAATCTTTTCTTGAAAGAACCAATTGATTGACCACACAAATACAGCAAATGTGTATCGATAAATCAAACATAAACTTGCTATGTTAATTTAAACAACCAGAAAAATCAATCATGGAGACAACTTAGCAGTATTTTTCATTTTAATTCAATAAATAATTGACACCAGACAAAATGTAGCAACATCAACTGAATCTCATAAATACCTCCATTGTGAAAATATGCAATAATAGCCTCTGGTTTGATAATTTTATTCTACTGTATCTATTTTACAGTGTATCAAAAATCTAATCTTCCATCTCTATTAACAACTACAACATGCTTATTTATACACCAACATGAGAAAAATATCAAAATAAAATATTATGTCAGCCCTCCATAAGATTCGGGCTCAAAAATATGTCCACCTGCAACGGTCATCTAAGCAAATTCATGTCAGCCAAGCACACTGAAATTCCATTTTCACCAGTGAACAGTCAGTGAGACACCCATATCGTTATATCGAAGGCCATTCAAATGCTACCATCTCATGTCCACTGTGTTCACGTTCGCCGTAACTTGCCTGGGTCGACGAGATATCACACAGACAACACTATGCTCCACCGAAGGCTCCCCTTGATTTCGTGTCGCTGTGATGAGGTAAAAGATATTCTGAAGACAAGAGGCATCCCCTTGTTCCCATTTTCCTTCGCTATAGCCTACAAGCATCAGGGAAACCCAATACTGATTACCATGTCTTTCACAAAAGGTCATCATGTAACTTTATGTCATTGTGACCACCCAAATGTCCTGCCAATAACACCAACATTGCACACCATTCGGCAAGACCTGAGGCTCCTCGCCAAGACCATACACTGAAACACATAGGTCACACCGAGATATCCATTATAATACTCAACTTTTCCAAGACAAAGCCACCCTTAGACGACAGAGCCCCTCAAGTTCCTCATCGGCGAGACCAAAGGTCACTCGCCAATACCTTACGGTGACTACCCCAGCTCATATCGATGATCCCTTGCACATATATGTGTCGCTGTGACACCATGTATCTCCCACCAAGAGCGCCCACCAAGGAAGCCGCCATAACACCCAATGATCGGGGAGAACTCCTATAGAGAACAATTCTTCACCGAAAGTCACCAGTCACCCCCGCATCACCGAGACAGAGCAAGACCTATGCCAAAAACCACTTGAAAGAACCCTATGCTCCGTCGATGAAACATGCGCACATCGCCAAGACCCTTCAACAAAGTCCCAACTATCGCAAATAAACCGTTCCAAGCATAAGTCGAGGAGACACATTGAAATCGATGAGACCCTATCCTGATAGCCATAGCACACACCAATAAATGCCTCTGTTATTGCCAACACAAGAGAAAAGTCCTGTCGATAGGCAACAAATGTTTGTGAAGAGAAAAGTGGATCGGGGAGACCTCACTACTGTCACACCAAAACACCTGAAACAGAAGATATTAGTAGAAAAACATGGCGAAACAGGGAGACAATGGGAGACCTATGCCAATATGACCAAGAATGAAAAATATGCATGACCCAATGGATTCACTAGGACAATATGGCAAGAATGGGTGAAGTATGCATATAGTAGGATCAAAACTGGAAATTTATGAATGAAGATCAATGTGACAATGCCAGATTTTTATAGTTCCAACGGTGGCTCCGTCTAGAGATGAATGTGTAGACACCTAAATTTAATCACTTCCATATGATTAAATTTGTTGCATTCACGCCTATCATATTAATATTAATTTATTAAATTAATATTGCACCCTTTCTCCCATACTGATAAAGTATTTAATTTAATAATTAATACTTTATCTTTTTACCCTTATTCCTCTCTAAATTAAATAAATACACTAATTTATTTAATTTAGTCATTATGCCTCTTTTTGATTTAAAAATCAATTTAAAATTCCTCACTTTCTCTCTCCTTGTCACATCCTCCAACATTTGCCACTTGCCTCTAACTTTCTGTTAATTAGCCTAATCCAATATTTGCACAACCTTAACCAAAATCATTAACTAAATTTAGCACCTCTTTTTTGGTCAATTCTTCCATTTTTTCCTTTTTGATGTCAACCCCCTTTTCTATGTGAATTTTTAATTCACATTTATTTTCTCTAGATTCCTCTCCTTTAAATGTGAATTTTTAATTCACATTCCATTCTCCCAAGGCTTCTAGAACCTTGGACTTGTCACAATCTCCACATGTGACCAAGTCCCACCTTTTTGGAGCCCCCTTTTATCCTCTAGGTCATCTTATGAATGTGGTGCAATTCACATTTATCGTCCCAACCACCTTTCCTTTTCCCTTGTAGATTTTGAGAATTCCAAAATTCCTCAAATGTCCCTTCACTCCACTTGGGACAAGAAATCCCTTTTGTGGAAATCCTCTCATCCCCCAAGGTGCATGTCCTTTTCCACCTCATGTACCTTCTTGACAACTCCATCTCACCTCATATCCTCTTGTCCACTTCACCCTCCACATGTCAAGATGTTAGGGCTTGTGGGTTCTCAACCCACCATAGCCCTTCATCTTGGCCTTGTTGGATCAATCTTGACCCTTGAATTCTCTAGAGAATTCAAATTATCCTATAAATACCCCCTCCTCAAGGGCATTTACACAACACTTAGCTATCTTGTACCCTTATGCTGTCATTTTGTATTCTCAACACTTTGCACTCTCATAATTACATGCTGTCCAAGCCTTGTTAGATCATTCAACCATCTTTGTTCACCATTTTGCATATTGAAGCTTGCATTATAGTCACTCAATCTATCATTTAAGGAGCACACAACCAATCTAAGCAAGGGCCAATCAAAGAAGTTTCAACAACAAGGGAGGTAAAAGTGTTTGTGTTTCATTTTATTTGCATTCCTTTTCGTTGTAACTCTCTTTTGGCTAATCTTGAGGTGTCCTTGGTATTTTGTTATTCATGTTTCTTAGTTAGATTTCACACATTTAGAGTAGCATAAAAT
>VDFB02193867.1:482339400-482372677 GCA_007258455.2 Sequoia sempervirens | reverse complement strand
GAGGAAGGATACATCAAACAAAGGTGGTGAATATGGATGATGATGATGATGGGTCAAGGCTGGTAACAAGACTGAGAAGTAGACCAAAGATATGATTAGATGATTCGGGCTAAGTGGAATGGATGGAGATTGGATAGAGATAAGGATGAAGGATGAATGATGGATGGATGGGGGGATACATGCAAGACGATAGAATGGAGAACGAGATGCAATTCTAAATGCACTTTATCATCTTTGGAGCACTGGTTTTTGCTATAGCATCAAACACAAGACACCAGGGTATGAAGAACCAAGGCGTAATTGTGTCTAATGCATCAAATAAACATAACAGACAAGAAGGCTATCCCAACACCCCAAGGTCAGAAAGATCTTGGTCGGGCCAGGTATTGAGATAACCACAAGCACAAAAGGATGCCCCAGCATAAGACAAGACCTCAGGGATCTTGGTGGGTACTACGTGGGACAACCAAGAAGACACAAATAGACATAAAAAGATCAAGATATGTCCCTATGTTGACCAATCAAAACACACCATAATATGATGGATTATGGCGGTCTTGACAAGTGATGATAGGGAGCTCAAATGATAAACAAAAGCCAAAAGCATCAAAAGATCACAATCAATTTCAAACGTCCATTGCCATAGGATCAAGGGGATGGATTGGATTGATGAAGTCTGTTAGGAAGGATGCATCCTGTTGAGACCAAAGATGATGGATACAAAACTAAAAGATCGTTATGACGCAGGATGTTCAAAAATTGATTGGATGTCATGATACAAGTGGATCTCATTTGTGAAGAACTGGCTAGATAAGGGCATAGCTTGATGACACGACACAAGGGAGACAAGACATGGGACTGACAAAACCTAAAGACCTAGGGGCTCGGGGGCCGATCAAAGATTAGCCTTGCCTACGTGAAAGCGCAGAGCCCTCGTAGTTCAGTGAAAGGACCATGGATAAAGCGGAAAGAGGACAATGGTGACCGATGATGGACCAAGGATATGACTGAAAAATTCCCTGGGGGAGGATCGAATGACCAACCTTGCCTACGTGAAAGCGCAGGGGCAACGTAGTTCGACAAAAAGATGGAAGTGGGATGAGATCTGGATGGAGACCGACACGATGGATGATCCTATATGATGACGTAGACCAACGGACGAGAGACATAA
This sequence comes from Sequoia sempervirens, assembly GCA_007258455.2. Taxonomy (NCBI): domain Eukaryota; kingdom Viridiplantae; phylum Streptophyta; class Pinopsida; order Cupressales; family Cupressaceae; genus Sequoia; species Sequoia sempervirens. The sequence goes on along the minus strand of VDFB02193867.1, from coordinate 482,371,506 downwards.
GCTCGAAGTGGGATATAAGGAAGCTCAAGATGTGGGATAGGTAAGATGATTCGTCCAATGCTCAATCGACAAATACCAAGCGGCCTAGGCGGAAGTGGGTGGGGATGGAAGTGTGGATGATAGCACAAAGTAACTAGGATACGAGGTAGATAATGGTTAAGCCCTCTATGGATGTCACCTGTTACTAGGTTTTCACCATCCATACTTATCCAAGGCGCCACCAAGAGGTGGTTTTCACCATAGGACGAATTTATTTCTCTTTACTATTTTTTGGATTTTTTGGATTTTTGTGATTTTGATTTTTGATTTTGATAGGGTGAATAGCCCGGAATTTAAGCGTAGAACCTTTTAGATGGAGGAGAATATTGGCGAGTCCGTCGAGGGATCCCCTTCGAGTATTAGTCAATACGTAGCTCGAATCCCATATTTAGCGGAGTTATGATATACGGCCCTAACCAGTTTGCCTCAAATTTGCCTTTCTTGTCACGATCTTGCTGAGTGCGGTGATTTTCTTTGAGCACAAGTTCACCAACCTGGAATTGCCTGGGGTGGACCTTTTTACTGTAATGACGTTTGAGATGATTCTGGTATACTTGTAGGTGATCATAGGCCCGTATTCTGCGTTCATCCAGTAACTCTAGCTGTGCAAGCTGAGCGACGCGAGCATCTTCTTCGCTGATGAGATTCTTCAAAGAAATTCTCAATGAGGGGCACCGACTTGGCTTAGGCAACCCGACTCGTATACTAACGGTATGGGGTGGCGCGTTGAAGTGCGGATGGATGTGCGGTATGCCCAAAGGGCGGGATGAATGTGAAGGTGCCAATCGCGTCCAGTGCTATTGACCACCTTTTTGAGAATGCGAATGAGGGTTTTGTTGGTCGCTTCCGCCTGACCGTTACCCTGAGGATAGTAAGGCGTTGACCAACGATGTTGGATATGGAAGGTATCGCATAGGTGTTTCATGGCTTGATTTTTGAATGGCTTTCCGTTATCAGAAATGATGGTGGAGGGGATACCATATCTGCAGAGAATATGGTAGAGGATGAATTTAGAAATCTGAGTACCAGTGATTTGGGAGAGTGGCATTGCTTCCACCCATTTGGTGAAGTGTGCTGGGTTAGCGGTGATGATGAACGTATGGCCGTCGGATGATGGTGGGTGAATCTTGCCAATCAAGTCAAAATTCCATTGGGAGAACGGCCATGGTGCTAAGAGAGGCTGAAGGTCTTGTGCTGGAGCATGGACCAAATCCGCATGTTGTTGACACGGAAGACATTTCTTTACAAACTCGCAAGCATCACGTTCCATTGTAGGCCAGTAATATCCAGCCCGTAGGATTCTTTTGGCTAAAGCCATACCATTTGAGTGAGCCCCACAAATACCACCATGTACTTCGGTTAATACCATTTGGGCTTCGGTCTCATTCAGACATCTTAGGAGGATCCCATCATACCCGCGACGATAGAGTGTATCACCAACGAGGATGTATCGGGATGAACGATGGATAAAGGATTTACGTTGGTTGCGTGTAAGTTCCGGGGGTATGGTGTTGTCACGGAGGTAAGTATATATGTCTTGGTACCACGGGGAGGCGGGACCTACGATATCACACACCATGTCAGTGTCAGGGACATCATACGCAGGGATTAGTAGTTGTTCGACCAGAAACTCACACTCTGTCGATCTTTGGGCATGTCAATCAAAGAGCCAATAGTGGCCATGGCGTCTGCTGCTTTATTCTGCACAGGGATTTGATCAAACTATATGGAAGTGAAATACTTCTTGAAGTCGTCCACCATGCGTTTATAGGGCAGCAGTTTGTCATCCTTTGTGAGGAATTCATCATTAACTTGTCTGATAACCAACAAGGAATCTCCAAAGACTTTCAAATGTGTAATGTGCCATTGTTTTGCAATTCTAAGGCCAGTGAGGAGGGCTTCATATTCCGCCATATTGTTGGTGCAGGGAAATGCTATTCTGAAGGATTTTGGGATGTAGTCACCCTGAGGGGTGACTAATAGAATTCCTGCGCTAGATCCACTGTGAGTATATGAGCCATCAAAGTATAACGTCCAAGTTGGTGCTTCTGTTACTGTGTAGATTCCTTCATCTGGGAATTCAGTGTCTATTGGGTAGGCATCTGCTAGTGGTGCTTCAGCCAATTGATCAGCAATAACTTTTCCTTTAATGGCTTTGCGCTCTACATACTCGATGTCAAATTCGCTTAGCAGCATGACCCATTTGGCCATGCGACCAGTCAAGGTGGTTCTAGACAACAGATATTTCAAAGGATCAATTTTAGCAATTAATTTGACTGGGTGACTGAGCATGTAATGGCGGAGTTTCTGTGTACTGAAGACTAGCGCAAGGCATGCTTTTTCCATAGGAGAATAATTTAACTCATAGCCAACTAGTGTTCTGCTGATGTAGTAGATTGCTCTTTCTTTGAGTGACTCATCGTGCTGTGCCAATAATGCCCCCAGTGCGACCGAGGTAGCAGAGATATAAAGCAGGAGGGGTTTTCCTGGAATAGGCGGCATCAAAATTGGGGGATGAGCTAAGTATTCCTTGATTTTATCAAAACCCATTTGACACTGTGCTGTCCATCGGAATGTAGACTCTTTCTTCAAAAGATGAGTAAAAGGTTGACATTTATCTGCAAGTTGGGCTATGAACCGTCGGATAGACTGCATCTTTCCCTGGAGGCTCCTTAACTGCTTTAGATTGCGTGGAGGCGGCATTTCCAGAATAGCCTTTACTTTGGCAGGATCAACTTCAATACCCCTGCGGGAGACTATGAAACCCAACAATTTCCCTGATGTGACACCAAAGACACACTTTTTTGGATTCAACCGCAACTTATAGTGCTCTAATCGCTCAAATATCTTCTTCAGAATGGCCGGATGTTCTGCTCGTGTCTTGGACTTCCCTAATAAGTCATCAACATAGTCCTCCATGATGATATGAATAAGATCATGGAAGATAACGGTCATAGCTCTCTGATATGTTGCCCCTGTGTTTTTGAGACCGAAGGGCATAACATTGTAGCAGAAGGTGCCCCAAGGAGTTGTGAAGGCAGTTTTGTGCTGGTCTTCAGGTGCAATTCGGATCTGATTGTAACCGGAGAAGCCATCCATGAGGGACAACATCTCATGTCCTGCCGTTAATTCTACTAACATGTCAATATTATGAAGAGGGAAATCATCTTTGGGGCAGGCTTTGTTGAGATCCCTAAAATCTGTACAGACCCGAATGTCACCATTTTGTTTAGCAACCGGCACTATATTAGAGATCCATTCGGAGTAGTCAATAGGTCTGATGAAACCTGCATCCAGTAACTTCTCCAGCTCTTTCTTTACTATCAACGCCACTTGCGGATGCATCTTACGAAGTTTTTGCTTGACGGGTTTGGCATCTGGACGAATGTCTAAGTGGTGAACCACTAAAGCAGGGTCTAAGCCTGGCATGTCTGAATATGACCAGGCAAAATTGATGATGCCTTCTTGGAGTAGTTGCGCAAATATTGGATATTCTTGTTCAGAGAGTGACTTGGCTACATAAGTGATCTTTGGATTTTCAGCAGTTCCCAAATTAACTTCTTGCGTTTCTTCAATCAGGATAGATGATCTGGCAGATAGTTGAGTTCCTATAAGGGGAAGATGAACATCTCCATCTTCCGGCGCCTCTTCGAGGTTTTCGCCTTCAGATGCGTCCTTTATTTTTACTTTTTCTAGGTCAGGAAGCGCCTCAGGGAGGTTTTCACTAGATGCCCTCTTTTTATTTTTCTGATTTTTATTTTTGCGACTGGAGTGTTCATCCTCCCCCAATCCCATAAGGTTGATGTAGGTGTCTGTAGTCATACTGACAGGTGTGGTGTTTTGTAGGTCCCAGTCGATGAGTTCAGGGTGACGAAGGGATAGGCTGATGGTGCAAACAGATAGGCATTCGAACATGGAGGGTAAATTAGTGTGATCAACATCATCGTATGCATGTATGATAGACTCCTCCTCTAGTATGTCTTCCAATGAGCCATCATCCACAATGATACTATTGGAAGTATTAGATGACGTTGTAAGGCTTTTTTGCTTGCTGTCATATCCAACTCCTACCTTCTTTGGTAACTGTTGTGTATCAATGGGTTGCAATCGCCCTTGTTCCTCTTTACCTAGGCCTTTACTTTGGTAGTTATGTTTTTCCACGAACTTTGTTGGCCAAGGATATTTTTCTTGAAAATATTTCTTTAGAGGAGTTTCTGGTTCAGGCTCTTCACGGTAGACCCACTGACTTATGTCTTCCTCTGGTGCATCGATCTTGATACTCGGAGATCTGAAGGTGGTAGTAGGAATGTTTTTACCGCTGAAGGTGATGGTTTTGTCTTCCGCTTGTATAGCATGTGAGGGTTGACCGTACTCATGTGGTGATGGTGGCATGGTGGCTACATTAAGAGTCGTATGCATCTCATACTCACCGCACCCTTTGTCGATGATCTGGACTCTGGTGACTGAAGGATTAGTGGTGGAGGATGGAGTGGTGGTTATAGTGGATGATGGATTGGAGGATGATGGATTGGAGGATAACGAGTGGGAGGCCCCCATTTCTACCCCAGGACAATAATGTAAGTGGGGGAAAGATGCTTCTAAAGCTTGGCAATACTCAAATGGTTGGGGGTTGGCGTAAATGGTGACCTCTTGTTCATTGACTGGGAATTTGAGGCATTGGTGGTATGTGGATGGAACGGCCTGCATAGCATGGAGCCATGGGCGGCCAAGGAGGAGATTATACGGTAAGTCCAGATCAAGGACATGACAGGTAGTATATTGGAGCACAGGTCCCACTTGTATAGGGAGACTGATGATGCCTTCTGAATTTCTTTCTGCATTGTCATAAGCCTTGATTGTAATTATCTGGTTGCTTAGGTCCGCTTGGGAATACCCTATCTGTTTTATGAACTTCAAAGTACATAGATTAAGGGCAGAGCCATTATCTACCAAGACCCTTTTTATCTTATGACGGGCGATTATGACTTCGATATGTAGGGGGCGGTTGTGATTGATGCCAATGTTGGGCATATCATTTTGGATGAAGTGGAGGTGGTGAGACAAAGCCAAATGTCCCACCAGAGCTTGGAATTGTGTGGGGTCAATGTCGCTTGGGACATGGGTTTCTTGCAGGGCTTTGTTGAGGATCTCTTGATGTACTGGGGAAGACTTAAGCAAATCTAGGATAGATATATGAGCGGGAGTCTTCCTTAGGTGATCAAGAATGTTATATTGAGAGGTTACAGGAGCAGGTAGGATAGGTGTGGAGGCTGCAGGGACGGTGATGCGGGCTCGTCGCGTAGTCACATCACATTGTGGGTCCTTGGCTTTAACGTGGATCATGGATACTCGGGGTTCCACTTGCTCAATGTAATGAATAACACGTTCATAATTGAAGGGTACATTCTTGTAGTTGACATTATTGGTGCTGTTATTTTGGGGATGACTAGTGGAGGTGCTAGGGCCTTGGCTATGGTTTGGAAAGGCGTTTTGATAGATTTGCAGTTGAGCATTGGACGACGAAGGCTGACTGGGGTCAACCTTGATTTCTCCCCGATCAATGAGATCTTGGACGTAATTTTTTAAACCCTGACACTTATTCAAGGAGTGTCCCTTGATTTTATGAAAGTCACAATACTCATTTTCTTTGAACCATGCCGGCTTGGGTTTGGACTCATCGAATGGTTTGGTGACAGGATAGGTGATGGGATAATTGATTTGTAACAATTTATTGAAAACAACACTCAAGGGTTCACCCAATTGGGCATATTGACGTTTGGTGTTCCCTTGATTTCTTTGGTTTGACTGTTGAGGGGGACGAGGTGCCCCCTGCGGTACTGATATGGCGTTGGGTACAGACTGTTGTTGCCCTTGGGATGCATTAGCCACTTGAACATGTTTGGTGTCTGTCACTCCATCATTCACTGCATTTTTGTTTTTGTTCCAAAACCGTGATTTATCTCCGAATGACCGTTCTTTGTCATGACTGTGTATTTTAATGTGTCCTTTGGCGATAAGGGCACGTTCAAGGATAGGTCCCTTTTCCACTATCTCAGCGAAAGTGGTGACACAGTGTAGTCTAAAATTGTGGGCCATGTCGGGATGTGAATTTTCCACAAAAAGAGTGACCATGTCTTTTTCTTTCAAAGGACTTTTCATTCGACTGGGTAATGCACGCCACCGTTGGAGGTAGCTAGTAAAGGTTTCCCCATCCCGTTGCTTCTCTTTCAGGAGATCTAAGGTGTCAGTATCCTTCCGCAAATTGAAGGAGAAGTAGGAGACAAACTGTTCTGATAATTCTGCGAAAGTTTTTATAGACCCCTTTTCAAGAGTCATAAACCAATCTAGAGCGTGGCTTGCTAGACTTCTCGGAAACAGACGTAAGAGATAGTTATCATTATACATGACTTCTTGACATTGTGCATAAAACTCTTGCAAGTGGGCCTTAGGGTCTTTGTCTCCCTTGTACTTGTCAAATTTTGGGATCTCGAAGTGTTTAGGGAATGGGATCAATGAGATGGATGGATCGAACGGATATGGGCATATATCTTCAAATTTAAAGGATTGTTTTGTGCCCCCTGCTTGAAGGTCCTTAAGGGCAGCCTTGATTTCCAACAAGTCTGAACTAGCTGGTGGTGGGTTGGGGGGATATGGATGATAGAAAGATGAGGGATCTTGTTGAAAGGGGGTTGGATTGTTAAAATGTGGGTTTGGCTGATTGGATGATGACATGACTTGATGATAAGGTAGGGGGTTTTGTTGGTATGGGGGTTGTTGTTGTGGGACATAATATGAATTTGTTTGGTGAAGGTGTGGGGTAGGTTGCTGAGGGACTTGGACGGGACGTTGCGTGTTGGCTTGTTGGTATTGAAGGTATTGTTGTGATTGTTGGGAGGTTGCATAAAACGGTTGTTGGTGAAATTGCTGTTGATTATGGTGGTAGTAGTGTTGTGAAGGTTGCTGTTGTGGCATCGAGTGTTGCATGGACTGAGGTGGGATATTATGTTGTGGTTGGACCTTCGGACGCAAAAGGGACGCAAGAAAGGGAGATATGGTTTGGGTAGGTGGTTGAGATGGATTGCCATGTGGTTGGTAGGATGGTTGTTGTGAAGAGGTCAAAGTATTGGGTATAGGCTGTTGCGGATGAGAGAGCGGGGGTTGTATGGGCACACTTTGTAAAGGAGGTTGTTGGGTTCCGGTCGGAATGTTCAGCTGGGGTGCGCTTTGCGGTGGTATTTGAGGCGGGATAGTAGATTGGGGAACCTGTTGAGGTGGTGTGTTGATGGTCCCGGGAGGAGGAAGCGATGTAGCAAAGGAAGTACCCCCAATATTGACTATAGGTGGGTTCAAAGGAGGGAGTGCGGTTAATACTAATGGCGGAGGTTGCAGAATGTTCTGTGGCATGCCATAAACAAAAGGATTATTGGGATCAGGCACCTGGGATCCACCTATAGTTGAGGTCGAAGCATGTGGGGGATAATTAACCTGATAAAGGACGGCATTGCCAAATTCAGGTTGATGCCAACCCTCAATTGGAGGAACATTGGAAAAGTATGAACCTTCGGGTGCATTTTGGGACCCTTGGAGTACGTGAGATGGGGCACCCTTTATTTGGACAAGTCAACATTGGAGGGGGGTTTAACACCCTTCTCAATCAAGTGGGCCAAGATCTCTTCCCCATTCTTTGCAAGTAAACGGTCGGTCATTTGCACATTGGCAGGATTGCTAAAATGTTCCTCAAGTGTGAGTTCAGGTTGCTGAACCATGCTCTCTTCTCCATGTGGCGAGTTATTCTGATTCTTAGTGTTGGAGTGTGATGAGGTGCCATTGTGAGGGTCATGTAAGATGTTGGTACCCTTGTTGGGATCTGATGAGGTGTTGTTGAGATCTTGGGGATTGTTGGATTGGGCATTTTGAGCTTGAAGGTCGGCCATCTTTTTTGCTTGTGAACGGGTCTGAACGGGCATGCAAATGCTAGATGAGTAGGTTAATGCCTTTGTCAAATGATTTGATTGTGATGGAGTGTGGATTGGATCTAATTGGATTGGATTTAAATTGGATTGGATTTGATTTGATTGGATTGGATTTGTCTAGATTAGATTTGATTTGGATTGGATTGGTTTGGATTTGATTTGGATTGGATTGGATTGGATTTGATTTGGATTGGATTGGATTGGATTGGATTGGATTTGATTTGATTGGATTGGATTTGTTTAGATTGGAATTGATTTGGATTGGATTTGATTGGATTGAATTTGTTTAGATTGGATTTGATTTGGATTGGATTGGATTGGATTTGATTGGATTACGCGAGAGAGAGACCTCAAACTTGATCACGTGAGAATACCTTGAGTAACCCTAGAGCTAGAGCTTTGATTGATTGATAGGATGATTACGACACCGAATCCACCTTAAGCTAGGAATGGATTGATTGGGCCGAGGATGATAAATTGCAACACCGAATTCACCTCAAGATGGAGGCAAATTGATTGGGGTTGAAGTTAAAGATCAATAATCAAGTTCAAGCGCTATAGTCAATTTAGATAATCACTTTGTAATGCAAGGTTAGGGCGGTTTGGCTATGGGCGGTGTTTAGGAGGTGTGAATGGTAAAGTTGTGATGTTTGTTAGGTGAGGGTATTGACTTGTGAATGGAAAATTAGAATGAAAAGGTAGATTAAAAGTGATTTGTGAAAATTTGGAGTGATAGAATGGGGTTTAAATGGGTGAAATGGAGGTTTCAGGAGGCTTAAAATGATGAAATGGAAGCTTAGGATAATGGGATGATAGCTGGGAATGATTAAGTGGTGATTTAGAGGCTAAATGAATCCAAATGGGGTACTTTCAGGGCGTTGACAGCAAAATCAGGGGCGTAGGCAGTGTTCTGCAGTAAATCAGGGGCGCTACCGCGTTTCTGCAGCAAAACAGGGGCGCTACCGCGTTTCTGCAGCAAAACAGGGGCGCTACCGCGTTTCTGCAGCAAAACAGGGGCGCTACCACGTTTCTGCAGCAAAATAGGGGCGCTACCACGTTTTTGCAGCAAAACAGGGGCGCTACCACATTTCTGCAGGAACAAAGCTTAGTTTTTGATGGCAAAGTCTATGGCAAGGACGCAAAATGATACAACAAGTCAAAAGTATCAAAAATTTGACATAATTTCCACAAGGAAACACCTCAAGCAAGCACAATCCTATGATTAATATTACGGGTATGGCAAGGCAAAGTCTTAATCTAGGATGCACAAGGTTTCTAGGGAGTCCTCGATATACTCTCGGTACGTGAGGCACAACCGTGAACACCAGTCCGTCACAAGCGTGAGTCGGGAACCCCAGCGAGATACTGAAAGGCTCGGACCAACTCTTCACGTCTATCTAGGTATCACCCTAGCTTTGACGCTCCGCCAATTACGACGCAACTGGATTGGGGTACAACTTTCGTTCTCCCCCCTTTATATACCCCGCCGGTACACGTGGTTGGAATCGTCCCTTGGGGTGATGAAATCCCCAAGCAGTCCCACTAAAAAGAAGACACCAACTGTTTCCAACTACTCTCTAAGCTCACACGAAGTGCAAGGGGAAAGTGAAAACAAATCAATGCCCCCTTGGGTAACACAAAAGTAAACAACCACAGCAAACAATGAGATTTAATCCCCCTAATTAGACTATGTTTGAGAGCAACAAAGATAATTTTTTTTTTTTTTGAAAGTCTGATTATGTAGATGCCCCTGCAAACAAATGTTAGTTATTCTTTTTCTTTTTCGCCTTTGGTCAAATTTTGCCACAATATGCTACAAAAACGTTAGTGAAAAATAGCAATATTCTTGCCAGAACAACGTTAGAGAGTTATCACGTGAATATAGCAAAAAACTAGAGCAAAAACGGAGCCAAAACGCCCATTTTACCCTCCAAACTGTGCTGTTAAGGGCGCTGCCGCAACTCTGTAAATGGCGCTTCCACAGTTTTGTAAAGGGCGCTACCGCAACTCTGTGAAGGGCGCTACTGCAACTCTGTAAAGGGCGCTGCCGCAACTCTGTAAAGGGCGCTACCGCAACTCTGTGGGGGCGCTACCGCAACTCTGCGAAGGCGCTACCGCAACTCTATAAAGGGCGCTACCGCAACTTTGCGAGGGCGCTACCGCAACTCTGTGGGGGCGCTGCCGCAACTCTGCAAGGGCGCTGTCGCAACTCTGCGAGGGCACTACCGCAACTCTGTAAAGGGCGCTACCGCAACTCTGTGGGGGCGCTACCGCAACTCTGCGAGGGCGCTGCCGCAACTCTGTGGGGGCGCTACCGCAACTCTGTGAGCTTTTTCCTGCAAAATCTTAACTCAAATAAACATTAAATGCAAGACCCGTGCGTGGGTCCCACCGGGCCTGCCAGAAATGTTTACCTTGGAATTCCTACTGCTCTAAGTGTGTGAAATAACTAAGAAACATGAAAGACAAAACACCAAGGACACCTCAAGATTAGCCAAAAGAGAGTTACAACGAAAAGGAATGCAAATAAAATGAAACACAAACACTTTTACCTCCCTTGTTGTTGAAACTTCTTTGATTGGCCCTTGCTTAGATTGGTTGTGTGCTCCTTAGATGATAGATTGAGTGACTATAATGCAAGCTTCAATATGCAAAATGATGAACAAAGATGGTTGAATGATTGAAAAAGGTTTGGACAGCATGTAGTTATGAGAGTGCAAAGTGTTGAGAATGCAAAATGACAGCATAAGGGTGCAAGATAGCTAAGTGTTGGAAATGCCCTTGAGGAGGGGTATTTATAGGAGAATTTGAATTCTCTAGAGAATTCAATGGTCAAGATTGCTCAACAAGGCCAAGATGAAGGGCTATGGTGGGTTGAGAACCCACAAGCCCTCACATCTTGACATGTGGAGGGTGAAGTGGACAAGAGGATATGAGGTGGAGATGAGTTGTCAAAAGGTACATGAGGTGGAAAAGGACATGCACCTTGGGGGATGAGAGGATTTCAAAAAGGGATTTCTTGTCCCCAAGTGGGAGTGAAAGGGACTTTTTGAGGAATTTTAGAATTCCTCAAAATCTACATGGGAAAAGGAAAGGTGGTTGGGGATAAATGTGAATTAAAAATTCACATTCTTAGGATGATCTAGAGGGTAAAAGGTGGGCTCCAAAAAGGTGGGACTTGGTCACATGTGGAGATTGTGACAAGTCCAAGGTTCTAGAAGCCTTGGGAGAATGGAATGTGAATTAAAAATTCACATTTAAAGGAGAGGAATCTAGAGCAAATAAAATGTGAATTAAAAATTCACATAGGAAAGGGGTTAACATCAAAAAGGAAAAATGGAAGAATTGACCAAAAAGGTGGTGCTAAATTTAGCTTAATGATTTTGGTTAAGGTTGTGCAAATATTGGATTAGGCTAATTAACAGAAGATTAGAGGCAAGTGGCAAATGTAGGAGGATGTGACAAGGAGAGAGAAAGTGAAGAATTTTAAATTGATTTTTAAATCAAAAAGAGGAAGAATGACTAAATTAAATAAATTAGTGTATTTATTTAATTTAGAGAGGAATAAGGGTAAAAAGACAAAGTATTAATTATTAAATTAAATACTTTATCGGTATGGGACAAAGGGTGTAATATTAATTTAATAAATTAATATTAATATGATAGACGTAAATGCAACAAATTTAATCATATAGAAGTGATTAAATTTAGGTGTCCACACTTTATAATCTTCAAACCCACTTAGAAGTTGTGTAATTCCCTAGAGCCAGTGGTTCAATTTCCAATTGGGAGAGTTTTTTTGTCTTATCGAATTTATAGTGATTAGGGAATCTCCTTCTAACTTAATCTTTTTTGCCTTTAAGTATATACCCAACTGAATTCCCATTAGAGCTACTTGGAATTCTGCCTCATTGTTTGTGCAGATTCCTAAAGGTTTGGAATTCTCTGCTATTGTCTCCTCCTTCTCATTTTTGGCTACACATACAACACCACCTGGGCCCGGGTTGCCCTGAGATGCCCCATCAAAGTTGACCAAGTGATCCAACCACTTCCAGGTGGTTCCCATTTGACTTCCTTTCTCTTTTGCTGAGAAGCCTTGTGGCCTGGCCCTATAATTTTTGGAATAAGGGGCCCCGTGAATTTATGTTTCAACTGGTCATCCCAATTCAAATATGTTCCTTTCTTCCCTACATTTGATTTGACTACTTCATTTACTGTTTTAGTGATCATTCCTTCAATTTTCTCACACAACTCTGATGGCTACATTTCCTTGTTTTGAAAGATCCTTCTGTTGCATTCCTTCCAGATTTCCCATATTATTATTGATGGGGCTATGGGCCAAATACTGTCAAATATTGCCTTTCTTCTGGGTAAAGGCCACATATTGAACCATGTCAGAAGGCATTTTGGTAAGGGGCTTTGCCAATTGAGTTTTCTCATGAAATGTTGTCAGCATTGCATTGAATAAGGACAATTAAGTAGCAGGTGGTCTGAGGTTTCATTGTCATTTTTGCATAAAATACATCTCCCTAAACCCCGGATTCTGAAAGTGGCTAATCTATCCTGAGATAAGATCTTTTTTTGAATTTCCAACCAAGCAAATACCCCTGCTTTAAGTAGACAATTTATTCCCCATAGTAGTTTGCTTGGCCAATTTTGTATTGCCTCTGCTTATTCCTTTAGCCTGTAGCCAAGCTTGACTGCATATGTCCTAGTCGCGGAACCACACCACCCAATAATGTCATCTTGATTAGAAGGCAAAAAATTTCTTTCTTTCAATATTGTCGTTAGGGTGTCCTTTTGGTTCTATAGTGCTTCTAGATTTTGTAGGGAATTCCATTCCCATTCTTGTACTCCCTCCCTAACTATCATCCTTCTGAGTCACATACATTCTCACCTCAAGTTCTTATCGTTTATGTTCTGATTAAATCTAGACCAGGAAGAGTTGCTAAAACTTCTTTGCCATTCCATGAATCTATAGGAGTTGAGAAACTACAACGCCATAGGAGCCCAGTGATCTCTGCAAGCTGAGAAAACCTATTATAGGGAGAAGCAAAGAGAAGCAACAAGAACAGAGTAAAATTGCTCAAAAAGATGGAGCTCTGTATTCAACAATCTGTAAAAGAGAATTAATTACAAAAGAAGAGTTTTCAACCACATATAGGTTAAAAAACCCTAAAAGGAAAACACATTTAATAATTAATATAATTATTAAATGTCTTTATTATGCAAACTAAGGTGAAATGTTAAGAAGGAGATAAAGGTAATTTAATTAACATGATTAAATTTAAACCTTTACTCTAACACCCCCCTTAAGATGAGCAAAAGTGCAGCTACAAACATATGCAAGAAAGCAAAGGTAACTACAATACAAGAAAGTAAACTTGGGTCCCGGCAACAAGGCCAAATAAGGTACCCAATTACAACCAAATCTCTGTAAAGTGGAGAAATAGAGAAAACCTCATGGGAAAAACTCTACTCCAAAAAGAGAAAAAAAGCATGCTAAAAAACATGAAAGAAGGAAGGAAGGCCTCACTGAGACCCCCCAAGGACAACTTCCTTCACCCCAAGCATGGAGCGCAACTGAAGATAGTGCGGCGATGCCAAAAGTTTAGTGAAGATGTCTGCAACCTGCTCCTCTGTAGGAATGTACTCCAAGATGAGAGAACCATCTTGAATCAACTGCTTGATGAAGTGCATGTGGATTTCAATGTGCTTAGTCCGTTGATGCTCCACTGGGTTGCGAGAAATATGAATGGCACTCTGATTGTCACACCAAAGCATAGTGGGACTATCAAGAGGAAACCCAAACTCTACCATCAACTGTCAAAGCCATAAAACCTCCTGACTAGCAAACACTGCTCCTCAATACTCAGCCTCTGTAAATGATAATGCAATAGCTGACTGCTTCTTGCAAGACCATGTAATGGGACCAGAACCAAGGCAAAAAACAAAGCCAGAAGTAGACTTCTGATCATCGACATCACCAGCCCAATCTAAGTCAATAAAGCCAACAATGTGAGGGGATCCTGATGTGTAGTGAATGCCATAATGAGTGGTGCCCTGAATGTACCTCAAAATATGTTTAGCTGCTTGCCAATGACTCTCATGTGGATCATGTGAGAATTGAGAGACAAGGCCAACCGCAAAGGAAAGATCAGGACGAGAGTGTGTCAGGTACAACAAACTGCCAACCAACTATCTATACAGAGTAGTATCCACGGAAGTAGTACAAGTGGAAGACAAGACAACACCTGACTAAAAAGGTGTGGGGGCAGGCTTGCAATCAAGCATGCTAAAGCGCTGGAGCATAGTAAGAGCATACTTCTACTGAAATAAGGAAATCCCATCCGAAGACTGAATAACCTGCAGGCCCAAGTAATAGTGCAAAAGTCCAAGATCTGTCATCTCAAACCGCTCCATCAAAGCTCGCTGAACATCCTGAATCATGGAAGATGAGCTACCTGTAATGATGAGATCATCGACATATAGCACAAGAATAAAAAGATCACCCTCCTGACGCCAAATGTACACTGTGTGATCGGAATGGCAATGTGTGAAGTGAGTGGAAAGCAAAAAAGAGTCCATCTTCTCATACCAAGCCCGAGGGGCTTGTTTGAGACCATACAATGAATGCCAAAGTCTGCAAACCAAAGAAGTGTCCTGCACAAAACCCTGAGGCTGTTCCATATAGATCTCCTCATGTAGGTCACCATGCAAGAAGGCACTCTTCACATCCATCTGAAACACTGACCATCCTTGCGAAGCTGCAAGTGAAAGTACAAAGCGAATATAATTCATCTTAGCAATAGGGGCAAAGGTCTCAAAGTAATCAATACCCTCCACCTAAGAAAAAACCTTCGCAACAAGACGTGCCTTATACTTATCAATAGAACCATCTGCAGCATACTTGGTACGGTACAGCCACTTGCACCGAACCAACTTTCTTCCCTTAGGAAGAGGACAAAGATCCCAAGTATGATTCTTCATCAAAGAAGAATACTCCTCGTCCATAACATTATCCCACTCAAGGTGACCTGTCGCCTCTGAAAACTTTTGAGGATCATCCAAAATGGCATGACTCAAAAGACTAGAACCAGATGTCTGAGCACAAGTACGACGAGTATCTGAAGGATCACCTGCCAAAGAACCAGCTGCATCAACAGTGACACAGGCCCACCTAGGTAAAGACGGAGCAACTGGTAGTGGTGGAGATGGTGGATCATCATCTACATCATCCTCAAGAGATAAGTAATCCTGAAGAGATGAAGAGGGAGGAGTAGGCAATGAGGGAGAAGCTGGTGATGGAGAATCCATCTGAGGATAGTGCTCATCAAACTAGACATCCCGCCGAAACAAGACCTCTCTGGAATCAGGATCAAACAACCTGTACGCCTTAACATCCTCACAGTAGCCAACAAATATGAGTGGTCGGCTCTCCCTCTCCATGGCTTTCCTCTAAGCATCAGGAATAAATGCCCAAGCCTCACTACCAAAAAATCAAAATGTAGAAACATCAGGCTTGACATGGGTCCAAGCCTCCTCAGGAGTCATATGTCGCAATGCCTTATGAGGCATCCGATTCTGAATATAATTGGCACAATTGATTGCCTCAGCCCAGAAGGAAGAACTCATAGCTCGAGACTGTATCATACAATTTTCCATCTCCCGTAAGGTTCTGTTCTTTCTCTCAGTGACACCATTCTGCTAAGGGGTGTAAGGGACCATAAACTGATGTTGTAAACCATGCTCACTGCAAAAATCTGTAAAAGCCTTAACATATTCCCCCCCATTATCTGTGCGTATCCTCCTGATAGAAAGTCCAGATTGCTTCTCCACAAATGTCTTAAAAATCCTGAATGAGTCAAAGACATCATACTTGTACTTAAGAAAGTACACCCATGTACGTCTGGAGAAGTCATCAATAAAGGTGAGCACATAGCGGGCCCCTGAAAAATAAGGAGTCGAAAAGGACATAAGATCACTGTGTACCAACTCTAGGGGTGCCCTAGCACGAGTGGCTCGACCCTTCGGAAAAGGATCTCGATGATGTTTGCCAAGAACACAACCTTGACATACACCATCAGTACAAGAAATCTGTGGGAGCCCAATCACAAGTGCCTGACTACTCATCTACTGTAAATATCTATAATTGACATGGCCAAAATGCTCATGCCAAAGCATGCTCACTGAATCTGCATGTGTGATAAGAGAAGAACCAATAGTGTCTAAACTCTCAAAGCCATCAAATCTGTACAAGTGAGATGCAGAATCCACACTCCCAGTAGCCACAACTAAGTCAAGATCGTGAAGGTCTCGAATAACCACATCATGTGGTGAGAACTCAACTGTCTTACCAGAGCCAGAGTGGAAACTCTAATAAACAAATAGAAGGTTTGTCAAAATTTCAGGAACCAGAAGCACATCCTGAAGACAATCACCATCCAATGAAACAGTACCTGAACCCTGAACTGAAAGTTGTGTGGAGTCACCAACTACAATCTGTAAAGTAGCACTATGAGCAAGTGTAGTGACTAAATCCTGTGAGTGTGTGATATGGTGCAAATCACCACAGTCAATAATCCATGTGGATCCTGAAGATGAGGCTCGTGTAGAAAGAGAATGACCTTTCCCCGTGGATGGAGAAGGAGGCTAAGGTGAGGAAATATGATGCTGCTGCATGGCTTCCTCCAAAGCCTCTAATCGTTTCCAACACCTGGAAACTGGATATCCTTCCTTGCCACAGAAACTACAAGGATCACCTGGATTCTTCTTAGTCTTGGAGGAAGACTCACCAGACTTAGAAGATTTACCCTGTTTAGGATTGGATTGTGGTTTTGAATTTGTTTTAGGTGGTGGCTTGGAGGAACTCTCACTGCCAACTAAATCTATCTTCGGCTTCTGTTCTGCTTCTGTTTCCCTTTGGATGGCTAAGCAACCAATGCTTTATTCTTTGATCCAGGAAGAGTATCCAACTGTGTGAACTAGGCCTGCTCTCATGTCAATCGATCACAGAATACCTCAAGAGAAGGCATGGTAAAATGTGGACCCAAAGCATCCATGGTGGAATATAAGGTAGAAGAGAAAATCTGAAAGGATCCTCGAAGCTTGGATAGAATCAGGTAAATGCACTCTGTATCTGTTTTATTTTTACCACAACCCTGTAACAAAGATCTGAGAGATTTGAATTTCATCAGGAAATCCTCAATAGAAGGAAAGGAATCAGGTACCAAAGTGGTCAATTTTGCCTCAATCTGAAGTGCTCAGAACTGATTAATGGTGCCAAAAAGTGTTTCAAACTTCAACCACAACCCTCGAGGAGTTGCACAACCCTCGAGATGAAAAAGAAGACTGTTTGAAACATGCAAGGATAACAACCCCATGGCCTCATCCATTATGTTCCTGTGCTGAAAGATTTCAAATTGACGTTGCAACTCAGGTTGAACATCATCCAAACATGACCATAAAGCTTTGGACATGAGAAGTCTTGTCATCTGTGCCTTCCAGGTATGATAATTGTGTGGGGAGAGACGCTCAACCGAAGAAGAGTCTGCCATTAAACCCTACACCTGTGCCTGCTTGTTTTTTTATTATTATGTGATCTTTCATAATAGAAAGAAGATGCAAAAGGGTTTGATTTTTTTGAGATTTTTGGTGTTCTGGTCTGATGGAAAATACAAAAAGCAAGAAAAAACACCCCCCCACAATACGAGAACCCAAACCCTAGTACAATTTTAAAGCTGAAAAGCTTGAAAAAGCAAAAAATGCTTCATAAAATTTTTTGTGTACCTGGTAAATTTATGATGAAAAAAAGTTACTATTCTAGAAAGAGCATGAGAAGAGCTTTCCGACGCCTACTCGTTTTCGAAAAATGGAGTCTGTATGCAAAAGTTATGGCTCCGAGAGTGCGGAAAGCTTCATCTGACTTTGACTACGA
Organism: Sequoia sempervirens; assembly: GCA_007258455.2. Taxonomy (NCBI): domain Eukaryota; kingdom Viridiplantae; phylum Streptophyta; class Pinopsida; order Cupressales; family Cupressaceae; genus Sequoia; species Sequoia sempervirens. Next base: position 482,353,557 of record VDFB02193867.1, on the reverse strand, counting down.
AAAAGGAAACCAAACTGGAAAATTTAAAAATAATCCTTCACCTTCAGATCAGGCTCAGAGCCAGCTTTCCAATGCCTCTTTTCGTTCGAAAATCCGACCTAAAACGAGCAAGATACGCCCGATTTCATGAAGGTAGCTGCAAAAAGGTTTTTAAAAAAATACATTGCCCTCAAGGGCTAAGGTCTTTGGCTCCTGGGCGTGGGCACCAGTTGCATGAAAGGCCCTCAGGGGCTGGAAGCCGGTGGTGGGCGCTGGCGGTTTGCCGCTGGTGCCAGTTGCTCGGCGGTGCCGCGGCCGGCGGCGGCCGCTGGGCGGCGCACCGGTGGTGCTGCCAATTAAAACGGGTGGCGCTAAAAATTAAACCAAAAATTGTGTTTTTTAATTTATTTTTTGCGATTTTCACCTCATAAATTGTGCCCTGAGGCCGTACGGCCTTGGGGCCTAAAAAAATTTGCCTCTTGGTGTGACTGTGCTCAAATAGGGCATGCCATATATGAAAATATGGGTTTTTGGGCGTTCTAAATCCAACCATGAGGTCTGTTTGAGCCCAAAATGCACCCAACGAAAGTAGTACGCCAGATCCAAACAAAAAACCTCTGAAACCCCAAATCTGCTTCCAATGCAAAAATTCTCAAAGCAAGAACAAGTAGCTGCAGATCTGAAGCTCTGATACCATGTAGGAGTTGAGAAACTACAACGCCATAGGAGCCTAGTGATCTCTGCAAGCTGAGAAAACCTATTACAGGGAGAAGCAAAAAGAAGCAACAAGAACATAGTAAAATTTCTCAAAAAGATGGAGCTATGTATTCAACAATCTGTAAAAGAGAATTAATTACAAAAGAAGAGTTTTCAACCACATATAGGTTAAAAAACCCTAAAAGGAAAACACATTTAGTAATTAATATAATTATTAAATGTCTTTATTATGCAAACTAAGGTGAAATGTTAAGAAGGAGATAAAGGTAATTTAATTAACATGATTAAATTTAAAGCTTTACTCTAACAGAATGATGCCAGAAGGATGCTGACTTACCATCCCTCAACTCCCAAGTCACATGCTTTGTGATTATATCCCTACATTCCATCAAATAATTCCAAATGGTTGAGCCTCGAGGAGGGTTCTCAATTCTAAGGATTTGGGTTGGAGAGTCTGAGTCTAGATATTTTCTCCTTAAGATCCTAACCCATCTTTGATCTCCTTTTGCATACATTTCCCATACCAGTTTTGCTCCTACTACCATGTTCATCAGTCTTAATTGTCTAAGATCTACTCCACTAGCCTCTTTAGGAGTGCAAACTTTTTTCTAGGCCACAAGAGGAAATTTTTTATGATCTCCTATACCACTCCAGAAAAAATTCCTAAAAATTTTATTGAGCTTTTCATCCACTACTATTGGGATTTTTAGGCATGCCATTGAGTAAATTGGTATTGTTGAAAGAACTTCCTTCACCATCAATAATCTTCCTACTGTCAAAAGCCATTTCCCCTTCCATGTCCCAAACTTATTCTTGCAACTGTTGATTAGCTCTTCCTAATAGCATTTTTTGTTGATGCCTACAAAAAGGGGGGTGCCCAAAAATCTACCTAGAAAGTTTGTGACTCTCAATCCCAAAATTCTTGCCAAATCTCTTTGAAGGCTCGGTTGAGTATTGAGAAAAAAGACCTTAGATTTATGCCAATTTATGTTTTGTCCTAATGCTTGGAAATATTCATCCCAAAAAATTTCAATAGTTCTCGCTTCTCTTTTGCTAGCCATTCCGAATAGAGTTGTGTCATCAGCAAATTGTTGATGTGTTGAATTTTCAACACCATTGGCAACTTTCACTCCTTTCCATTTGCCTTCCTACCTTAATGTTGTTATCCCCCATCCCATAACTTTTGCCATTATGATGAATAAGAAGGGTGAGAGGGGATCTCCTTGCCTTATCCCTCTCGAAGATGTGAAAAAACCTCGAGCTATCCCATTAATCAGTACTGAGAATTTTGTCGTGGAGATGCAACTTTTTATCCATTTAACCCAATCCTCTTGGAAACCAAACTTCCTGAGTACCTCCAGAAGGAATTCTCTATCCACCATATCATATGCTTTAATAATATCCAACTTGATAACCATACATGGATCTCTTACCTTCCTAGCCGAGTGCAGGGTTTCATGAGTTGATATTATGCCTTCCACAATTGACCTACCCAGGGAGAAACCACTTTGTTCCTCCGAGATAATGCTATCTAGAACTCCCTTCAATTTGTTTGATATTATTTTTGTGATCACTTTATACATTGTATTGCACAAAGCAATTGGCCTATAGTCTCCCATCCTCACAAGGTCCTTTTTCTTCAGGATCAATGCCAGGAAAGTGTGGTTTGTTGCTCCCAACATGGCCATATTTTTTCTTGATTCTTCTACTGCCAGGTATAAATCTTCTCCTACTATTTCCTAGAATTTCTAAAAAAAACAAGCAAGAAAGCCATCTAGACCTGGTGATTTATCTGGATTTAGTTGAAAAGTCACCTTTTTCACCTCTTCTCTACTTATTTGTTTGAATAGCATTTTGTTCTGATCTTCCCCTATGGTTTTTGGGATTGAAGCTAGCATTTTGTTCCTAACTTCCTTATTATTCTCTAATGGCCTGTTTAATATTGTTTGGAAAAAATGAACGGCTTCCTCATTTACTTCCTCCAATAAATGGGCTATCGATCCATCTTCTCTTGTTATGGATGTTATTTTGTTCCTACTCCTGTTGGTTATTTTCATTCTATGAAAGTATTTTGTGTTGCGGTCTCCTTCCTTGATCCATGTTTCCCTTGATTTTTGCCTCCAAAAGCATTCTTCTCTTTCCAAGATCTCTGACAATTCTTCTTTGAGAGATTTTTCTGATTCAAAGTCCACCCCATCCATTCCTTTGTCTATGATGTGTTCATTGAGAGTGCATAATTCTTGGTCACCCGATCTTTCTCTTGAAAGATATTCTTGAAGTGATCTTTATTCCACTCCTTTGGTTTATTTTTCACATAGTTCAATTTTCTATTCAGAATATATAAACAAGAATGGTTCCCTAGTTGGGGCTCCTTCCACCATTTCTTAATCATTTCTGGAAGCTTTTCATCTCTGAGCCACATTTTCTCAAACTTGAAAGGGCAGCCAGCAGGGGTTGTATCTGGCTATATTAATAGTTGCACTAGGAAATGATATGAGCCCACGTAGGGTAAGATAGTGGCTTGAAATGTTTGGTTGCTTCTTCCCCATTCTCCAAACAAAAGAAATCTATCTAGCCTCTCAATTATGTTTGTAAATCCTTTCCTTTTTTTTGTCTAGGTAAAGGTGCCATTTTTTGTAGTTATATCCATCAGATCATTGTTATCTACAAACTCTTGGAAGTCTTGTTGGACTCTTGTAGTTCTCCCTATCCCACCTCTCTTTTCTTCACAATTTAGGGTTGCATTAAAGTCCCCTACTACGATTCCTTTTCCTCCTCCATGGATTGAAATCGCCTAAGTGATTTGTTGCCAAACTGCTCTTTTATCTCCTGTTTGGGTGGGGCCATAAGTATTGATTAATGTGAATTGCTCATTTCTTTGTAACACTTTGCATTTTATTACTAACCAATTCTTATTTTCCTCCAACAATTCTCCTGATATTGTGAGTAGGTTCCAGATAACAAGGTGAAGCCATAATAGTGGTTTACAATTTGATGGAGGAAGGAAAATTGAGAAAAAATGACCCCATGGCAAAAAAATTGGTTTTAGGGGTTCGCATGAACCTACATGTTCGACCGAACCATAAAGGGGTTCGACCGAACTAGGGTTCGAACGAACCCATTAACTACTGGGCCCACATTTTCTGCCCAAAACAAAGGAAAATGTATTTGGGGTTCGCTAGAACCCCCTTTTTCCCTAATTTTTAATTTGTTCACACAAAAAACCTAAAATTTTACGCTTTCAAGCTCCGATTGAGGATGAAAATGGGGGAATATTTAGAAACCAAACTTGGAATCGAGTAGCCTTCAGAACGAGCTATCCAATGAATATAATTTTAGTATGTTTTGGTTTTATTATCTATCTGTTTTTAAGTTTTATTAAATATAGGTTTTTCATTGAAAACAAAACTCTGTTCTGCACAAGTGGAAAAATAGAATATTATAAATAAAAAATTTAAAATATGAGTGCACCATATATTGAAGTCCTTGATCCAACAAAAAGGAAGAATTTTGATACATACAAAGAAAAGTTATGCGTTATAATTCGTGTTATGTCTAAATTTCCATTTGATTGACTTCAAAACTTGATTAAAGAAAAAATATTCAATAAAAACTATCTAACCAAGTGGAAGCACTAGATATCCGAGTTAGAAATCTAAATTTGAAAGAATTGGAATTTTATCCTTCATGGAAAAAAGTTATGCGTTATACTGTCGCCACTTTTAAAATGTTGTTTTTTGAAAAACCAATTTTGTGGGAGATGGAAAAGAAGTGCAATCTGATTCCAAAAATTGAAAAAATATTTTAGAATCTACAGACAAAATATGACAAGACTCTAGTTTGCATCATCTTCAAATTCCTTACTTTAATCGCTATAGGTGCCCGAATGTGGAGATTGTGTTAAAAAAGAATATCAGTGTCCAGTTTGGCCAAAAATTGTAAACCACTATTGTGGGATCACCCAACACCTAGCCCTCTTGAAGCACCTTTCGCCCTTACATGGCAACCCTCCCATTGTTTCAACCATTTCATTCTATTTTTGATCTCTTCTGAGTCCCACTTAGTTTCTTGTAGTATGAATATATCCGCTTTTGATTGGTCAATTTGGTGCTTGACCATGCGTCATCTGTTAGGGGCGTTTAAGCCCCTAACATTCCATGTTATGATTCTCATTGTGGCTAGGGAAGGAGAGCCTCCTTCCCTTTCCAAAGTTTTGTTTGGCCTACCGCATTAGCTGCTATTTCCAATTTGGCTTTATTGGTTTTAGGGCCTCTCCTCCCCTTCCCTTTTATATTTGGTTTATTCAACTTGGATTGGATCTGTTCCAACATTCTTTCCTCCCACAACTCCCCTTCTTCAGCTTCCTCTGCATTCTCCTCATTTGATACCCAATCTTCACCTAATTCATAATCTAATTGGGTGTTTTCTTCCTCCTTTTTCTCCTAATGATACTCTTGAGATGCGTTGCCTTCTTTAACACCTATCTCCTCCTTTTCCTTTGATTCCTCTACTTCTCTTCCTTGAGCATACCTGGGCTCCAGACTTGTGGTATTTGGGTTCTTGTTGTTGCTGAGGACTTCTCCTATTTGTGATGAAATGACTTTTTCCAAGTCTTTGGTGTGCTTCAGGAGAGTGCTCAAATACTTTTGAGCCTGCAAGGTTACTTCTTCAGCATTTGACATGTATTGACTTAAGATTATATTTGCTTTCCATTCAAGGTCTCCCAATTTTCTTTTTTTGGGGCTCTTTCTAGACGATTGTTCTAGATCAACACCCCTTGATTCCAACTTACCTCCATTTCCACCAAAATCTATTTTTGTATTTTGCTTACTACCAATGGGGTTAACCTCTTTTGCTATGCTAGAGCTTCCATTCGTTATATCCTCTCTGGAAAGACACTTCCCTATCTTGTTGACACCACTCTTGGCTACTTTCTGAATCCAAGTCCCAAACTCCAAAATGATTTCTAGGCTCTTATAGATCCCTACACCTTCCTCAATTTCTACCAGGATGTTTTCCTCTACACCTTCTTTCCCATTTATGAAATCTTCATCTATTCCCAAGCAAACCCCTAAGGAGTCCCCAATCTTAGTCATAGCCTCCACACTCCAATATTCTTATGGGAGGTCAATCAATTTTAACCATGTTGGAGTTTGTTTGATCTTGTAATGCCATGGGTCAAAGTTGGATTCCAAATTTTTGCAATGAAAGTTATGGCCATTAAAGAATAAGGGTTTTCCAAACACTATATTTGTTGTTTTAGATTCCAATCTGTACATTCTATCAAGTAGAAAGCATTAGGAAGGGGGTTGATACTCACCCAGTCTTTAAAGTTTTGTTGCCACCAGTTCATGATTTCTTCTTTCGAATCACCTAGGCCGCACCATTTCGCAAAGAGGGCACGATCGCGCAATCTCTCCACTCTTCCCTTTATGATCTCCACCGACATTGTGAAAAGCTTACTGCCCCAAGGCTTAGCCTTTGTTTCCAATCCATTTTCATTCCTTGTTCTGCCGCCAAAAGGGCCTCCCCTTTTCCAATTTTTTTTGGGGTTTTGTTGATTCAAACCTCTTGGTGGTCCATTGTTATTCCATTGGGCTCCATAGTATTGGGAATTGTCTCTATGAATGTGATCTTCTCCCAGGTGGTAATCTTGGAGGCTCTGATTGATGTTACTGTTAATCTTTCTTTGCCACGAATCTTCTTTACTAAGGTTGTTATTTTGGCCAGAATTTATGTCCTTGGAGGTGCTCCAGTATCTTGTCCGTGATGCCCTAGGGCTTCCATTTTTCCCGAACCGCCCACTCCTAGAATCACCATTGTTTAATTTTTCCTTTTGAATCTATCTGCTCGGATTTTGCGTATGCCAACTTCCTTTTCGATGATCACTATGAAAGCCATTCCTCCAATCATTCTGATTTTGTTTATTTCCATAGTCATCTTCCCGAAGCTTATACCAGGGATTGCATATATCAATCCATCTTCCATTAAAAAAGACCCATTGAGGAATGTGGGTTGCCTCTTTGTCCTTGGCTTATTCAAGCCTTGTTTTGCTCGAAAGCTTTTCCTTTGGTTCATCACCCCATCTCCTTTTCTCCTGTCCAGTTTCATCTTGGCGTGTTTCACCCTCTACAAAATTTCACTCCAGTGTTCCACCTTGCGCTGGCATAAAGTTATTTCATTTTTTTATTATTCAATAGAATTTTTTTTTTAATATAATATAAATCATAAAAAATATATTGACTTTAGTTCACATATAATTCATAAGATTATAATTTTAAGTGATCTATCTTAACAAAAATATTACATAAATCAAATTTACAATATAAAACAAGTTTTATGTAGTGATATGGTATTTAATTTTGAAATATTGTAACAATAAAATTTTGTTTTGGTTTGTATTGTTGTAAATATTTGAAATTTTTCATTATTATATTGTAATATATCAATTAGTATTTTTCATTATTACAGGACAACAAGGAACTCAAGAGAAATAATAACTCACAAAAAATCAAAACACTACATAACCTAACAACCTACCAACTCAAAGTCAAGGCGGTTTGAAGCCAAATTGTTCCAATGATTTTTGCTTAATCCTTGTACAAGGATTTGGAACTGCCCTAAACTCTTTTTTTTTTGGAACAAAGAAGATTTGTAAGATCACTAGCAGAACCTTTATCCAATCCCAAAACCATTAAAGAGAGATCCATCATTGTACAGTCTATGGGAGTTTTCCCCCTATTTTCATCCTTATGCATATTATCAAAGGAAGTAGTACACTCCTCAATACTAACAAGCTTAAGTTCCTTTTTCCTCCAAACAAAATGGTGTTTCTTGATGCTTGAGCAACTGGTGGTGGCATGCCTCACTTTACAACAACACTGATAAATAACTAAAGAGTCTTGAATTCAATCTACACCCAAACTCCAAATTTGAAAGATAAAGTGATTTGAGTAGGGAGCATCTTGTTATTTTACACTAATATATTAATTAAATTAATAATATAAATATATTTAATAGATGTATTTTAAATTAATTTAAAACTATTAATATATTTTATTTTATTTTTTATTGTTTATTGTTTATTGAAGAATTATTTTTATCTACTTAATAGTTATTTTATTTAATTAAAATAATTCTTATGTAAATTAAATTAAATAAATCTTCAAAAATAATTCTTTAGATAAAAATAAAGTAGAACAATTAAATAAAATAAAATTTCTAAATTATATATTAATTAAAAATAATAACATATATAATTTATAAGTTAAACAGAGCAATCAATAGAATATGTTAAACAGAATGGCACAAAGAATGAATTAACTCTTAGAAGTAAAGACTTAGACTTCTTGAAATTCTCAGAACTTTTTCAGAACAATGAATATTTCCTTTGCTATTTTGCAATTAGGATTGCTTAGACAAAGGTAATGGCTTCCCCTGTAAATATGACTTGAGCATGGTCAGTGCTCTAGCAGGCTGGAAGGTGGGAACCTGATGACCTGCTCCTCTCACTGTTGCAAATGTCAACCCTTTGTACACAACAGTATATCCTCCCACCTGCATTATTGAAATCAAAACCCTGTTCCAATGAGTACCATATTACAAAATTTGCTTAAGCTATTTTATAGAGAACAATTAGTTCTGATTCTTACCTCTTCACCACTCATCCATGGATGCCATGGACTCTCAATGGGGAGTTTCAGTGCATTTATAGAATATCTTGTGGAAGTCACAGGAACCACTATATCTACATCTCCACTGCCATTTTATTCATCAAAAGTGTTAGCCAAATCTACTAAGCCAGACTAAAACCAACAGAAAGATAGTCTGTTTCACACCTGAAAATTAGTATTTGCAATCCATTTGCAATGAGCTTATTATAGATGGGAAGCACACTCCAAGGGCTATCTTTCCACGTATCTGAGCCCACAAGATCGCTGTACTCGACATGTAACATATGAATGAGGCTTGGCAATGCTTAACCAGTAAAGATTTGAATTGTAAAATTGCTGAAATGCTCCTAGAATGAAAATAGAAAATAAATATACCTGCAGAAGTCCCAGGGATAAGGTAAGCTGGTTATGTTTGCATGAAATGCTGATTGTACATCTGGGGTATTCATGTATGAGTATAAGTACTTGTCGCCACATGGATCATATCCATTGCTGGCCTGATTGCTTTCCTATCATAGGGGAACAAGCAGATTTATAAATTCTGTACATATAAGTAGGGCATATACATTAAAGCTTGTAGTAAGCTCAAAAGAAATCAGCCCTAAAATTGTTTGTCCTCTGTTCACAAATAACAAACTACTCTTTAGTTGGCTTCATGAAGTGCTTTTGATTTGAGGCGTGAATGTTTTTCAATCGATATTTCAAATCACTCTTTTTTTTTTCCTGATGATGGATCATTAAATACTGATGATGGATCATTAAATATTGAATGTGATCTGAAACATCGATCAAAAAGTATGCACAATTAAAACCAAAACAATCACACAACTAATTCTTTCCCTTCTCCTAAACTGTAAGGTGCCCTTCTCCTAAACTGTAAGGTGCCCTCTGAGCATTTTTTGAGTGGCAAAATTTTAAGGTTTGAAACCGAAACATGCTTCTGTCGGAGGAGAGTTTATCCTTCCACCCGTCACTTTATTCATTCTCGGAGTGTTAAAAAGTTGTGACCGCTACTACTTGCAATCTAAAGTTCTTATTTTATTTCTCCACAGAGTTTACCCTTCTCACCCATTAAGTGTCTTTGAAGAGACTGTAGCTCAGAGTGACCAGAGGGCTTAAGGGAGAATCTCCATAACTGGTGTCCTGTGCACCTAATTGTTCTTAGACTGCAGGGTAATTTACAGTATAATAAGAGGGGCTTCCCAGAGCTCTATCGGGGAACTTCATGCTACAAGTGGATTCCATCATAACACATTTATCTGAAAAGAATGAGAAAACTTACAGAGTTTGCGGTTAGCTTGTGTGGAGACGATGAAGGGTGCAAGCACACAGGAGCATATATATCTACATTTTGGATAAATCCAATTTCTTCAGCAGTCTTATTTTCAAACCTGTCGCACAAAGGGGAAACTGGAGCTTCTGTTGAATAATTGCAGTATGTTTTCAGTGCTTCATATGTTTGGTCGGAGATTAATGCATGTGTCCATACATGGTCATTCATTCCTCGGTCGTCTGTCTCAGCGTTCATTATACCGTTCCCAACCTGAACAAATCGCCATAACAATATATAGACCTCAATGGGAGCAAATCAAGAACTCTGTGATATTACAGAGATTAAACAGAACTTGGGAAATATCCCAACTTTTTTTGGGTGAAGAGGAAGCGAGAAAGGGGAAGAAGTTGCTTCTTAAGACACCCATGGGTATAATAAATAGACAAGAGTCTTTTTATATCAAAAGAGAATTGTAATCCAACACAGACTGTTACAGAGTTAAGCACTCGAAACAGATGGAATCATAGTTGGCATTAGTTTTTTTAACAGTTGATATAGCATTCAAAAAGATTGATTTTTGAATCAAATTTGGTATATTTTTTATTTGACATTTTGGATCACATCACATGGACCATTATGAGAGAGGATTGTGATGATAGACCATTGAATACACTAAACTATCTTTTGAAAATTGAATCATTAAGAAAAGTTGTAATTCTTTTTACAGTACCATGATTCCTTTGAGGTTTATAAACCAATCGTCAGACTTGTTCTTGTGGTTAATAATTGTGTCTGCCAGTTCCGGTATATAATATCCTGGATTAACCACACCAAGCCATGCCAATTAGACAGTAAATTCAAATTCGTGAGTTCAATTCATGAAAATGTTGACAAGAGAATCTCCCCTGCAGGTCGAATAAATATAAGGGTACATGTACAAAAATTATGTGACGACAAAGAAAGGATATGTACCTGCATAACTTTCGCCTGCTATGTAGAAGTCCCTATATTTGTACTGCGGAAACCTTTCAAACCACTTTACCAGGAAAGCAAAGGAATCCTCGGCTGTAACCGGATAACAAGATAATCCACACAAAAAACGTCAAATCCGTGAAAACTTTTCACTCACTGGAAAACAAAGTACTAATGCTGTAACAAAAAAATAGGGAACATGAGATCACCTGTTCTTTTATCGCCATTCTCTTTGTAATCAGCACTAGTATTAGAATATGAGAATCCGACACCCACAGGAGACTCCAAAAACAAAATGTTTGCCACTGTTATCAGAAAATTATACGACAATGACTAAGAATTAGAAGAAGAAAATATCAAGAAAATGCACACAAGCAAAGAAATTAAACAGCAGACCTTGATTCCAAGCATGAGGATTGACAGAAAGAGTTCTGCAATCTGGGTTAACACGAAATGGTCCTATTTCCAGCATCGCTCCATATCCCAGCGATGAACACCCCGGGCCTGATTTTCAACATCGGTTTAAGTTATCTTTATAAATTATACATATTAGTTTTGGCAAATCGGGCACTGTAGTTACATACCTCCATTAAGCCAGAGAAGCAAAGGCTTAGTGGAATGGTCATGAGTGGCCTCCACAAAGTAGTAAAAGAGTGCTCTGCCTCTGTACGAATCAACTGTTACATATCCCGAATAGTGCTGAAAGGTGACATTAGATGGCTGGCCTGGAAGAGCCTCTATCATATCTTTCTCCTGCGATAATCCCTCGTCATGATGAGGAGACAAGTGAGAAGAAGAGGACCATTGTGTGGGCTTAACCCCATGAGATTTTTTCACCTTGAGCAACTTTTTCAGCTCAAGATGCTGCCGCTGCTCATGCGAGGGGATTGCGCAGAGGCCAAGCAAAACAACGACGACAACCCATACAATCATTGCTATTATTTTCATATTGAATTCGATTGTATGGGATTGCCCTTCACAGCCATAACAAACCATTCATATAGCTAAAAAAAGCTGGTGGAATCCGGGGGAAATCATGATTTTTTGGGGAATGCAAACACAATTTCATCGGTTTAAACGATTTCCAAAACCGAAATGGCGAATAAGGCAGGCCCTGACGGTACGCTTTGCTCCGAATGGTTGTTTGTGAAGGTTCTGTAGATTCTCTGAGCTCTCCAATGCTTTTCAATTCTGTTTTCTTGGAAATGAAAAAAAGAGCACGCAAAAATATTTTTTAGATAGACGTGTACCACCTGCTGTCGACCAATCACAACCCATCCTTGTTCACTATTCCTTCCAAATTTCAATAAAGTACAAACCTCCAAAGATACCCGTGGGTCAGGGTGAGAGATAATGGGCCATCCTTCTTTATGTGATAGCTAATAAGAGTAATCTTATCTTTATTTTGATAGCTAATCAGGGTGTTTGATAGTTATTCAAAGTAATCTATGTTGATAGTTAATCAAGATGTTCTTATCATTATGTTGATAGCTCATTAGAGTAATCTTATTTTTATGTTGATAGTTATTCAAAGTAATGTTATCTATATGTTATACTTGATCAGAGTGTTCTTATCTTTATGTTGATAGTCAGGGAAGCACTTAAGCAGGCATAGGTACATTTACAGTATTAAATTGATGGTTGATGTTAGAATAAATAAATAAAGTCTCTCTTGTTGGTGTGCTTATAGTTTCTTAACAATGTTAAGAGTTGTATAGGTAGCATAATTAGTTTCAATTAGGTATTTCAATTACAGTCAGTTTTGTAAGTGTTTGTTCTTCTTCTTAGAGATTATATATATCATGTGATTTGTTTCAATTTGAATAATAGAGCGTCCTAGTTCTTTTTATGCAATTTGTGTCATTAAAAAAATAACAATTGAAATTGAAAGGATTAATATCAAAAAGATTTTGACTATAGATTTTTTTAAACAATCTAATTTACATGATTTCAAAAATTAATAGATCAAATTTAATGTCAAATCTTTATGAAGTAGATTGGCTTTATTTGTTGCTTCTTCCCTTTCAAATTATTTATGGTATTTGAATGTGTTTCCTTTTGGTGAAATTGTTGGTCTGTGGAGCCTACTCAAACTTGGTGTTAACATTTTGGCCACTTTGCTTGGCACGTTTTTCCCCCAAATTAATTAACTGGGATTGTAGGGGGGCAGAGCCCCTCCTATGAGGTATGGGGATCACCTATTTTTAATAAAGGAAATTCGCTCAGAATTTGTATTGTGATTCGGTTGAATAACTATTTTGTAACTTCCTGAAAACAATTGATTTCTTTGTTGTTGTAGATTGAATTCCAATGATCGCGTGAATGAGAATTGAAGAGTCGCGACATATGTCATTCGCAATAGAGAAAACTTGCGGTGATCCCACAATAGTGGTTTACAATTTTTGGCCAAACTGGACACTGATATTTATTTTTTTAACAAAATCTCCACATTCAGGCACCTATAGTGATTAAACCGTGAGGAATTTGAAGATGATGCAAACTAGAGTCTTGTCATATTTTGTCTGTAGATTCTAAAAACATTTTTTCATTTTTTTGGAATCGTGCATTTCTTTTTCCATCTCCCACTAAAATTGGTTTTTTCAAAAACAGCATTTTTAAAAAGTGATTTACATCGATAACGATATCTTTTTCCTTGAAAGATGAAATCTAATTCTTTCAAATTTAGATTTCTAACCGATATCTAGTGCTTCCAATTTGGTTAGATAGTTTTAATTGAATATTTTTCTTTAATCAAGTTTCAAAGTCAAATCAATTACACCGTATATAACACAACCGTATAATGCATAACTTTTATCAGATGTATCAAAATTTTTATTTTTTTTTTTGTTGGATCATGACTCAATATCTAGTGCACCATATTTAAAAAAAAAAAATTGATAATCTTCTATTTTTCCACTTGTGCAGTAATGAGAGTTTTGTTTTCAGTGAAAAACCTATATTTAATAAAACTTAAAAAACAGATAGATAATATAATCAAAACATATTAAAATTATATTCGTTGGATAGCTCGTTTTGAGGGGAACCCGATACTAGTTGGGTTTTTGAGATCTCCTCCATTTTCATTCTCAAATTGAGCTTCGAAGTGCAAAATTCTCAGCAATTTTCGTGCCTTAGGGAGCAAGGATGAAAAAACATGGGTTCAGCCGAACAGATGTTTGGTCGAAGAAAATAAAAGTGTTTGATCGAACAGGGGTTCGACCGAACCCACCACCCATAGAATAAAAAAAATGATTTTAAATGGGTTCGACGGAACATTCTAAAGATGTTTGGTCGAACACCTTGTTTTTAATATTAATATAAATATTAATTATATTCTTTTTAAATGATAACTTGAGAGAAAGATATGGAGGGAGTGGGGATAGGTGGCAAGGCTTAAATTTGATGGCCATATGACCGTATTTAAAGATTTTTGCCGTAGAATACAATCAAAATTTTAAGAAGATTGTAAAAGGAGATATTTTGGATAAACTGTCAAAATTTATATAGAATTATAATGATATATATGTTTGATTTATATATAAT
>VDFB02193867.1:482239653-482339300 GCA_007258455.2 Sequoia sempervirens | reverse complement strand
CCTATCCCAATAGCAATAACACATGCCGATAAATGCCTTTGTTATCGCCAGCACAAGAGAAACATCCTACTGATAGGAAACAGACGTTTGCGATGAGAAAAGCGGATCGGGGAGACCTCACTGCCATCACACTGAAACACCTAAAACAAAATATATTAGCAAAAAAACATGGTGGATCAGGGAGACAATGGGAGACCTATGCCGATATGACCAAGAATGAAAAAGATGCATGACACAACCAATTCACTAGGACAATATGGCAAGAATGGGTGAAATATGCATATAGTAGAATCAAAACTGGAAATTGATGAATGAAGATCAATGTGACAACCCCAGATTTTTACAATTCCAATAGCGGCTCCATCTGGAGATGAATGAATGTGAGATCACTATAAGGATCTAGAATCTCAGAATAGTAGACCAAACAAAAATGATGAACAAATGAGTAGCAACGGAGGTTAAAAGCAATGGAAATGAATGAAAAGTGAATGCAAGATGGAGGTGAATGGAAAATGGGATTGAAATGGAGGTGGATGAAAACCTAAAACTACTATGCATGGAAAATAATTTTTTAAGAGGATACAGAAGAGTTTTCCATGCACTGGCAACCCTCAATCCTCTGTGTAGCTCAAGAGAATAAAAGTTTCAAGAATTGCCCATGAACAGGCAATTCATGATCTTCACCAGCCATGTTCTATAGATAATACGAGTCCTCACCCTTTTTTCCAATGACAACAAAAGGTCCCAGCCAAAGAGCTTCAAATTTACCATGCTTGCCTTTCTCCTGAAACTTTGCATTCCACATCAACACCAAATCATCTTCTTCAAACTTTCTATCCTTTGCCTTCTTATCAAATAGATACTTCATATGTGCTTGTAACTTCATGTTTTGATTTTGGGCCTCTCTCCTTAATTCATTCAGTTCAGCAAGTTGCTCCATCCTCTCTTCCATAGGCTCAAGAACTTCCAAATCTTCTTGCAAGACAAACTTGTAGACTGGTAACAAATTCTGCAGGGGTATCCTAGCATGTGCTCCATAAACTAACTCAAATGGAGATTTTCTGATTGCCTTTTTCATAGTGATTATGTCAGCCCACAAAGCCAATTTTAACTTTGAATCCCAAGCCTTCTTGTTCTGTCCCAAAATCCTCTTTATAATCTTCAAGAGACTCTTATTGTTGGACTCTGCTTAACCATTGGCTTGTGGATGATAAGGAGCTGCATAAGAAATACTAATTCCATACTTATCACAAAAGCTTTTGAATTCATCTGACCTGAAGCACATCCCATTATCAGTGATTATCCTCAATGGTGTACCAAATCTAGTGATAACGTTGTC
Source organism: Sequoia sempervirens (assembly GCA_007258455.2). Taxonomy (NCBI): domain Eukaryota; kingdom Viridiplantae; phylum Streptophyta; class Pinopsida; order Cupressales; family Cupressaceae; genus Sequoia; species Sequoia sempervirens. Next base: position 482,337,961 of record VDFB02193867.1, on the reverse strand, counting down.
AATCAAGAAATTTGTTACAACTTTACTTGTTCCCTGCTTGGTTGGGACTGCCTCCACCCATTTTGTAAAATAATCAGTGGCAACTAGTATACACCTATGTCCTCCACTCAACTTCTCATGTATCTCTCCAATGAAATCAATTCCCCATTGATGAAAAGGGGCATCAGCCTGTAGAGGTCGAATGGCAAAGCACCCTGATACTTCAATTTTTTAGAAAACTTTTGGCAAGCCTCGCATCTTCTCACATGTGTGAAAGAATCATTAAAAACCTTTGGCCAAAAATATCTAGCCCTGAGAATTTTTTGTGCAGTTGTCTTTGCTGAATAATGACCTCCACAAACTCCATGCATTTCCTTCAAAAATGGTTTAGCCTGTGACTCATCCAAACATAACAACAATATGCCATCCCTGTTTTTCCAAAACAGATCTCCATCCATGGAAACATACTTTGATGCCTGCAACTTCAAAGTTCTCCTCTGGCTGTCACTCAATCCATCTGAACACTTCATGTATTTAAGATAATGCATAACATTAGTATACCAAGGAGTGTGTACAATGCTTGCAACTGCAGCCCCTTCTTCAACATTATAAATCTGATTTGCCTCAATATTAGTTTCTACGATCAGCTTAGCCAAGCCTTGGCCTCTTACCAACTTAGTAATTTGTAACTCCATGTCAAATTTTTGAATTTTGTTGATCTATCTACATCTTTTTCATGTAACTTCATATTGTATTAAAATGTCTTTGACAGCAGCATAAGGGACAAAAGCAACTATTTTTGCTCCAACAAGATATGGTCTGAATGCTTTTATAGCCTTTACCAATGCAAATGCTTGTTTCTCCATTATGTCATATTTTAATTCAAACCCTTGTAATGATTTACTAAAGAAAAATACAGGTTGTTCATAACCATCATTATTCATTTGTAACATAACAGCAGCAATAGTATGCATTGAGGCAAATGAAAAAATCTGAAAAGGCTTTGTAAAATCTGGAGATTTAAGAATAGGAGCCTCTTCGATACACCTTTTGATAGATGCAAAAGCATCCAAAGCTTCAGTAGTCCAATCCATTTTCTATCCTTTCTTTAACATTTTTGATATGGGCTTGATGATCTCATCAAAATTAGAAACAAATCTTCTAACAAAATTAATTTGTCCAAAGAAAGATTGTATAGCCTTAAAAGTTTTGGGAATAGGAATCATATCAATAGCGTCAACTCTCTCAGGGTCTATTCTAATTCCTTCTTTTGAAACAATATGACCCAAGAGTTTACCTTCTATGATTGCAAAATGACACTTCTTTCGATTTAAACTAATACCATATTCAAGAGCTTTGATAAATACCTTTTCAAGATGTTGAACATGATCATCAGCCTTCTTTGAATAACCAGTCAAGTCATCTTGATACACTACCATGATAATATTAATCAAATCAGCAAATGCAACATCTATGGCTATTTGGAAAGTCACTCCAACATTGGTGAGACCAAATGGCATTCTTATGTATACGTATGTTCCCCAAGCAGTTGTGAATGATGTCTTGCATTGCTTAGATTCCTTGACTTTAACCTGATTGTATCCAAAAAACCCATCCATCATGGATAGTAGCTCACAACCTATCACCTTATGTAATATTGCTTCCATGTTAGGTAGAGGATAATTATCCTTGAGAGAAGCCATGTTCAGATTTCTGAAGTCCACACATAATTTGATGTCACCATTTTTCTTTCTCACAGGAACCAAATTAGAAACCCACGTTCAATGTCTGATTGGTTTGATAATTCCTCCATCTCTGAGCTTTGTCAGTTCTTCTTGCATTTTAGGCTCCAATTCTAGACTTATAGGTCTTTGCTTCTGTCTGAAAGGCTTGGCGTCTAGCTTCAGTGGTATTTCATGCTGAAATAAATCTTCCATGTATGCTTTCAAATCCTCATATGACCAAGGAAAAACATGTTTGTACTTTCTTAGAAACTCAATCAGCATTCTTCTAATTACAGGGCTAATCTTTCCAATGTATACCTTTCTCAGTGCTATTTCAGTCCCCAAGTTGATCTCTTCAACATCTTCCTTTCTGACTGGTGTTTTCTTCATTAGAGATCTATCATTTCCATCATACACCCTTTCCAATGCCACTAGACCCTTGGGAAATTTATTTGTTTTGAGCTGTAAGATCTCCTTGCCAAACACAGTTTGTTTCACATCTACTTCTTCCACAAAAACATTGAAATCAATCTCCTGGGCTTCATACTGATCTATACAAATGAGGAATTTCAAAAGATCGGTATCATCATTGAAGACCTGCCAAGTATAAGAATTATCAGTAACAGCAGGCCTTGTCTTGAACTCAATCGGTGATACCCTAGCTAATGTGATATCATCCTTCTTGAACGCCACATTTGCCAAAAAACCAGCCATGATATTCTTTGATCGGTCAATCCACTCAATTCAGAATGCATCAAATAATTCAATGGTATCCCATACAACATTCCCATATGTTTTTAATCTTTTGTGTTTTGCTGCATATTTTTATTTAATTTGTGAATCCACCAACTTAGAATCACCCAAAACAGTCAGCAATTTAATCTTGTGTTTCATAGCTATGTTCAAACCTGTCAATAAGGCTTCATAATCTACCACATTGTCTGTACATTCAAATGCCAACAAGAATGAATATTTAAAAGTAGTACCTTCAGGGGAAACAAAAACAATGCCAGGGCCATTACCTTCTTGACTGTAGGCTCCATCAAAATACATCTTCCATATGCCATTACAATTTTGTGCAGCATGTCTTTCAATTGGATCACTATTTGTTAATTTTGGCTAGGCTGGTTCAATCTTAAAACTCCGAAGATCAATATGACAAAAATAATTAATCTGATACTGTGGTACACATTCAACAAGCTGGCTCATTCTTGGCTCCCTTTACAATTTGACTTCCTGGCCATTCACTGGTATTGTAGCATAAGATAAATCAAATTGAACATTCCCCCTACAGCTGCGGTCCACTGCCTTGACAAAAGCATCCCAAATTGTGGAGTATCAATGATTGTTATGTCTATATTGTAAACCACCTATGGATAAGTAGCCAACTTGACTTCAACTCCTCTCATAATGCCCACTACAAGTACAGGTCTGTTATCCATTGAATATCACTTGCCTTCACATGTATCAACCCACATGCCCAACTGTTCCATTACTCCGACTGGCATGATGTTTATAGAAGCACCAAAATCTATCATGCAGTTCCCCAGTAATTTATTATTTATAAGCAATGTGGTGAAGAAAGGATCCACTTGTGGGGAAGTTAAAACATCACCCATATAGACTTCTGATTTATTTAACTTTTCCTGCCTACTGACTTCTTCAGAATTCATATGTTTTTCATTATGATTCCTAATCAATTGAACAACATTATCTCTGTATTCTTTAATTTTCATTAATTCAAGTAGTGGTACAGACATCATTACCTGAGATAATGCCTGTGTGAAGTCAAAAGAAGAGTTCTCTATCTTAACAACCTTCCTCAATTTTGGCGCTTCTCTTTTGCTTTCTTCTTTTTCTTTTTTATTAAGCTTGTCAGGCATCTATATTTCTTTATTTAATTCCACAACTTTCTTCTCTTGGACAGGCTTCTTTTCAATTTTATCATGCTACTTGTTTTCTAGCTTCTTTACAATTTCTTGTGTTGCCTTTTGATCTTTTATAAAAATTCTCCTAGTAACCCCATCTTGCTCATTTACTTTTCTATTTTGCAACTAGTATTGACTTTTGGCTTTCTCAACTGCAGCAACAGTGATCCTTTCTATTTCATCCTCAGTAAGTCTCCTCACACTACACTGAACAGGCGCCTCAATAGAATGTGGCTAAGGGTAATCTTCATCAGAATCATAAAAGATCTACTGTTCCGCCATATGGACATTATATTTCTTATTTGAAACATCATATTCATAACCTTCATCCTATGAAGATGAATTTTTTTCCTCAACATGGTGAAAAATATTTGAAGTCAAATACACTTTGTGGTCTTCTCCATCATTTTCCATCAACATTCCCTCTTCATGCATCCTTTGAGCTACAACACAATAGTCTAGAGAATGTGGTTGATTACAAACTTCACAAAAGTAATTATTACTCACCATGTAAGTCCCTTTCTTGTTCAATGGATCTAGAGTTTGTTTATTTCTGGGCCTAGCTGATACAGGTTTCCCATCTTTCCAGTCTGTATTGTAAGGAATATCATGCAGCCTTGGCCTTTCATTTCCTTTTTCATTTTTCTATGCATTCTCTTGTCTGTACTGATAATTATTGTTTTGCTGAGGAGGCCTCGAGTTGTCTCTTTTATTAGTTATACCAGCAACCTTCCTGTTGTTTTCAATTGTCAGTGTTATCTTCTGTGCTTCAGCCAAATCTCTTGGGGATCTACTTCTCAGTTCATACCCAATCTTGGGATCAAATACATTTAAGTCAACACTCAGTGCAACAGAATCTGGCAACCTTCATCCAGGAGGTACTTTAGTATGCAACTTTTTGAATTTTCTGTTGAAATCATAGATTGAATCATTCTGATTTTTTTGAATTCTCATTAATTCATGAAGAGCTGCATCTAGAGCACTTTGATTCCCATATTGCTCTAAGAGTTTGTCTTAAAATGCTTGGAGAGAATTAATTGAGAATGTTGGCAGGCTATTGAACCAATCCCTGGCATCTTCAAGAAGAGGCATCATGAATAGCTTCATGTGTAAATCTTCATAAGGCATATCTATGTCCTAAATGAAAATAATAAAACTCTTTAAATGTTCTTCAGCTATGATCACATTACTTCCTGTAAATTTGGGCACCATATTCCTCCAACTGCCATCCATAGGGTAAGGATACAACTGAAAACCAGTTAAATCAAACTGTCTGATCATGGTTGCATGTCGGTGAGGGGTAGGCATAGGAGGATGTTGGTACTGAGGCATCTGATTATTATACTATGCATTATGAGGTGGGATATAATGCTGACTAGGAGGTGGATACATACCCGTATGCTGTGTGGGAATGTGAGGTGGACAATTCAGCTGCTTGTAATGATTCCCAATCTAACTTTGAGGAGCATTTCGTTGATTGGAGGGCCATGCGACATGATCACCCTACTTGTGAGGTGGGACATACTTTGGGCCATCGGCTATCTGAACAGCAATTTGGGCTTTCTATAATTTAGCCTCCAATTCCTTTATCTTATTCTCTTGCTATTCCAATTGTGCTTTTACTTCATCAAAAACTGTGAGCTCTTGGTTTCTTTCTGCCTCTTGTTCAACTTCAAACTTAGCCCGTTTCATAGCTTCAAACTTAGCTTGTTTCTGAGAATCATAAAAAGTATTTCTCTGGTCTTCAGGAGTTTGAAGTTCTGTACTTGAATCATCTCTCCATGTATCATGACAATTATTTGTTTCACAATGTGATCTTGGAGCTTTACCTTTGTTTGTTATGCACATGTCTTCATTTATTTTTTTCCCTTATTAGCTATGTCATCCTTATGTGCCCATTTACTGCTACTAGCAAGAGCTCCAGTATGACCTCCCCTGAATTGAGATCTTCCATTCATGATGAACAACTGCAAAAATTTATGTCAGAGTCGCCACTCACTTTTGTCAAAAGTGAGAAAATATTTAATGCTTCTAATTCCTAGCGGAGTTTGTGCAATAATTCTGACTCTATAAGTAAGGCTTTGATTCTGATTGTTCCACAGTAGAGTCACCAATTTCTTAGCTCTCAAAAACGTAAGTTTTAACAACAAAAGGTTCGCAACCTTTCATGACATTTCAGGGTAACAGAACAAGGTTTGAAACAATCAAACCTTCTACACTTTAGGCGTTGCAAGACCGAGGCGGGTGTACCTCTCTGAATAATGTAGACTTAACTTGCAATCAATCCTCTTACAACATTTGCTCACAATGGCACATGGGAGTGAACATATGACATCTAACTTGAGAATTGTGATAATAATCTGATCTAAGTCCTAGATACTCAATTAAAATAAACCGAATGAATTAATAATGATTAAGTGCAGAGACTAGTGTCTTGTTGGGTATGCGCAGTCAAATGAGATCAAGATAAGCAACACTTTCTAGAGAAGATACAAATTTATTAGGCATATTCTTTGTTTACAACTTGTATAAACATGCAACCATGTAACTACTAAGTTCTACTTCAATAATCTAAAATAAGTTTCTCTAATTACTGTGATCAATAAAAGGATTTTATATTTGCTTGAAAGAACCAATTGATTGACCACACAAATATAGCAAATGTGTATCAATAAATCAAACATAAACTTGCTATGTTAATTTAAACAACCAGAAAAATCATTCATGGAGACAACTTAGCAGTATTTTTTATTCTAATTCAATAGATAATTGACACTAGAGAAAATGTAGCAACATCAACTGAATCTCTTAAATACCTCCATTGTGAAAATCATGCAACAATAGCCTCTAGTTTGATAATTTTATTCTACTGTATCTATTTTGCAGTGTATCAAAAATCTAATCTTCCATCTCTATTAACAACTACAACATGATTATTTATACACCAGCATGAGAAAAATATCATAATAAAATATTATGTCGGCCCTCCATAAGATTCGGGCTCAAAAATATGTCGGCCTACAACGGTCATCTAAGCAGATTCATGTCGGCCAAGCACAGTGAAATTCCATTTTCACCAGTGAACAGTCAATGAGACACCCATATCGTCCTGCCGAAGGCAATTCAAATGCTACCATCTCACGTCCATTGTGTTCATGTTCGCCGTAGCTCACCCGGGTCGACGAGATATCACACAGACAACACAATGCTCCACTGAAGGCTCCCCTTGATTTCGTTTCACTATGACCAGGTAAAATTTATTCCGAAGAAAAGAGATATCCCCCTGTTCCCATTTTACTTCGCTATAGCCTACAAGCTTCGGGGAAACACAATACCAATTACCATGTCTTTCACTGAAGGTCATCATGTAACTTTATGTTGTTCTGACCACCCAAATGTCCTACCAATAACACCAACATTGCACTCCATTCGGCAAGACCCGAGGCTCCTCGCTAAGACCATACACCGAAACACATAGGTAAAACTGAGATATCCATTATAATACTCAACTTTGCCAAGACAAAGCCACCCTTATGATGACAGAGCCCCTCATGTTCCTCATCAGTGAGACCGAAGGTCACTCATCGAAACCTTACGGTGACCACCCTAGCTCATATCGATGATCCCTTGCACATGTATGTGTCGCTGTGACACCATGTATCTCCCACTAAGAGCGCCCACCAAGGAAGCTGCCATAACACCTAATGATCGAGGAGACCTCCTATAGAGAATAATTCTTCACCGAAAGTCACCAGTCATCCCCGCGTCACCGAGACAGAGCAAGACCTATGCCGAAAACCACTTGAAAGAACCCTATGCTTCGTTGATGAAACATGTGCACATCGCCAAGACCCTTCAACGAAGACCCGACTCTCACTGATAAACCATTCCAAGCATAAGTCGGGGAGACACATTGAAATCGGTGAGACCCTATCCTGATAGACATAACACATGTAGATAAATGCCTTCGTTATTGCCAACATAAGAGAAACGTCCTACAAGTAGGAAACAGACATTTGCCAAGAGAAAAACAGATAGAGGAGACCTCACTGCTGTCACACGGAAACACCTGAAACAAAAGATATTAGCAGAAAAACACGATGGATCGGGGAGACAATGGGAGACCTGTGCCGATATGACCAAGAATGAAAAATATGCATGACCCAACGGATTCACTAGGACAATACGGCAACAATGGGTTAAATATGCATACAGTAGGATCAAAACTGGAAATTGATGAATGAAGATCAATGTGACAACCCAAGATTTTAATAGTTCCAACAGTGGCTCCATCTGGAGATGAATGAATGTGAGATCACTGCAAGGATCTAGAATCTCCGAATAGCAAACCAAACAAAAATGATGAACCAATGAGTAGCAACAGAGGTAAAAAGCAATGGAAATGAATGCAAAGTGAATGCAAGATGGAGGTGAATGGAAAATGGGATTGAAATGGAGGTGGATGAAAACCTGAAACTACTGTGCATGGAAAATAATTTTTAAGAGGATACAAAAGAGTTGTCCATGCACTGGCAACCCTCAATCCTCTGTGTACCTCAAGAGAAGAAAATTTTCAAGAATTGCCCATGAACAGGCAATTTTTGATCTTCACCAGCCATATTCTATAGATAATTCGAGTCCTCACCCTTTTTTCCAATAAAAATAAAAGGTCCTAGCCAAAGAGCTTCAAATTTACCATGCTTACCTTTCTCCTGAAACTTTGCATTCCACATCAACACCAAATCATCTGCTTAAAATTTTCTATCATTTTCCTTCTTATCAAATAGATACTTCATCTGTGCTTGTAACTTCAAGTTTTAATTTTGGGCCTCTCTCCTTACTTCATCCAGTTCAGCAAGTTGCTCCATCTTGTCTTCCATAGGCTCAAGAACTTCCAAATCTTCTTGCAAGACAAACTTGTAGACTGATAAAAAATTCTACAGGGGTATCCTAGCCTGTGCTCCATACACTAACTCAAATGGAGATTTTCTGATTGCCTTTTTCACAGTGATTCTGTCAGCCCACAAAGCCAATTTTAACTTTGAATCCCAAGCCTTCTTGTTCTGTCCCAAAATCCTCTTTATAATCTTCAAGAGAATCTTATTGTTGGACTCTGCTTGACCATTGGCTTGTGGATGATAAGGATTTTCATAAGAAATAGTAATGCCATACTTATCACAAAAGCTTTTGAATTCATCTGACCTGAAGCACATCCCATTATCAGTGATTATCCTCAATGGTGTACCAAATTTGGTGATAACGTTGTCCATCAAGAAATTTGTTACAACTTACTTGTTGTCTGCTTGGTTGGGATTGCCTCCACCCATTTTGTAAAATAATTAGTGGCAACTAGTATCCTCCTATGTCCTCCACTCAACTTCTCCTGTATCTCTCCAATGAAATCAATTCCCCATTGATGAAAAAGGGCATCAGCCTGTAGAGGTAGAAGTGGCAAAGCACCCTGATACTTCGATTTTCCAGAAAACTTTTGGCAAGCCTCACATCTTCTCACATGTGTGAAAGAATCATTAAAAACCTTTGGCAAAAAATATCTAGCCCTGAGAATTTTGTGTGCTGTTGTCTTTGCTGAATAATGACCTCCACAAACTCCTTCATGCATTTCCTTGAAAACATTCTTAGCCTGTGACTCATCCAAACATAACAACAATATGCCATCCTTGTTTTTCCAAAACAAATCTCCATCCATGAAAACATACTTTGATGCCTACAACTTCAAAGTTCTCCTCTAGTTGTCACTCAATCCATTTGGACACATCATGTATTTAAGATAATGCATAACATTAGTATACCAAGGAGTGTGCTCAATGCTTGCAACTGCAGCCCCTTCTTCAACATTGCAAATCTGATTTTCCTCAAGATTAGTTTCTGCCATCAGCTTAGCCAAGCCTTGGCCTCTTACCAACTTAGTAATCTATATCTCCATGTCAAATTTTTGAATCTTGTTGATCCATCTACATCTTTTCTCTGTAACTTCAGATTGTGTTAAAATGTCTTTGACAACAGCATGAGGGACAAAATCAACTATTTTTGCTCCAACAAGATATGGTATGAATGCTTTTACAGCCGTTACCAATGCAAATGCTTGTTTCTCCATTATGTCATATTTTAATTCAGACCCTTGTAATGATTTACTAAAGAAAGATACAGTTTGTTCATAACCATCATTATTCTTTTGTAACATAACAGCAACAATAGTATACATTGAGGCAAATGAAAAAATCTGAAAAGGTTTTGTAAAATTGTGAGATTTAAGAACAAGAGCCCCTTTGATAGCCCTTTTGATAGACGCAAAAGCATCCAAAGCTTCAGTAGTCCAATCCATTTTCTCTCCTTTCTTTAACATTTTTGATATGGGCTTGATGATCTCAGCAAAATTAGAAACAAATCTTCTAACAAAATTAATTTGTCCAAAGAAAGATTGTATAGCCTTGACAGTTTTGGGAATAGGAATCCTATTAATAGCATCAACTCTCTCAGTGTCTATTCTAATTCCTTCTTTTGAAATAATATGACCCAAGAGCTTACCTTCTATGATTGCAAAATGACACTTCTTTGGATTTAAACTAATACCATATTCAAGAGCTTTGATAAACACATTTTCAAGATGTTGAACATGATCTTCTGCCTTTTTCGAATAAGTAGTCAAGTCATCTTGATACACTACCATGATAATATTAATCAAATCAGCAAATGCAACATCCATGGCTCTTTGGAAAGTCACTCCAGCATTGGTGAGACCAAATGGCATTCTTCTGTATACGTATGTTCCCAAAGGAGTTGTGAATGTTGTCTTGTATTGCTCAGATTCCTTGCCTTTAACCAGATTGTATCCAGAAAACCCATCCATCCTGGACAGGAGTTCACAGCCTGTCACCTTATGTAATATTGCTTCCATGTTAGGTAGAGGATAATTATCCTTGAGAGAAGCCATGTTCAGATTTCTAAAGTCCACACATAATCCAATGTCACCATTTTTCTTTCTCACAGGAACCAGATTAGAAACCCATGTTGAATGTTTGATTGGTTTGATAATTTCTCCATCTCTGAGCTTTGTCAATTCTTCTTGCATTTTAGGCTCCAATTTTGGATTTATAGGTCTTTGCTTTTGTTTGAAAGGCTTGGCATCTGGCTTCAGTGGTATTTCACGCTGAAATAAATCTTCCCTGTATGCTTTCAGATCCTCATATGACCAAGCAAAAACATGTTTGTACTATCTCAGAAACTCAATCAACATTCTTTTAATTGTAGGGATGATCTTCTTTCCAATGTATACCTTTCTTGGCGCTATTTCAGTCCCCAAGTTGATCTCTTCAACATCTTCCTTTTTGACTGGTGTTTGCCTCATTAGAGATCTATCATTTCCATCATACACCCTTTCCAATGGCACTAGACCCTTGGGCAATTTATTTTTTTTGAGCTATAAGATCTCCTTGCCAAACACATTTTGTTTCCCATCTACTTCTTCAACAAAAGCATTGAAATCAATCTCCTGGGCTTCATACTGATCTATACAATTGAGCAATTTCAAAAGATCGGTATCATCATTGAAGACTTGCCAACTATAAACATTATCAGGAACAACAGACCTTGTCTTCAACTCAATCTGTGATACCCCAGCTAATGTGATAGCATCCTTCTTCTGCGCCACATTTTCCAAAAAATCAACCATTATATTCTTTGATCGGTCAATCCACTCAATTGAGAATGCATCAAATAATTCAATCGTATCCCATACAACATTTCTGTATTGTTTTAATATATTTTTTTTGCTGCATATTTTGATTTAATTTGTGAAACCACTAACTCAGAATCACCCAAAACAGCCAGTAATTTAATCTTGTGTTTCACAACTATCTTCAAACCTATCAATAAGGCTTCATACTCTACCACATTGTTTGTACATTCAAATGCCAACAAGAATGAATATTTAAAATTAGTACCTTCAGGGGAAACAAAAACAATCCCAGTGCCATTACCTTCTTGACTGTAGGCTCCATCAAAATACATCTTCCATATGCAATTACAATTTTGTGCAGCATGTCTATCAATTGGATCACTATTTATTAATTCTAGTTGGGCTTCTTCAATTTTAAAACTCCCAAGATCAATATCACAAAAACAATTAATCTGATCCTGTGGTACACATTCGACAAGCTAGCTCATTCTTGGCTCCCTATACAATTTGACTTCTTGGCCATTCACTGGTATTGTAGCATAAGATAAATCAAACTGAACATTTCCCCTACAGCTGCAGTCCATTGCCTTGACCAAAGCATCCCAAATTGTGGAGTATCAATGACTGTTATGTCTATAGTGTAAACCCCCTATGGATAAGTAGCCAACTTGACTTCAACTCCTCTCATAATGCCCACTATAGGTACAGGTTTGTTATCCATTGCATAACACTTGCCTTCACATGTATCAACCCACATGCCCAACTGTTTCATTACTTTGACTGGCATGATGTTTATAGCAGCACCAGAATCTATCATGCAGTTCCATAGTAATTTATTATTTATAAGAAACGTGGTGAAGAAAAGATCCACTTGTGGGGAAGTTGTTAAAATATCACCCATACAGACATCTGATTTATTTAACTTTTCCTGCCTATTGACTTCTTCAGAATTCATATGTTTTTCATTCTGATTCGTAATCATTTGAACAACATTATCTCTGTATTCTTTAATTTTCATTAATTCAAGTAGTGGTACAGACATCCTTACCTGAGATAATGCCTGTGTGAAGTCAAAAGAAGAGTTCTTTGTCTTAACAGCTTTCCTCAATTCTGACGCTTCTCCTTTGCTTTCTTCTTTTTCTTTTTTATTAAGCTTGTTAGGCATCAGTATTTCTTTATTTAATTCCACAACTTTCTGCTCTTTGACAGGCTTCTTTTCAATTTTATCACGTTACTTCTTTTCTAGCTTCTTTAATGTTTCCTGTGTTGCCTTTTGATCTTTCATAAAAATTCCCCCAGGAACCCCATCTTGCTCATTTACTTTTTTGTTTCGCAACCAATATCGACTTTTGGCTTTCTCAACTACAGCAACAGTGATCCTTTCTATTTAATCCTCAGTAAGTCTCCTCACACTACATTGAACAGGCGCCTCAACAGAATGTGGCTAAGAGTAATCTTCATCAAAATCATAAAAGATATGTTGTTCAGCCATATGGACATTATATTTCTGATTTGAAACATCATATTCATAACCTTCATCCTCTGAAGATTAATTTTTTTCCTCAACATGGTGAAAAATATTTGAATTCAAATACACTTTGTGGTCTTCTCCATCATTTTCCATCAACATTCCCTCTTCATTCATCCTTTGAGCTACAACACAATAGTCTGGAGAATGTGGCTGATTACAAACTTCACAAAAATAATTATTACTCACCATATAAGTCCCTTTCTTGCTCAATGGATCTAGAGATTCTTTATTTCTAGGCCTAGCTGATACAGGTTTCCCATCTTTCCAGTCTGTATTGTAAGGAATATCATGCAGCCTTGGCCTTTCATTTATGTTTTCATTTCTGTATGCATTCTCTTGTCTGTACTAATCATTATTGTTTTACTGAGGAGGCTGTGGGTTGTCTCTTTTATTAGTTATACCAGCAACCTTCCTGTTGTTTTCAATTGTCAGTGCTATCTTCTATGCTTTAGCCAAATCTCTTGGGGATCTACTTCTCAGTTCATACCCAATCTTAGGATCAAATGGATTAAAATAAACACTCAGTGCAACATAATCTAGCAACCTTGATCTAGGAGGTACTTTAGTATGGAACTTGTTGAATTTTTTGTTGAAATCATAGATTGAATCATTCTAATTTTTTTGAATTCTCATTAATTCATGAAGAGCTGTATTTGGAGCATTTTGATTCCCATATTGCTCTAAGAGTTTGTCTTGAAATTCTTGGAGAGAATTAATTGAGAATGCTGGCAGGTTGTTGAACCAATCCCTGGCATCTTCAAGAAGAGACATCATGATCAGCTTCATGTGTAAATCTTCATAAGGCATATCTATGTTCTGAATGAAAATATTAAAACTCCTTAAATGTTCTTCAGATGTGATCGCATTACTTCCTATAAATTTGGGCACCATATTCCTCCAACTATCATCCATAGGGTAAGGATACAACTAAAAACTAGTTAAATCAAACTGTCTAATCATGGTTGCATGCTAGTGAGGGGCAGCCATAGGCGGATGTTGGTATTGAGGCATCTGATTATTATACTGTGCATTATGAGGTGGGATATAATGCTAACCAAGAGGTGGATACATAATTGTATGCTATGTGGGAATGTGAGGTGAACAATTCGTTTTCTTGTAATGATTCCCAATCTAATTTTGAGGAGCATTTCGTTGATTAGAGGGCCCTGCGCCATGATCACCCTGCTTGTGAGGTGGGACATACTTTGGTCCACCAGCTATCTGATTAGCAATTTGGGCTTTCTATAATTTAGCCTCCAATTCCTTTATCTTCTTCTCTTGTTGTTCCAACTGTGCTTTTACTTGATTAGAAACTAAGACCTCTTGGTTTCTTTCTGCCTCTTGTCCAGCTTCAAACTCAACCTGTTTCATAGCTTCGAACTCAACTTTTCTGAGAATTATAAAAAGGATTTCTCTGGTCTTCAGGAGTTAAAATTTCTGTACTTGAATCATCTCTCCATGTATCATAGCAATTATCTGTTTCACAATGTGATCTTGGTGCTTTACCTTTGTTTGTTATGCACATGTCTTCATTTATTCTTTTTCCCTTATCAACTCTGTCATCTTTATGTGCCCATTTACTACTACCAGTAGGAGCTCTGATATGACCTCCCTTGAACTAAGATCTTCTTCCATTAATGATGAACAACTGAAAAAATTTATGTCAGAGTCGCCACTCACTTTTGTCAAAAGTGAGAAAATATTTAATGCTTCTAATTCCCAGTGGAGTCTGTGTAATAATTCTGACTCTATAAGTAAGGCTTTGATTCTGATTGTTCCCCAACAGAGTTTCCAATTTGTTAGCTCTCAAAAATACAGGTTTTAACCACAAAAGTTTGCCAAGCTTTCATGAAGTTTCAGGGTAATAGAACAAGGTTTGAAACAATCAAACCTTCTACACTTCAGGCGCTACAAGACTGAGGTAGGTGTACCTCTCTGAATAATGCAGACTTAACTTGCAATCAATCATCTTACAACATTTGCTCACAATGGCACATGGGAGTGAACATATGACATCTAACTTGAGAATTGTGACAATAATTTGATCTAAGTCCTAGATACTCAAATAAAAGAAACTGAATCAATTAATAATGAGGAAGTGCAGAGACTAGTGCTTTGTTAGGTATGCAGAGTCAAATGAGATCAAGATAAGCATCACTTTATGGAGAAGAAACAAATTATTTGGCATATGCTTTGTTTACAACTTGTATAAACATGCAACCATGTAACTACTAAGTTATACTTCAATAATCCAAAATGAGTTTCTCTTATTACTGTGATCAATAAGAGGATTTAATCTTTGCTTGAAAGAACCAATTGATTGACCACACAAATACAGCAAATGTGTATCGATAAATCAAACATAAACTTGCTATGCTAATTTAAACAACTAGAAAAAACATTCATGGAGACAACTTAGCAGTATTTTTCATTTTAATTCAACAGATAATTGACACCAGAGAAAATACAGCAACATCAATTGAATCTCATAAATACCTCCATTGTGAAAATCATGCAACAATAGCCTCTAGTTTAATAATTTTATTCTACTGTATCTATTTTGCAGTGTATCAAAAATCTAATCTTCCATCTCTATTAACAACTACAACATGCTTATTTATACACCATCATGAGAAAAATATCAAAATAAAATATTATGTCTGCCCTTCATAAGATTCGGGCTCAAAAATATGTCGGCCTGCAACGGTCATCTAAGCAGATTCATGTCGGACAAGCACATTGAAATTCCATTTTCACCAGTGAACAGTTGGTGAGACACCTGTATCGTCCTGCCGAAGGCAATTCAAATGCTACCATCTCGCATCCACTGTGTTCACGTTCGCCGTAGTTCACCCGAGTCGACGAGATATCACATAGACAACACAATGCTCCACCGAAGGCTCCCCTTGATTTTGTTTCGCTGTGACCACGTAAAAGTTATTCTGAAGACAAGAGGCATCCCCCTATTCCCATTTTACTTCGCTATAGCCTACAGGCATCGGGGAAACCCAATATCAATTACCATGGCTTTCACCGAAGGTCATCATGTAGCTTTATGTTGTTGTGACCATCCAAATATCATGCTGATAACACCAACACTGCACTCCATTCAGCAAGACCTGAGGCTCCTCACCAAGACCATACACCGAAACACATAGGTCACACTGAGATATCCATTATAATACTCAACTTCACCAAGACAAAGCCACCCTTATGACGACAAAGCCTCTCACGTTCCTCATCGGCGACACCGAAGGTCACTCGCCAAGACCTTATAGTGACCGCCCCAGCTCATATCAATGATCCCTTGCACATATATGTGTCGTTGTGACACGATGTATCTCCCACCGAGAGCACCCACCAAGGAAGCTGCCATAACACCTAATGATCGGGGAGACCTCCTGTAGAGAACAATTCTTCACCAAAAGTCACCAGTCATCCCCGCGTCGCCGAGATAGAGTAAGACCTACGCCGAAAACCACTTGAAAGAACCCTATGCTCCATCGATGAAACATGCGCACATCGCTAAAACCCTTCAACGAAGACCCGACTCCCGCCGATAAACTATTCCAAGCATAAGTCAGGGAGACACATTGAAATCAGTGAGACCCTATCCCGATAGCCATAACACATGCCAATAAATGCCTTCATTATCGCCAACACAAGAGAAACGTCCTACAGGTAGGAAATAGACGTTTGCCAAGAGAAAAACAGATTGAGGAGACCTCATTGTCGTCACACTGAAACACCTGAAAGAGAAGATATTAGCAAAAAAACATGGTGGATCAGGGAGAGAATGGGAGACCTATGCCGATATGACCAAGAATGAAAAATATGCATGACCCAATAGATTCACTAGGACAATATGGCAAGAACGGGTAAAATATGCATATAGTAGGATCAAAACTGGAAATTGATGAATGAAGATCAATTTGACAACCCCAGATTTTTACAGTTCCAACACACTCATTCGCCACCCATGGCGAATGGATCCAACCTTGAGGGTGTATTCAAGTGTCAGGAATTAAATGCTATTTAATGTTGTGTGTCGGGGTATTATTTAAAAATACAGTTAAATAAACCTTATGAGTGTATAAGAAGTTCCAACAAGACATGAGAAAAGTGTAAATAAGGGGGAAATGTCTAGAAAAGCATGAATCTTGATAAAAAGACTTAACAACACTTTAAAATAGGACTTGTTGATGTTTCAAATGATGATTTTTAAGTGAATTATATTAAATAGTCTAGAATAATTTAGAAATGTTTTACAACACTTCAAAACACATTCACAAGACTTAATATTTAATATTAGCATTAAAAATAAGCATGTTCAAGCCATGTTGCAATATAAAATTAAGAAAAAACATATAAAACATGATGAAATAAAGACCTAAAAGGCCATGAAAATGACAATTGGCCATTTTTCTATGACACAGTAACAAAAAGTCAACCCAGTGAAACAACTAAGCAAAGGCAGCAAACAAAAGCTTAAAAATAAGGTTTTCGATGTTGTAAAAGGTAGTTTCAGATGTGTACAGGGATTGATTTGCCCAAGGTGGCGAATGAGTCCCAATAGGGTTTTTCCAAAAAAAATCAAGAATTTTCAATAGGTTTTTATGCTTTTCATGTTGTATTATGTGTAACCTAAGTGCAAATATAGTTTTCAGATGTTTTCCAATGATTTGAGATGCAAAAATATGAAAACCTAGAATGTAAATTAACTAAAGCAAAATGCAATGCAAAGTCAAATGCAAGCTAATTCTAGGATGATGATGTACTAAAAATAAAAAAAGGATGCATTCTAAATGTAGCTTCATCAAAATGTATACAAAGATTTTGGCTTCCAAGGTCTTTCTAGCATTTCTAGGGTTTTTCACCTAAAGGAGAAAGATGGACCAAAAAGTAATGTACACACTCAAAATTAATGTAATATGAATGAAATATGCCTAGGTGAAATGTTCTAAATGCAGAAAACTAATAAAATAGATCAATTATTGAATAAAAACTAAAGAAATGCAAGATGTTTGAAAACACAGTGTTGTATGCAAAATACTTAGAAAGATGGATAGAAATTGCAAGTAAAACAAAACAGAAAGTTATAAAAGTGAATGTGTGCACCTGTAAACTTGTTGAGGAATGGAAATGACTGAAATTCTGAAAATGCTGATTTTTAGGCCTAGTGGGACTCATTCGCCATTCTAGGCGAATCAGTCCCAATTCTAGAAAACTGCACTAGGGCCCCATTTTAGCGAAATGTGTGTCTAGATCTATAAAAATCTCTAGAAAATAGGTACAGTGGGACTCATTCCCCACTCTGGTAAAACTGGTCTACTTTTGCTTATCTGAAAACTCAAAAATTGAATTTGAAGCGCTTGATCTGCTCAATCTGCACCTTCATGTGTCCAGATCTGAAACAATAATTTTTAACACTCTTGGTGACTTTTTGTGTAGGTTTTGACCTTTCCAATAGGGAGATAACTTCAACAATTTTGAAACCTATTCTTCAATCATGTCCAAGCCATCCAAGCACCTAAATCTGTAATCACACAATGAAAGAAAGAGAAATGTTGATTGTTAGGGAATGGGGGTTTGTCTTGGTCAAACCCTATTTAGGTAATTAAACCAAAATGATGAAACATGAAAAAATGAAATTATAAACTTTCCATGATGAAGGATATTGAATTGTTGCAACAATGGATGAAGAATTTTTCTTTTGAATGCCTTGATGATGTTCTTGAAGATGCTTCCTCGTGAAGACTCAAAAATGTTAAACCCTAGCTTGCTTGACTTGAGATAGATAATGAATGATGTGTGGATTATGAATGAATTATGAATAAATTATTATGTGAATGAATTAGGGTTTAAAGATATCCTTTTATAAAGGATTTGCTAGAATAAGGATCATGACCAAGGGCCAAGATTAAATTAGAAAATAACTTAATCAAGGGTGGAGGTTAATTGAGACATGTATAGATAAAGACTTGAGATGGAAGATAAGATTGGCATAGAAAAAGAGGTGGTGAGAGAAATTAAATAATATTTAATTTAGGTGGCCAACATAGGATAAATAAATAAAATGTTGATTTTATTTATTTCAAAAGAAAGGTGAGAACAAATAATGAGATAATTAAATAATTAAAAATGATTATTTCATTGGGGAGATAAAGAAAGAATAAATAATTAAATAAATATTTATTTAATTATAGAGAGAAAAGACTAATGAATAATTAAATAATTGAAATAGTTATTTAATTATAAAACAAGATGGAAAATCTAACTTTTGAATTAAAATAATATTTAATTCAAAAGTGGGGGAAATGGACCATTAGACTTAAATGTTTAATTAAAGTCTAGAAAAGTGTGAAAGTGATTCACAACACTTTACAACACCTTTACAAGAAATGTATTTTATTCAATTTGAAAGGGTCCTAGACCTATTGTGGATGTGTTAAACACCTCACAACACTAGATCAAGGTGTCATTAAATCTAATTTTTCATCAATTATTCCCATATCAAGCAAGCAAAAAGGGATACTTTTTTTGTTTCCATAGGAAGCAAATTTTGAAAAGTTGTTGCTTAAATATTGTGGCTCTTTGAAACATTTCATCTTAGCAATTGTGGGTAATGATACAAGTAACATTTTAGCAATTAAGACCAAGAATTTGGTGAAAGGCACGGATAACCAGGCGAAGGTGCAAGCTACACTCCTAGTAGTGGATTTGGCAAACAAGCTAAATGTAGAAAGATTACATTTGGAAGGGGATTAGAAAGTGATTGTCAAATAAATTTCCAATGGTAAAGCACAAGTCTAGAAACTAGACAAAATAGTCAATATAATTTGAACCAAACTCAATAATTTATGAAATTTTAAAATTTCTCACATCTATTGTGAAGGCAACACCTTGGCCGAACAACTATCAAAAATGGTGATGAAAATAGCCAAGCAATTTGGTTCAAACATAACAGAGATTTGGCAGGAGGGATAAAAGGTGGTGGTCAATCTCAACCTTATTAATGAAGTGGTCAGTTGATGTGGTGTGCTATCATTTCAATTTGCATGGTACAAGGGCTTTGAATGTTGGGTGAGATCAAGGCATATTTACTCCTTGACACTTTCAATGTTCATTCATTTTTTTTTTACAGGCTTCGTTGGTGCACACCAAAGGTTGATGTAGGTAGGAGAATGGAAGAAAATTTCACCCTCAATGCTTCAAAGCAACAAATGGTGTTTCGGGGGCCTGTCACAGATGAAAGACTGAAGAATTTTTTTGCCACAAGTGCTTCCTTAGTTTGGTTTGAGCTCTCTTGGGAATGAAGTTTTTGGTTTCCAAATTTCATCATCACACAAATACAAAAAACAATTCTCTATTTTGTGTATGGTGTCTCCATTTTGGCTTGCGGGAGGAGGTTCAAGGGTGATGGAAAGATCTGTCAAACTTGAATGTTGGTTTGTCCTGGAGGAGATTCTAGCTTGTGCATTGCCAGGGCAAGTTTTCATCGCCATTGATGGTGACTGGATTGGCTTCCCAGGTGTATCACTTCAATGTCACCCCTTCCTTTTACACAAAGCTCTTGGAAATACATTAGAAAGGAAGCCAGAGGCTAAAAAATACTGGGCTTTTATTTTGGACTTTGTCCATGATTGGGAATTAGAGATTACGATTGGGATTCCAAAAGAGAAAATGAACCTAGAACTCTTTCATTTCAAGTTGGCTAGTGCATGGTTGGATATGGAGTTATAAAGGCTTGAGGTCGTGGTGCTTTGCATGTAAGGGGTTGTGGTGAAGTGCGAGGTGGTGGCAGGGTTCATGGTCATGGTACTATTCGAGGGTGGTTGTAGGGTTTGAAGTGGGGTAATTCCATACCCTTTTCCATTTTCTTTTGCTTCTTTTGATATTCGGTTATATGACCTTGTAATGGCTTCAAATTTTGTAATTTTTCTTTGTCAGTGTTTCTGGTAGTGTAGCTTGTGGTAGCTATTTTGGTTCATGCATTCATCCACTTGAATGGCGACTATAAATTCTAGGCTGAGGTTGTTTTTGTTGGGTGGTTACAGGTAGTTTTTGGCTGGGTTTGTTATGGCCTTCCAAAAACAAATAGTTCATATTTTTTGTACTTTCATATTATAATTTAATAATAATAAAATATATAGTTTACCAACAAAAAAAATAAATGTTTTAGATGTTCCAAAATGTGTTAGTTGCATTTAGTAAAAAGTTGTCAAGAAGCATTGTTTACATTATTCATCTCCTAAGGACAAACTGACAATTTGACCACATTGGGATGGCTATATAATAAGTCCACTTTATAATTTTTGGTCAGCATAGGTGTCTTTATAATCTTATGACTGAAAAATGTACACAAGAACTAGTCTCATCTATTGTTTGAACTCAATGCAGTCATAAAAGTTTTAGTGAATATAGGAAAACATTTTTTTGAGATGAAGGAAAGTGTGAACATAAAGAATACGTATCTAAATTTGAAGTAGCAATTAGATAACTAGAGGATGGGTACTTGAATATACTTAAATAAAATAATTGGAAATATAGTGTAAATTATTTATACTTTATCTTGAAAAAACTTGACTCCATAACTATATGCCAAAAATATGTCATCAAAGACCGTGCAAACACATACCAATGCAGGATAGATAATAATGAACCAACAAATATAGGTGAAAGTTATGTGAAATAAGTTATGAAGCATGGAATACACTTGGATTTTAAATATTTGAACTAAACCATCTACAAATATCCATTGAAGCTTGGATATATAGTGCAAATATGGACACCATAAATAAAAAAGATATGCATTAACCAAAAGTCCATATAGGCATACATCAATATATGTTGATATAACGTATACAAAATATCCATATAGGCTTACAAGAATATCATATAGACATACAATGTCACGTATATGCAATACAAAATATATGTCCAAAAATGCCATATAGGCATACAAAAAGGGACCCCAATAAATATCCATTCCCCTCCAGGTAAATAAAACATATCACATACAACCTTTGCTCGTCAAGGGGATGGAGATATGTATAACAGTGGTCTACTTCAAACTCGAGGGTTGTCCCAACTATTTAATTCTTCATGGAGTCTTACCTATTACAATAAAGAGTATATACATTAATATATTGAAATTACATTATAAAAAATGAAATATTTAACAAAATAATCAATTAATGCTTCCAAATGATCTCTCTCATCATCTGCAAGAGTGATATCCTCAATCTGTGGCATTGTAAAGTCCTATAGAAAGCATCTAGATAAAAATTAAACTATAAATCAATAATCATTTGATTTTTCAATAATAAAGAGCTATAACAACAAATGTAATTTGAAATTTACTAATTTACCTCATACCCCCATCAAAGGCATTGAGCTCTCTATTGCAGTAGAGAAACTATGCTCCATTACCCTTTCAACATTGGGAGGAGTCTTTTCTTGCATCATCTAAAAATAAAACAACATTATTCAATTACAAAAACTAGAGGAGTGATGTAGGTCATGGATTATAATGTAAGAGATAGTCAACAAAAATTTGAGTACTTATTGAATGATATATTTCTTCAAGGGTTTGCATGTTTCATAAGGAAAATTTCAAAGTAAAGGATAGTCACAAGATGACAATCCTAGGAACGATCATACCATAAAAGCAAGGGACAATATCATGATTACATAAAGAAGTCATGCAAAAAAAAATTGATGTAAAGTGTAAAGAATTTTTGAAGTGGCGATAATATTTACGGAAATAATGTAAACCATGATTGTTAAATGCATGAAAAGAAGCAATAATGAGCATTTTCAACTAAGAAAAAAATGATGTAGTGATAGTGAGAAATGAGGGGAATGTGGTCCTAAGATCTTGATAACAATTAACACCTATAAAGACACTCCATGATTTTAATAAAACCTCAACATTTTGTTCATATTCATGGGTGAATCGCAAAGAAGAGATAGTTAAGAAATAGATTGAGATATCTTCATTATAGTGGACAGTGTAATATTTGCATAGGTATATTAATGATCACAAGGAGAAATGATAAATAAAGTACAAAAAATGAATAATAAAGGATATAGCATAAATAAATAATTTTAATAAGATAGTTACATAAGACTAAATATTATAATCTATGGCCAGTTAAGATGTAATAGGACAGTCACATGTTTTTCAATACCAAAGAATGCTTCAAGGGATAATTGTGGAAGATATTTTTATGAGCAGATACTTTATATGTTTTCAACCAAGATACCTCAAGGTAAAGAGTGCATAACAATCATGAATGTGGTATAGTACTATAGTCATTTACTAGGATTAGCATGCTCTACATTTTCAAAATATTCTCTACACTTTCCTAGGGTTTTTGGATGTGTCGGTCTAGAGGGGGCCCGAGAAGGATCCCCCATCCAAAAATGTTGTCCCCTACTCTAATTCTATTATGGTACATACGACCTCTTCTTCAAAAATATTTAATGTCTATACCCTTAACAAAATCTTGAGGTTTCCCTCCCTCAGTCTGGAATCTTTTTTCTCTGATGAGGATTCAACATCTTTTGTGGACAAACTTGTGGGTTAAAGTCTTCTTGGCATGACTCATCAAAGTTGGAATTATCCTTCTACTCCTTTGATGGTTTGATTAATGATCAATGTTATCAATAACCTAAAGTTGTCTTTGGTGGGAAAATTTTTGGTGTACCGTCTGAACATTGATCAGGTAAGGAAAAGGGTTGATTTGGTTTGGAATCTAAAGACAACATTTCTAATAGCTAAGGGCTTGTTTCTGTTTTATCTTTTTTCTACATGAAGACTTGATTACAATGCTCATGGGTGGGTCTTGGGATTTTTATTTGGCTTTTAAAAACTTCCTCCACCTTTATAAGTGAAAACTAGTTTTTGACCCATCTACTGACCTAGGGAAGGTTGCACCAACTTGGGTTCCCCTCTTGGGTCTCCCATTATAGTTCTATAGTAATGGTATCTTTAAGGGGATTGTTGATTCCTTTGGGAGCCTACTGGCAGTTGACAAGGCTACTCAACTCAAGACTAGATTGGTGTTTGCAAGAATATGTGTTAATGTTATAGTTAACACTATCCTCCCAACCACCATCACTTTGAATTCCAAGTTTGGCAAGTGGACCCAATCTTTGGAGTATGAAAATGCAAAAGATTTCTGTCAAAACTACAAGTTGTTTGGCCATTTTTAGGATACCTATAATAGAAGACTCCAAGATCTCACAATGGGAAAGGAAGGTCTGAAGAAATATTTCAGGTCCCAAACTAATGAAGGGGTGGAGAAAGAGAATTCTAACCCAAACCTTTTGAATTTTCCCCTTTTGAATTTTCCCCTTTAAAGGCTCGTTAAAAGGGGGAGAAAAACTCTGTCTCAGGCTCTCCCTTGGAAGAGAGCATCTTGATTGAAGACAAAGCCCACTCTATCCAGAATAAGCTGTCCCAGACGAAAGAAATGTCTACTCCACTAAATCCGTCTCCTTTGAAAGAAGAACCAACCTTTCCCTTTAAAGGACCTAAACAATATGTTCTGCAGCCTCAAACTGTGTTGTAAAAAGTAGAAGACGTGATCGATAAGGTCGTAGACCCTAGTCCTAAGAGGGAAAATTAAAAGGAATTGTTGATTTCTTTAAAAGAAAATCTAACACCCAACAAGAAGATAAATCTGAAGTCTTGGAGGAGGGTGAAATTGACTCTCAAAAGGGTTCTAGAGTGTTTTCTTCCCTTTCCAACTCACCCTAGTAAAACAACTTATTGAAGACAACTTGTAGCTACCTTCAAACCAAAACAAAAATTTAAAGGACACTCTATTCTAGTTGGGCTTCTCATTATCTCATGTTAAAGGAACAGGTGAAGAATAATGGACCCAGATTAACCCCAAATCCAAAAAGAAAAGCAACCTAGTGTGGGAGGAGGAAACAGAGTGGGAAGATTGTTTTAGGAGGCTAGAAAAAAAGACTTTCCAAGGGAATTGGCTTCAAAAAAGAAAAATACTATAGAGTTGCTATCATGTTCTAAGTCAAAAAGGAAGTAAGGTGGTTGTCCTTGATTTTGGTGGTGTTTGCTTGTTATTTTTGTTTCACATGAAGTTGTTATCTTAGAACATAAGGGGCCTAAACAATCCATGTAAACAAAATTTTCTAAAGACTTGTCAGGTCGATGATAGACCAAATATTCTATTAATTCAGGAAACTAAAATGAAAAAGGATACTTTTGAAAAAGTTGTTAAGAATTTTTGGTCCAATGCTAATATTTTGGTTAGTGAAGCAGATGGTGCCTTTGTTGGTCCCATAGTTGTTGTTGCACCAAAAGGTCAACCTGTAATCTTTGATACAACCATCAGAGTTAATGGATCCATGAGAGGCGGTTAAGCCATGTCATGAATCTCGAGAGAAGCATTGACCATCTGCCAACAATTTCCCCCTCAATATTACTCGAGGGGATTTGAATCCAACACCTTTGGCTCTGATACCAATTGTTGGTCACATGGTTTTCATTGCACCAAAAGGTCAACCTTTTAATCCCCAATACAACTATTAGAGTTAATGGATCCACAAGAGGTGGTTAAACCATGTCGCAAATCTCGAGGGAAGCGTTGACCATCTTCGAACAACCTCTAGTGGTATAGCAACTTGTTGGAATCTAGATACATTTAAAGACTCTATGGGGATTTTTTTTTTAAATTCTTGTTGGTTTCTCTATAATACCTTGTCATTTCAAACAACTAGAATATGGTTATAATATATATGTACCTAATTCTCACCTTGATAGACTAGACTTATGAGATTTTCTTACCAATCAAATAAGTAGTAATAAAGAGGATCATTGGATTTTGGGTGGGGATTTTTACTCTCTACTGCTTCCTTTAGAGACAAAGGGTGGATCGAAGGATTTTTCTAATAGCATTATGGATTTTGCTAGGTTTCTCAACTCTATTGGACTCATTGATGTCCCTTTGACAAGGCCCTTATTTACTTCATCTAACATACAAATGGGAAATCACCTCATCGAAGTGAAACTTGATAGGATTCTTATTTCCTCTAACTGGAACATCCTGCCAGATCTATCTTTATCTACTATCCAAAAATGTAGTTTGGATCGCAATTCCCTTCTCCTTTGTTGGGAGGATAATTGTCAAAAGTCCTTTCCCTTTCAAATTTAAATTCATGTGGACTCACCACATTCATTTTAAAACTCATGTGAATAAATGGTGAAATCAACCATGTGGTTGTACTCATATGTTGTTCTTAGCCAATAAACTGAAGAGAGTTAAGGACAATGTCAGAAGTTGGAATAACTTCTCTTTTGGTAATATCATTCACATAAAGAAGTCTATTGGATACAACATCAAAGAGGTGCAAAACTTGATGGAAAAAGGTGATGTAAATGAGGATTTATGCAACAAAGAAAGGGTTCTATAAGCTCAATGGCATTGTGCCATAGAAAAAGAGGACCCTTTGCTTGACATGGGAATAATTCATGATAATTGGAATTAATAAGGCCTTGATTCAAGTGTTGTGAGGAATTTCATGCATCCACACTAGGTCTTGGACACTTCCACACTCAATAAAATGTGTTTATCAACATCTTGAAAAAGTGTTGTAGAGTCTTGTAAAGGACTTACACGCTTTTCTAGACTTAATAAACCTATTCGACAATATAAAACATGTTTTATTACATCATCACATTAATTTAGAAGGCTTGGAAGGTAAATTTAATTTTAAACTAGTGTTGTAATGTGTCTTGCACATTCACATTGGTTTTTGTGCCTTCCTAGGTTAAATTGTGGACCTCATTTTAGTGTTGTAAAGTGTATTTAATCACACTTTCACATTGATTTCTACGTCCCAAGCCCTATTTGAAATTTACATCATCACTAATAATCCCATATTAACCCATATTGTGCATCCTGAGGCTAAAATTGATCAAACACCCAACAAAGTTGCAATTTAAACCTTATTTCCTTATCTCCTAGCTTCTTAGCTATCGAAATGGCCCCTATGGGACCCATTCACCATGCATGGGGAATTAGTCCCATCCAGGTGGGATCCATTTTCCATGTGTGGCGAATGAGTCCTATCTTGCCCCATTTTGACCTTTGAGCAGGAAAAAGTGAAATTTAAAGTTTATTTTCACTACATGTCAACCTGTGATGAGGTATAATCAAGATACTAAGGTATAATAGTTTATAAAGAAGTGTTTGTATCGTCATTTTACATCCAAAAACTCATTATGACATTGTTTCTTCATTAATCATCCACCAATCTTCCATCTCAAGTCAAGCAAGCTAGGGTTTCTTCATTAGAAGTCATCAAGTTACCTTCCTAAAGCATTCAAGGGAGTAATTTTCATGCATTGCTACAAAATTTCAAGATCATTCATCATGGAAAGGTAATTTATTCCATTTTGCATGCTTCATTATATTCTTTCATCATTTTGGTTTAATTACCTAAAAGGGGTTTGACCAAGGCAAACCCCCAAGCCCTAACAATCACCAATTTCTCTTTCTTGTCTTGTTTGTATGATTTAGGACTCTTGGGAGCTTGTAAATCAGTAAAGATCAAGTTGCAAGGTTGCTCAAATCTTCTTCTCATCATTCAAGTCAAAATATCAAGAAAAAGTTATTTTCAGACCCGAATCTAACAATTTTCAAAGCAGACAGTTGTAGAAGATAGAAATGGAGATCTAGATCTATAGAATCAAGTCCTAACTTCGCAAATTCCTGTAGGAGGACTGATTTTCCATGCATGGTGAATTAGTCCCACCTATAGGCCTGAAAATTGATTTTCTCATAATTCAACTCTCAGCAGTCAGAAACCTATTTTTGAAAGTTTTCACCAAAAGTAGGACTAATTCACCATCTGTGGCGAATTAGTCCCAGTGGCCATAAACAATGAATTTAGAAAGATTCTAGAATCTTCTATCAAGAGTAATCTACCTCCAAGTGCACTCTGTTCAGTCTCATCCATGTCTTTTTTTATTTGTTTAGGTTTCTAGTTCATATTTACAATCAACACTGTGTTTTCCAACATCTTGCATTAAATTAGTTTGCATTCATTTATCTGCATTTGTAAGCATTCAAACACATCCACACACACTTCACACCCCTTTTTCCATTCCTTCTAGTGTTAACATAAGCATTTTTGGCCCACCTTTCTCCTTCTAGGTAAAAAACCCTAAGAGTGATAGAAAGTAAGTAGGTGCCAAAAATCTATGCTACACATACAAAATCAACAAGAGATTTTCTAGAAACAAAAATCTAGTGTCTAATGGCCCCCTGAAGGTGACAAAAATACTAAGTTCCACCAATCTACTTTAAAACATAGAAGTAGAAACAAGATCAGATTTCTTAAAAATGATGATGGCTCCATTCTTAACATGAAAGAGGACATTGCAAGAGAAGTTGTTTCCTTCTTTGTTGATTCTCAGAAGAACATTGAGGCTGAATCTGATGAGCTGGATTTCCTTATTCAGGTGATTCTCCAAGTTCTCTCTGAGTCAGATCTTAGGAAGTTAAATAAAGGCTTAATGGGTTCCCTCCTTTCTTTTTCCAAGAATTCTAGGACATTACTTTTGAAGACCTCTTAAATGTTTCTTGGGACTTTTTCAAATCTAGGAGACTTTTAACCCAACTCAATTCCACTTTTATTGATCTTGTCCCTAAAAAATTGGAAGCTTCATCAATGCAAGACTTTAGACCCATCATCCTTTGCAATACCACTTATAAGATGTTTTCTAAGATTATTGTTAATGGATTGAAGATAGTTTTGAGTAAGATGATTGATGCTAATAAAAAAGGTTTTATCCAAGGGAGGCATATCGTAGATGCAACTATCTTTTCCCATAAGGTGTTCCACTCTATGGATCTCTCTAGAAAATAGGGGATGGCCTTGAAACTGGATATATCAAAAGCTTATGATAGGGTGTTGTGGCTATTTTTTATTGTTGTCCTAAAAAATTTTAGATTTGATGGAAGAATCCTTAAACTAATTACCTCGTATGTAATGACTCCTATATGTTTTTCTCATGTGAATGGAGTCCCTAAAGGATTCTTCTTTTGTGGTTGAGGTTTAATACAAGGGGACCCCCTATTGCTATACCTTTTCATTATGGTTATGGAGGTTCTTGGAAGAAATATCAAAAAGTTGCATTTAAATTTGTTAAAAGGGTTCAAAGATTCTTCCTCTCTCTCTCTAACAACTCACCAAAAGTTTTTGGATGATACAATCCTATTAGGGGAAGCCTCATTTTCTAAAGTTGGACACTAGAAATCCATTCTCAATGATAATACACAAGCCTCGGCTCAACATATTAATTATAATAACAATAAGATCTACTTTTTTTATACTTATTAGATTGTTAAAGAGAGTATTATGTATTCTTCGCTGCCAAGTGGTTACTCTCCCATATGCTTACCTTGGCCCCCCGCTGATCTCTAAGAATCAAAATAGTAACTACTGAAATTATATTATTGAGAGGATTCAAAATAATTTGGTTGGCTAGAAAGGGAAACTCCTAAGTCAAGCTAGGAAACTATAACTCCTCAAAGCTTCTTTGCAAAACATCCCATATTACTATAATTTCATATTCAAAATCCTTGTCTTCATAGCAAAGAAAATTGAACAAATTCAAAGGAGGCTTTTATGGTCAATAATTGAGGAGAGGTTCATAGGATGGCCCTTGTGGGTCAGGATAAAATTTGTGATTCGAAAAGGGATGGAGGTATAGGAATCAAAAGGTTGAAGCTTTTCAATAAAGCTCTGGTTGCTAAAATGGGATGGTATCTCTTAGAAGGATCTAAAGATTGGGTCAAATTTCTAAAAGCTAAATATTTAGGAAAAATTAACCAAGACTATTTTCTAAGAACTAAAGAGCTCCCTTATGGTTTTTTTTTTCTCGATTAATCTTCTAAACCAAAGAGGATTGTTAAAATTGGGAGTTAAAAAGAGAGTTGGCAATGGAAATGGCACTAAGTTTTGGGATGACATTTGGTCTAAAGGTTCGACCTTATCTTCCAATGACAATCTCAGTCAAATTAGATATAGTCTATTAAGAAACCTTGGAAAGAAGGTTAATGGGTATATAAACTAGGCTAGTGAGAAACCACAATGGGTCAACTTCAAAAATTATTTAAATGGTACCATTCTCAGATGTGGGAAACAACATAACTAGGATGTTGCTTTGGCCACATTACTTCAACAAATTGGAGAGGCGGACTTTTTCTCAAAAAATAGAAAATATGAATGGATATGGACAAAAATATGCAAGGAAGCCTCTTAGTTAAGTGAATTTATAAAGATATGGAGAAACCTTTGATCCACAAAAAATATTTCCAGTAGAACTATGTTTGGATTAGAAACTTGCTTCCTAAGGTGAACTATTTCTAGTGGGCAGTTGCTAAAGATAAGATTATTACTACTAGCAACCAAGATAAAAGGGTCTTTCAATTCATCAACAAATTCTACCTCTATAATGAAGCTCAGGAATCAATAGTGCATCTAATGTTCCAATGCTCATTTTCTAATGAGGTGTGGTATTTCTTTCTACCTCTCCTTTTGATTGAATGGGTTTTTCCTTCCTCAACTAAAATTTTTCTAGAAAGTGGGAATTTTTGTCCTTACTCCCACAATATAATTACTGACCTCTAGAGACAAATCCCTCCTTTTATAGCTTGGGGGTTGTGGAAGGAGAAAAATAACATAATATTCAAGGAAACTGCCAAAAGCAGCAAAGATCTTAGCCTAGCTATAAGGCATCAGATTCAAGAAAACATTAATGCTAGGATCTATGCTCAATCTAAGAACATGCCTACTTACAAAGAAATAAAATTAAATTAATTATGGGGTTTAAAGCAATACCTTACTAATTGTAATTGGAGAAAATAACTTATCAAGAAAAGTACAGTATGCTCTCCTTTGGAAATCGGATGGATCAAATCCAACTTCAATGGTTGTTCTAAATGTAATCTAAGATTAGTTTGGGCGGGATGAGTTATAATAAATCACCAAGGTGCCCTCATAGAAGGCTATGGCAATTTTCTAGGCATAGCCTCTAAAAATGTTGCTAAGGAAATGGTTGCTTGGGTTGTCTTAAACCACATGAAGGAGAAAGGCTACACTAAGGTTATAGTTGAAGACAATCCCAAATTAACCATTGATCACCTTAAGAAAAATGCCAATGTTCCATGGGAGTTGAGGGATGTTATGGATGAGTGTAAAAGAATTCTTAATTCTTTTCAACATTATAAAATTGGTCATTTATATTGGGAAGGGAATTCTACAGTTGATACTATGGCCAATGAACTTGTCTTACACACAACACGTGGTCCTACTGGGCGTACCTTTCCCTACCATTTCTAAAACAATAATATTGTTAATAATGAAAGATATGAAGCCACTTAAGACAAGGTGTTGTAAGAAAGATGGTAACAGTTACTCTGGTATGATTATTGTTAAGATGGTTGACATAATGTGCATGTCAGTGGATACGAAAAATATAAAGGTTTCTTGCTTATTAATTACTAGGGGAATCATTAGAGTTTGTGTTCCCCCTAATAATTATATTCACTCCCCCAATCTATTTATTTTGAAGACTAAAGGCATGAAGAAAGGAAACATAAATAAAATCTTAAGGATTGATAATATTGGTTGGTTCTCTAAGTTGTATGTTAAAATTATTTTCCCGCTAATACCCATTTCAAAAATTATCTAGTAGATCAAAGAAAGGACACACCCTTGCTTGTCTTAGCTTACAAAATCATGTGGAATGACCCCCTGATTCATTACCATTTTAGTGCCGTAAATTTCATCATTTCTAAGATGGGCATGAGATACACATGTGACATCTTTCTTCGTGATATTTCTAACTGTCAACACTTTGCTATTATTGATGGTGTGTTTAATCTGAAATCCCTAATGAAATCTACCAATTTAGTCTAAAAGCTATTGATTTCACTCTTCCTATGATCTCATTGTCCAATGAAAGAGGCTTAAGAGAAGATTATATGTTGCTTCATAAAGATTGTGTGTGGGGAACAAAATATGGGAGGCTCCAAGAAAAGAACTAAACCAAGAAATTGTGACATGCTAAGGAAAAATGAAGATTATGGGGGTTGTTTGACAAGGTTTACTTCACTCCTTTTCTTGAAGCCATGGAGGGTTATATTGAGAGTCTCAACTACAAGTTTGTGAACTCCTAGAGTGATGGAGAGGTCAATATTGGTGGGATTCATTTCACTATGATGAAAAAGCTCATTGCTCAAGCAATGGGTATCCCATATGAAGGTAAAAAGGTGGCAAAAAAAAGCACAAGAAACTACTAGCAGTTTATTGACAAATTCTTTGAAGTGAAGGAGAAACCTAACAGATTCCAAAATGGGTACTCAAGATTGAAGTTGTCGACCCTATATCATAATGTAATTTTTTCATTATAAAAAAAAAATTACATTGGTAGGGTGCTTCATGCCAGTTCATGGTTACCATTTTCCCATTTTAAATCATATTTGCCACCTTGAAAAACTAAATCTTCCTTTTTTTTCTTTTGCCTTCCCTACAATAAAGTATAGAAAATGGAGCCAAGCCCCCATTGCATCAAGGTCTAATTAGGGCCATTTATAAGTTCTCTCTTGCTACTACCCCTTAGTCTACCCCTTTTGTTAACTTGCTTGATATCCCATAGAACCCTAAAAGCTTTATGTGAATTGAACTAATAGATAGCAATCCACACTCCTCTGAATGAGAATCTAAATCGAAGAAGTCTTTAAACTCTTCTTCCACAGTTGAGCCTTCCTTAGAAGAACTCCTGAAAATACCTTTGAAGAAAAGACAATATTCCCCTCTTTCTTTTGGCATGATAAAAAGGTAGTTGGTGGAATCTAAAGGTAGCACATAGAAAAAAAAAACTATAACTATTTATGATGATTTGGATAGTATCCCAAAAGGTGGCTCGACACCCTCAAGTGGAAGGAGGTCGCTTTGTATTGCAAAAGAAGCCTCAAAAGGGAAAGAAGTTGATACAAAAGGAAAAAAGGCTCTCAAGGATGAGAATCTTGACTCGTCTAAAAGAAGAATATGTCCTCAATAGCCTAGGTGAAATAGATTTTTCAGGGGAGGACAATTCTAAGGATGATGTTAAGGAGGATGAAAGTGATGAACATGAAGAGGGTAATAATGAGCAATAAGAAGAGAACAAGGAAGTTTAAGGCAAAGATAAAAAAGATGAAGAAGACAAAGGGGTGAATGTTGAAGACCCTTCCCTTTAGCCTAATTAAAGTCAATAATGCAACCCTAACCCATTTATTTCATCCCTAACCCATTTATTTTTTATCCTCAAGTTTTTTTTAATCATGGATGCTAATGTGATGCGTGGATGTCCACACGATGCACAAACGTCTCGAAAATATTCTTGATTGCATAGTCATTGGTATATTACACTTCCACCTTCCTGCAAAGTATAACACCTCTATGGACTTCAAACATGTCAAAAATTCCCTCTTGCATGCCTTTTCTTCATTTTTCTTTAAACTATTTTTTCATTCCATTTTCTCAATATCTCATTATTTCAATCTATATTTCACTCTAGCACTTTCATTCTCCTTATAAACCTTTTTCTTGTAAGCTCTATTGCTCTTTAACTTCCACACTAGAACTTTGGTTCTCTTGGTGGTCTCGAGTGTTACATAATCTCCTTCCACAATGCTAGCTTGCTTATGGGAGGGTAACTGCACTCTCTTCTATTGCATTATCGTACTCATGTCAACTAGCATATTACCATTTTAACTCATCTACTGTCTTGTCTATTTACTCTTGTCTATTATTTTCTCTATCTATCCATTTGGTTGTTCATGGAGGTGATAAAACCTACACAATGGTTTGATTGAGGCAAACCCCTAA
This sequence comes from Sequoia sempervirens, assembly GCA_007258455.2. Lineage (NCBI taxonomy): Eukaryota > Viridiplantae > Streptophyta > Pinopsida > Cupressales > Cupressaceae > Sequoia > Sequoia sempervirens. The sequence continues at coordinate 482,304,187 of VDFB02193867.1, read as the reverse complement.
ACATCCCCAACACTTTTCTCCATTTCCATCCATGAAGGTTGTCAAGTTGGAGCATTGTATGAGGTCTCATTACGTAGGGCCTCATTTGAGTTCTCCTCACCTTTTTCATCTTTTCATTTTAGTTTATTTCATTTAATCAATGCATGTTATTTATTTTTATGTCATTTCTATTGTTCTATTAATTTAGCACAACCTTCAAATTTTAGTCTCAAACAGTTAGTGGAATCTTTGACGTCTCTATTAGAAAGTTTTATTTTCAATTCATACAAGACTATAGAATACTGCAAGGATGTACGTGTGTCACACTATCATCCATGGCTAAGAGTCAATCAGTTTCATGAGACCTCAAAAGATTTCTCTTTTGATCCCTAAAAATCTTATCCCTTTATATTTCATAAAATATAAAATATAACCAAAATTCCTTGTCTCTACACCCTTTTCACCTAAGCTTTCCCATGAGGTAGTTGAGGAACACTCAACATTAGAGGAGGCAAGGGGTGTCATTTTTCCTTCACTACTATCTAATAATGACTCAAACTCTTATTCTCTAAGAAACTATCAACAATATTTCATTAATTGATGATCCCAAATCCAACAATAAAATTAATATTTATATCATCTTTATCATAATCACTCATTACTAATTCAAATAATTAGAATAAATTAATAAATAATTAATACACAATATTAGGCCATTTTATAGTTAATTTTCTCACCCCTTTGCTTGTGAAGAATTTATTACACTAAATTTAGGTTTTGTGTTTATTGATTTAACAAGATTTAAGTCTCCAAATATTTGGTTATCTTTGGAATACATCATTATTGATTGTGTTTAGGTATTGTTTAAATTTTTTAACTCCCTTAGACAACAAACCAATCGATCTCCTATTAATGAAATTGTGTATAAATATTTTAATCAATAAATTTTAGAAAGTTATATATACATATACATATATATGTATGTATGTATGTATAAATGTAAATATGTATATGTATATATGTATGTATATATATATACATGTATGTATGTAAATATGTATATGTATATGTATATGTATGTATATATATATACATGTATGTATGTATATACATACATACATACATACATACATATACATATTACTAATTCAAATAATTAGAATAAATTAATAAATGTTTAATACACGATATTAGGTCATTTTATAGTTAATTTTCTCACCCCTTTGCTTACGATGAGTTTATTACAATAAATTTAGAAAGCATTTGTGTATATTGATTTTTACAAGATTTAGGTCTCCAAATATTTGGTTATCTTTGGAATACTTCATTATTAATTGTGTTTAGGAATTGTTTAGAGTTTTTAACCCCCTAAACAACAAACCAATTGATCTCCTATTAATGAAATTGAGTAAAAATATTTTGATCAAAAATTTTTAGATAGTTATGTATGTATGTATGTATAAGTGTTGATAGGATTTTAAATTCTATGGGTTTCCTAAAATTGAACTAATATTTTTTATTGTTTAATTTTTAATTTTTCTATTAATTTAGGTTTAATTTATTTATTTATATTATAATATTTAAAGTATTTGTAAAATGTGAAGAGATATAGTGTTGATTTATTTTATCTAGTTAAGGATTATTTTATTTACTAAATTAATATTTTATATTTTGAGTATGCTACTAATAAATCTATCTTTAGAAAAATGTATGTAAAAGATATTAAAAGATATCATTCTTCAAGACATCTATTTTTTTATTGGATTCACCATTTAAATATAATACATCAAGAGAATAATATCTATTGATGTTGTCTTTTACTCTTTTTTGTAAAAATAAGTAAATATTATTTACTATAGTTTCCTAAATTTTAAAAAATAAAACAAAATAATTACCAAAATAAAGAATGATACCTTTTCTAAAACTAAAATGAAAATATCCATACAAAAGTAAGCAAATGTTTCACAATTAAAATAAAATAAATATCATATATAATAAAAATATATATACAAATTAAAATTAAAATTTATGTCCTTACAATAAATTATAATATATATATTCATTCTATCCAAATATCTATATATTTTTAACAACCATTAATTTGTATTAAATGTAAGAAACCATACACAATTGTTTTTCTCACTGTAATCCTCTTTTACCACTAACACTTCAACTACATTTTCCTTTTTATAAATATCATTTTTTATAAAATCATCCTATCCAAATATTTATAAACTTTTAAAAAATATGACTCATTATAAAATGTATATAATTAAAATAAACGAAAACTTAAATAACCCAATTTTTAATAAAAGAATTTACAGTTACCTTCGAAAAAAGCTGATGGGAAGCCTCTACTATGCTCCCCTCTTTGCCCGTCACTGACCATGCCGCTTCCACCTTGACTCTTACGCCCTCGCTATCATGTATGTAAATATAGTCCTTCTCGTTTGAGCCATACCAATATGAAGTGAAAACACCCATCCATACCCACTTTCCTTCACCCAACTTGGAATCAAAGGAAGTGTAACATGGTCCCAACATTGCAGAGAAGCGCGAGTCGGGATGATCAGAATCTATAATAAAACATATCAAAATGGCATTGGCATTGAGAGAACTCTTCGGCCTCCTCACTTCTAAGAACTTTCCTCCATTGTAGTAAACTTCGACCACATGAGAGTATTCAAGACCAGTGACATTTGGCAATTCTTCAAAGTTTTTCAGCGAGCTCACATCACACACTGCCCTCGAGCATATCATCACTTCACTTGGCCATTTCTGCACATTGTTTGCAAAAAGCAAAGCTAGCACAAAATCAAAATTTCTCATAATAATAAATAAACTTTCATATTTCGAATTCAACTTTTTTCAACTACCTGTAAGTTAGCGACGAATGGTTCAACAGCTGATATGTGATTTGCTACGACTACCAGTGACTTCAGTCTCTCGGAGTGCTCCAAGCTGACTATACACGGGGCATTCCAGCGGGTATGCACTTCCAACTTCTCTAATAATCTCAATCGTTCTAAGCCTTCTATCTTCTCAAATTTGTAGCAATTTTCCAAATGAAGTTCTTTCAGAGAAGTGATTTCTGAAAAACTTGGAAGCGCCTCCAACTCTGAACAGTCACTTATCTTCAGCTTCTCTAATGATCTTAGGTTTTCTAAACCTTCTATCTTCTTCATTTTTGGGCATTTTTCCAATTGAAAATATTTTAGAGAAGTGATTTCTGCAAGACTTGGAAGCGCCTCCAATTCTGAACAGTCACTTAGTTTTAGCTCCTCCAGTGATTTCAAATGTTTCCAACTTTCTACCTTCTTCAATTTGTGGCAATTTTCCAATTCAAAACTTTTTAGAGAAGTGATTTCAAACGCCACCAACTCTGGACTGTCACTTATCTTTAGCTTCTCTAGTGAACTTATATTTTCCAAACCTTTTATCTTCTCCAATTTGGGGCACCTTACCAAACAAATTTTTTTAAGAGAATTTAATTCCGCAAGACTGAGAAGACCATCTAATTGTGGACAATCATATATTCTGAGCTCCTCCAATTTCCGGCACCTTTCCAACTCAAATTCTTTAAGAGAAGTAAATTTTGAAATATCCAGATATTCTGAAAGATACGAAGAACCTAATTGTGGACAGCCACATATCCTGAGCTTCTCCAATTTGGGACACCCTTCCAAACATAATCTTTCAAGAGAAGGTAATTCTGCAAGACTGAGAAGACCATCTAATTTCAAACAGCCATAAATACTGACCTTCTTCAGTGATCTTAAGTTTTCTAAACCTTCTATCTTCTCTAATCTGTGGCACATCGAGAAACGAAATTTTTTAAGAGAAGCTAATTCTGCAAGACTGGGAAGACCATCTAATTGTTGACAATCATAAATACTGAGCTTCTCCAGTGATCTTAAGTTCTCTAAACCTTCTAACTTCTCTAATCTGTGGCACCTCCACAAATGAAATTTTTGAAGAGAAGCTAAATCTGCAAGACTGGGAAGACCATCTAATTGTTGACAGTCATCAATAATGAGCTTCTCCAGTGATCTTAAGTTCTCTAAACCTTCTAACTTCTCTAATCTGTGGCACTTCGACAAATGAAATTCTTGAAGAGAAGCTAAATCTGCAAGACTGGGAAGGCCAACTAATTTTAAACAGGAAAGTATCTTGAGCTTCTCTAGTGATCTGAAGTTTTCAAAACCATCTACCTTCTCCAAATTGGAGCACAGCTGCAAATCAATTTCTTTAAGAGAAGTTAATTCTGCAATACCTGGAAGCCCATCTAATTGTGGACAGTCATATATCCTGAGCTTCTCCAGTGATCTTATGTTCTCTAAACCTTTTATCTTCTTCAATTTGTGGCATTTTTCCAACTTAAATTCTTTTTGAGAAGTGATTTCTGGAAGACTTGGAAGTGCCTCCAACTCTTGACAGTCACTTACCATAAGCTTCTTCATTGATCTTATGTTTTTTAAATCTTCTATTTTCTTCAACTTGTGGCACCTTTGCAAATAAAATTCTTTAAGAGAAATTAATTCTGCTAAACCTGGAAGCCCGTGTAATTCTGGACAGTCATATATCCAGAGCTCCTTCAGTGATCTTATGTTTCCCAATCCTTCTATCTTCTCCAACTTATGGCAATTTCCTAATTGAATTTCTTTAAGAGAAATTAATTCTGCTAAACCTGGAAGCCCGTGTAATTCTGGACAGTCATATATCCTGAGCTTCTCCAGTGATCTTATGTTTCCCAATCCTTCTATCTTCTCCAACTTATGGCATTTTTCTAATTGAATTTCTTTAAGAGAAGTGGTATCTGGAAGACTTACAAGCGCCTCCAACTCTAGACAGTCGATTATCTTGAGCTTCTCTAGCGATCTTATATTTTCGAAACCTCCTATTTTCTTCAATTTGCGGCACGTTTGCAAATCCAATTCTCTAAGAGAAGTTAATTTTGCAAGACCTAGAAGCTCATCTATCTCTGGACAGTCAGTTATCTTGAGCTCCTTCAGTGATCTTATGTTTTCTAAACCTTTTATCTTCTTCAATTTGTGGCATTTTTTCAACCGAATTTGTTTTAGAGAAGTGATTTCTGGAAGACTTGGAAGCGCCTCCAACTCTGGGCAGTCACTTATCATAAAGTGCTCCAATGATTTTATGTTTTCTAAATCTTCTATTTTCTTCAAATTGTGGCAGCTTTGCAAATCAAATTCTTTAAGAGAAATTAATTTTGCAAGACCTGGAAGTTCATCTAATTCTGGACATTCATATATTCTGAGCTTCTCCAGCGATCCTATGTTCTCTAAGCCTTCTATCTTCTCCAACTTATGACAATTTTTCAATTGAAATTCTTTTAGAGAAGTAAATTCAAGACTTGGAAGTGCCTTCAACTCTGGACAATCACTTACCAATAACTCCTCTAGTGATCTTATGTTTTCTGAATCTTCTATTTTCTTCAACTTGTCGCACTTTTTCAAATAAAATTTTCTTAGAGAAGTTAATTTTCCAAGCCCTCGAAGCACCTCCAACTGTGGACAGTAACTTATATTGAGCCTCTCCATTGATTTCAATTGTTCTAAAATTTCTATCTTCTCCAATTCGATGCAAATCTGCAAATTAAGTTCCTTTAGAGAAGTAAATTCTGCAAAACTTGGAAGCTCATCTAACTGTATGCTCAGCTTCCTCAACGATCTCAACTCTTGTAGACCTTCTATTTTCTTGACTTTCCAGCTTCCTGTCAACTTAAAAATTTCTAAAGACGCCAATTCTGCAAAACATGGAAGCTCGTCCAACTCTCTACAGTCGACTATCATCAGATTCTGAAGTTTTTTCAGGCCACGGACACCTCTGATGTCTTTCAAGACACGACAATAATGAATATTTATGGTCTTCAATGTTGCTGGCAAGGTTTCTAACTCCCTCAAATCCTCATTAAAATTGAGATCAAGAGTCTCAAGGACGGGACAACAATCTCCACCAATCGAAATCTTGGACACTTTCGTGCTGAATAGTTTTATGCTCTTGAGCATGCACCCTGACCCTAATCTCAACTCGCTGATTGGGGTACTTATTATTTCCAGCGTTTCAAGATGGATTAATGATTTTGGTAAGCACTTTACTCCTGAATTCTTTATCGTTAAATCTCTTAGATGCGAAGGAGCCTGCAGCCAATTTTCAATACAATTAGCATAAGATAAATTAAAAAAATATTTCCGAAGATCCATTTTTGAAGGACCATAAAAGCAAGGTACTTACATCCGCATCCAGTTCCCACAAATGTTCTAAACTCTGAGAGTTGGAAAGTTCTAAAATTCTTAGTTCTTTTAATGCAAGCCACGATGGAAGATTTTTGTGCTCAAATTTATTACACTGAAGCCAGATCAGTTCTCTTGATAGTTCACTATGGTCCTGATTTAAAAATTCTCCATCGCCAATAAAAATCTTCAATCCAAGCGAGCGGGGCGCAAGGCTACGCTCTCCTTGGCTTGTGTGAATTATAATCATCCCTCGCTGTTGGTAACACTTGTCACCAACTGCGTTTGCCATTCCTCGGACTCGTATTGCTTCCTGATAGTCAAAAGAAATAAGAAATATTTTAAAGTTCAATATAACTAGTTCCCAAGTCATGATTAATAAAGCCATAAAAGATGGCATTGACTTCACCTGTTGAGGAGGAATCTTGATAACCTGCTGAGGAAACCATAGACGATAAGGCGACTGTCCATTTGCTATGTCCCTTCCCAGATCTCTCAAGTGATCATGCATTCTTATCAAACCATATTCGTCCACTTCAACAAGATACTTATTGACAAGCGTATCCCAACCGAGCAATCCATCCCACTCTGCGTCCCATGCTGCAATGGCTGCACTTTTTCTTTGTCCAATGAACAAACACGCTGTATCCAAGAACATCTCCTTTTCTCGTTCCCCTAGCGCATCATAGCTGACTTTGAGCTTCTCTGTGATGTCCTCGTGAGGTATCTTGGAAAATTGATGGTACGTACGCTGCCAATAATCCTTATCCAAATTGCCATAAAGGTGTCCCCCTAAGACCTTGAGTGATAGAGGCAGTCCTTTGCAAGCACTTACGAACATCTCAACGAGACCCTCGAATTCTGAAGGTGGGAATATTTTTGAGAACGCATGGCAACAAAAAAGCTGCTTGGCATGGGTGTCGTTCAGATGTCTCATTGCATAAATGGTAGAAACACCCCACCTGCGAAGTACATTTTTGTCACGTGTGGTAACAATAATCAGACTTTTGTCGTCAAGGATCTCCATTGGTGGTAATAGAGCATCCAGTTGCTTCATATGATCAACATCATCCAAAACGATAAGCACAGGAACAGATCCTGGCAAACGGGTTTTAATAATCTGTTTGCCTTCATCTAGATTGTGAATGCTTATGTCTTTGACATCAAGGTCCTTTAAAAGTGTTTTTTGTTTTTCAAGTAACTGGCCCTTCTTATCAGCATCTCGAACATCAGAGAGAAAACTGGACCGTCGCATGGCAGAGTGTCTCTTGTTAAAGATTTCCTTTGCGAGGGTGGTTTTTCCGGAGCCACCCATGCCCCAGATGCCTACAATTTTTACCGAGCCAACCGTTTGAAATGCAGTCTTGTCAAACTCTTCTCGAGCTTCATCCAGACCAACCGGATGCTTGGCAACCTCTAATCTCACCATATTCATTTCTTTCATTACACGATTCACCAGATTCTGCACCACCATCTCTTCGTCGCTGTACAACGTAAAACACCATTAAATAAATAGAACCTTAAAAAATACTCAACAATAATGAATGCTACAGAAGATTTGAAAAGATAACCGCGAGGCAGGGTTTTAATTTAAGTCGCCCATGCTTGTGCGAGCAACTTTTTTCGCTAGTGATTCTTCTTTTTCACCGGTGCTTGTCAAGAAAAAAATTTCATTCTTTTTTTTGTTGTATGTGCTGCCCTTCATAGAACCGTATATTTTCGAGTATAGCCCCGTTGAAACAAAGACAATTACAAATAAGCATATACATACACGTGTTTTTTCACTTTCTTTGTATTTATTCACCTGGACCTTCTATACATTTAATATATAGTTTTTAATTTTAAATAAAATATTAGATATTATATAGTAATATCTTTTTTAATTTAATTTTTTTTTTAAATTATAAGTGAAATTTGAAATCTGTATATTAATTTTTACAAGTAATCAAATGAAGTTTGTTAGAAAAATTAGTAATGATTTTTTTATTTTTTAAATTACATTTTCAAAATATAAGTTGAAAAAATAAATTTAATTATTGAGACAAATAATTGTGTTGATTTCTATAGTAAGTCATTTTCTTAATTAATGAAATCACACACATCTTTGATTATCATAATAAGATCTTATAAAGAGTAATATTTTTTTATTTTTTTTTTAAATCTCACAATTTTTTAATGTAAGATAAATGTTCCACAATAGACCAATAGACATTCTACAATAGGATCAACAAGTCTCATGTTGTTACTGTATACATAAAAAATAATAAATTTAAAAATCAAACTATTAAAAAATAACATATAAAAATATAATATTTAATTCACTTTTGATTGTCCTATTTCCCATATTCATTCAAACTTGTATGCTTGTTTACATGAGTATCCTAGACCACTTGGCAAAATTTTAATTTTCTTTCTCTTAGAAATCATGACAAGAAAAAAAAAAAAATCATTCATCAAAATCATAACAATAAAATGCAACTATAAACATTAAAAAGCCGACATTGAAATGCACCCACCAAAAGAAAACTAAAAGTAAAAAAAATGATTCTCAAGTAGTAACACAAACTCAACTAGAAATTAATTATTAAGATTTTTTTTCCATCTTTTAATGGGTCCTCCAACCTCCATTTATCCCCCCTCGCCCCCTACCTAGACCACCTCATACCCCTCTAACCATCACCTTTTTAGTTAGAATGCATATTTACTTATCATCTTGCGTGTGGGGCTCATATTCAAAAGAACTTGTACCTTCCTCTTGAGAAAGATATACATAATACATGTGTCTTTTTATTGGATTATTAATAAAAAAGTATAGGATTTGCATTGCCTTATCGTGCCACATACAATACATATGATTAATATCTTGTTCTTCAACCTATCTCATAATTAATTTGTGAATAATTAATTACAAGAAAACATAGATTTATCAAGGGTAAAGCTCATCTATCTTTTTTTAAAACTCTAATAAATTTAGAGTTGAATTTTTATCTTAGATAAGAATAATGAACGTGTTGAAAGTGGTTAAAATTACTATATTTTGAATCACTTTTAGTAAAAAATGAGTCTTTTTATTTAGGAAATTATGTCCAATAAAGTGTATATATGCATTAATAATTTAGATTTATCTTTCAATTCATCTCTCCCAAGAGATAAGGAGGTTTTTGAATATTAGATTTTAGCTAAATAGTACAATTATAAACACAAGATAGAATAAATATATAACCATTCAATTGTCTTGTGAACAATTTGTAGAGGTTTTCTTGTAAGATTTTCAATGTAATGAAAAGATATTTTGAAGGAATATCTAGAAGTGTTGTAGTCACCCTAATTCTAACATATTTTTCTTAATTAATTAAAATTTTGAATTTTAATTAATTATATTTATTTCTTTCTAAATTAATTAAATGTTTTGTTATTTTGTTATTTAATTAATTCACCTCTTTTGACCCTTAATTAATTAAATATTTTATCTAATTAATTATATCACTCCTCAATCCTATGATTCTCCCAATTAATTAAATATTTGAGCTATTTAATTAATCATATCATTATTCTCATTTTTTCTAATCCCATTCAAGTTAACTAAATCTTTCATTAATTAGCTTTATCTTTCCTTTAATCACCATTAGCCCATCCTCCAACATTTAACTCTACCCAAGTTAAACTCAACCTAGCCTATTAAATTAATTAACCCTTGATTAATTGATTTAAACCTTCCCCTAATTATCATTAACATTTTCCTCTAATGATTGATCATGGACTCAAATGGTGGATTATGAGGGTCTTCCATTTCACTGCAATCACTGTTTTGTTGTTGGTCACTTGGCTCGTGACTGTCCTTGTGGCTCACATTGTTACCTCTTCTACCTAGTGGAAGAACTCACTCCGTGAGCACCTAACAATACACCCTGTTGTTGATTCTACTTCTTTGGATGAAGACTTAAGGCCTCCTTCTGGGAGAAAAAATATTTTAACAATACTTTTATTGCCCCTACAAACTCTCCTTTGCAAGTTCTTTCTAAGTCACATAAATTGGCTAAGGTGGATGTTGCTCTTCCTGAGGATACAACAAAGCAATCTTTGGTTCCTAATGTTGTTAATAGGTTGATCCCACAATAGTGGTTTACAAATTTTGGCCAAATTGGACACTGAAATAATTTTTTTTAACTAAATCTTCACGTTCGGACACCTATAGCGGCTAAACCGTGAGGAATTTGTAGATGAAGCAAACTAGAGATTTGTGAAATTTTGTCTATAGATTCTAAATATGTTTTTTCAAAAATTTTGGAATCAAATTGCACTTCTTTTTCCATCTCCCTTGAAAACTAGTTTTTTTAAGAAAACAACATTTTAAAAAAGTTATGCTCACCGTATAACGCATAACTTTTTTTCCATGAAGGATAAAGTTCTAATTCTTTCGAATTTAGTTTCATAACTCTGATATCTAGTGCTTCCACTTGGTTAGATAGTTTTTTATTGAATATTTTTTCTTTAATCAAGTTTCGAATTCAAACCAATTATAATTCAGACATAGTATGACTGTATAACGCGTAACTTTTTTGTATGGATCGAAATTCAATTTTTTTTTCTTTATTGGATCAAGGACTTCAATATTTGGTGCACTAATATATTTTTTTCTAATAATTTGCTATTTTTCCACATGTTCATAATAGAGAGCTTGATTTTTAGTGAAAAACCTACATTCACGAAAAATAAAAGATAAATATAATAATTAAATTAAATTTATTTAAAATTATACTTTTTGGGAAGCTTATAATAAGGATTACATACTTGCAAAAAATAATTTTAAATGAATTCATTTGATCCCCCAAAAGGTAAATAAAACGTGGTTTTTTATCAGCATTTTGATGGGTGTAAAGGAGACTCTATTGTAGGTATGGTTTAAAACTAGCGGGGTTCTATCCAAGGGGGTTTGATTTAAGGTAGTTTGATCAAACCCTCTTCAATTGGAATTCTTTAAATGGAATTCTCTTAAGGCTTAAATCATTATATTTTCTAAAAATATGTGATTTTAGCAAAAATCAATTCCTCCCAGAAATTGTAAACCAGCTTTGTGGGATCACCCAATACTACTTCTCTGGATGCCCCTCTAGGGCTTTGCTTGGATACTCTAGTGGGGAGTCTTCTCCCTCTCTCCAAAATTTCTCAATTTTAGTTTCTAATTCTCCTTGGACAACGATTCATAAAAAGAAGAAGCATTCTTCTAAGAAAGTTATAGTATCGTTTAACTTGCCTTCTGAGGCTTTGCTTGGTTCAAGTGTTGCCCCTTGAACAATTTCTCATTGTTTGTTGTTTCTGACTAGTCTTATGTTGGTTGTTGTTTCTCTCGGTTTGGTTGTGTTGTACTAGTCTATTTTGATGCGCTATTTGGCTTTGTTTTTTCCACTTTGTAAGGGTTGGGGCCCTTCCCTACTTATGTAATCAAAAACATTTTTCTCTAATTGGGAATCCAAACAAACCACTTTGTAGAAGCAACTGCAACCTATCATGGCCTTTTGTTGGCAAAGAATTTGGGGGTCTCCCAACTTTGGTTGGAAGGGGACTCACTCAACATTATAAACTATCTCTTGCTTAAGTGTCTGCCAATGTGTCCAATTGCTCATCTCATTAATGATTCCATCCCCATCATTAATTATTTTGAGGAGATTAGAATATCTCATGTGTTTAGGGAAGCCAACATGTTGGCTGACAGGTTGGCTAATTTGTGAGTGGTGGCTAAATATGATTGGAAAGTTTTTGAATCCTTACCACTCAACCTTAAAATCATTTCCAATAATGACCAGGTGGCATGTGTTTAAGGTGGTCGATATTTAGGAAAGGCTCTTCGTTATAATTTTGAGTTGGCTTGTGCACGTTGAGTCTTGGCCCTGCCCTATTCATAATTATCTTTTAGATTTTTTGAGAAATCATAGCCCAACTACGTAGGAAGGGAAGTGCTTGGAATGAAAGGCTCACACATTTTATGGGTATTATTTGCATTGTTTTGTGGATAGCCAGCCTTATTTTGGTTTTGCAAATTTTTTTAGTTTTGTTGGGTTCTTGCTCCCTGCTTGTCGCCATGGGTGGAGCTTGCTACAAAGTGGAGTCGAGCTCATGTGAGGATTTCTAGAGCAACAAAACTATGTGGGAGCATTTGGAAAAGGGAGGGGTTAACCAATATATGCTTAGATTTCAAGGCCCTATTCCTGAAGCAACGAAGTTCTTTGTGAAAGGGTGGAATATCAAGTCTCTGCGTTATAAGGGTGTGGAGTTCACTATTGATGAGGATTTTGTGGCGGAAGCCACTGGGCTTTCATCTTCTAGTAGGAAATTCTATAGAGACAGAGTGGCTATTAAGAAATCCCTTGTTAATTTCTTCAAATTTGACGAGAAGAAGAAGCTCAGGGAAGTTGGCAGTGGTGGGTATGCCCATAAGTCTCTCAAACCGTTGTGGAGGGATCTTGTGTTGGCTATCATGCATTTTTTCATGTTGGAAGGTAGGCTTTTTGTTGTGTATAGCTATCACTTTATGCTTTTGAATCACTTTCATCACAAGGTGTTGGTTTCTTTTCTGTATTATCTCTTGTTGTCCATGAAAAACAATATTGAGGATCACCGTAAAAGCCCTAAGAAGGTCATTCTTCATTAAGGCCTTATGAATCTCTTATTTTCTCATATTAAGCTTAAGTTAATCCATGTTTCTCCTAAAACCTCGACTCACGAATAGGGGGTGAAGAATTTTGGTTATGAGACAGGTGATTCTGCAGCGAAGTGGAAAGGGACTTCTGAGGATGGTGACTCAGATTTTGATGAAATGTCTACAGAGAATGGTGTGTCTGAGGAGGGTCTAATGCTTCTGAAGCATGGTCAAAGGGTTATGAGAGGGAAATTGAGTTGAGGGATGCTATGGCGAAGTCGGGGAGGAAGAGTTCTAAGGGGAAAACTAAATGTCCCAAAAAGAGAAGTCATTTGCCAAGCAAAAGGTGGAATTATTGAAAGATGTTGCAATTACTGGTTATATTGAAAAGCCTTCTCCAAGTCCTAGGAAGGTTGGTGTGGTGGAAAAAGCTACCCTATGACTGGTCAGGAAAATGTGGGGGTTATGGAAAAAGCCCCAGTTGTGGATAATAGTCTTGGTGCAATTAATAACCTTCTTGGGTATGTGCCTATGGATATTCAAGGGATTGAAGGTTTCTAGTGCTCCAAGGATATTGATCCTAACCAGGGTCCCCCTAACTCTCATGTTAGCTCCTTGCAGGTAAAAGGGAATGTGGTGAAGGCTTAGAGGTTGGAAATGTTGGCAGATTTGGCTAACTTGCCAGACAAGCACAAGATTAAGGTGGAGGTCATCGAAGTGGAAGCTTCCCCTATTGAGGAGGAAGAGGAGCATAAAGAGGAGCCTAGGGATGTTCCTAGTAAGAATTTTGAGCCGAATACCGCGCCTCCTGTTAAATGGGATGAGGTGAATATGGGAATGTTTTGTAAGATGGTTGAGGATGGTACACGTAATTTGCTTTCTTTGGTAAAATGGTTGTTTTCAAAAGTAAAGGAGCTCAATCTCCAAGTAAGGAATTGGCAGGATGTCTATGTGGCACTGGTCCGTAGCAATCAAAAGTAATAAGCAATTAAAGGTAAGGTTAAATCTATGAATGTAATGCTTGATAAATTGGTTGTGGATGTTGATCGCCTAGGTGTAACTCATGAGGAGAGGATTTCCTCTTTGGAAATGTTGGTTCATAAGAATGTGGAGGAAATATTTGTTACTATTTAGGATTGGTAAGCTGTCAGATGATTTAAAGACTATATAGTGAACATAAGCAATAAATTCTTGAAGTCAACTGCCAAGGGTCTTTCGGTTTTAAATGAGAAAGCTTTGAAGTGGGCTGGTAAGCCCTTGGAGCTGGGTGAAATTGAGAAAGCTATGGAAGATGTGAATTGCTTGAACCTGATGGACAAAAATGTGGATTCTACACCAACTATGGAAAAGGATGTGGAGGCTGGTCCGTGTTTGTGGACGACGAGTAAGACCAAGAAGCGAGCTTCCATATCTTTTGATGAGTTCAAAGATGTTATGGAGATGCACAAGGGGGTCATTGAGGAAAATATGGCCTCGGTTAATGTCCTAGAAAAGAAGTTGTAGCATTGTACTGACTCTTTTGCTTGATCAACCTAGGTGTTGATGTTTTTGTTGTCGGTCTGCTGACGAGTTTCTTGGGTTTTATCTATTCTCAACATTTTGGTTTTTTGAGTTGTGGGTTGTCTTGGCTTAGTCTTTTATGCAGCTTTTTGTCTTTGTAAAGGGTTTTGGGGGCCCCTTCAAAACCTATTTTTCCTTATCAAAAACATTTTCCTCTAATTTAAAATTGCTACGCCCTTAATATTATTGTACATCGGGTTATGAATAGTCAGCTTGTGGCTATCTTAACTCTTTATTAAGTCATATTATCATTAGTATATTGTTATTTAGTTGTTTAGGTCGGCCTAAGTCTTATATAGGTGTGTCTAAGTCGGCCTATGTTATATCCTTGTCATAGATAGGTATATATAGGAGGTTGTGAGTCTTATTTCATCATCAAGTTGTGAAGTGTGTTCTCATCAGAGATATTTGGAGGTTTTCCCCCTCGAAGTGGCTTGTTATTCTCAGTTATTATCAAGTATTTGCAGCATATTTCATATCATATACTTCTATTGTGCAAGTTATTTCATAACAAGTGGTATCAGAGCATGATCTTGGCACCATAGAGGCAAGGTTTTTCTCAATTTTGGAGGCGATTTTGGGAAGAGCATATCTTTCAAATTTTGGGGAATTTTTTTTCTGATTTTTAAAGGGTTTTTGAAGAACATATTGAAGAAGCTACAGTCCAGATTTTAGAAGAATTGGAGCAGAATTAAGCAAATTATTACAGAATTAGTATTTCTACACTATTTTTTTGGAATCTACATATCTCGCACATCTTGTTGAATTGGAGTCTGATTTTTATTGGGTTTTTTAAGACATACTAAAGGAGATTACAGTACAAATTTGAGATAATTTAAGTTTCATTTGTGTGATTTATTTCAACATTAATGGTTTCCATCATGACGGGGCCTACAACAAGGGGTAGAAAGAATGCTGTCACTCTGGGGAAGACTCCTGATAAGGATGGTGAAACAATCGAGGATATTACTCATAATGAAGAAATCAATAAAGTCAAGAAAGAAATTTCCTCAACTAAGATGGATATGTGTGACCTAAGAGGAGATATGTCGGACATGAGAAACATGTTAAGCACCTAAATAGCTGAATCAAGAAAGGAGTTCTCAAGCGGCCAAGGTGAGAATTCTAGGTCAGCTACTACTAACACAAGCTTTAGTACTCCTATGGGATCTAGGAATTTATTTTCGAAGGTGGATATGCGCAAGTTTGATGGTAAGGATCCTCTAACATGGATAAACCAAATGGAGAATTTTTTTGAAGTACACCAAATCCAAAATGGATAAAAAGTCACGATGGCTTCCTTATATTTAGAACCAGATCAATTCACTTGGTATCGTTGGCTTTGCACTCATCGAGGTAAAAAGGGGCTCACCGTCTCATGGTCAATTTTTATAGAGGAACTCCAAGCACAATATAGCAATAGCGTCACAGACAACTTCTTCAGCCAGCTAGCTAAACTTCAACAAACAGGATCAGTTAAGGATTATATTCAACAATTCCAAAATCTATCCTTAAGGGTTGATTCAATTACGAAGGAAAACTTGAATGACTTATTCTTGGGTGGTCCCAAGGATCATATTCAACATGAGGTATGCATGTTTAACCCTAGTTCCATAAATGAGTCTTTTATCTTAGTACGCAGGGTAGAGGAGAAATATTTGATTCCTAACAAGCAAGGGGCTAATGTGACAAGAGAGAAAGGATATTCAACACAACCTACTAAGTTGACTCCACAAAAAATTGAGGAGAAAAGAGAAAAAGGCTTGTGTTTCAATTGTGATAGAAAATACAGTCGAGGACATAAATGTAGTGAAAAGAAATTGTTTTATATTGAAAGTCCCAATGAAGAAGAAGAGGAGGAACCCATACTAGAAGATGAAAGGGAGTCAAATGAGGAATCACATGATTCTCAACCAATCATTTCTTATCATCCACTCTCAGGTTTCAGTGCTCCGCAAACTCTCAAGGTGGTGGTGTTCCTAAAGAAGCAGAAGGTAACAGTGTTGATCGACTCAGGTAGTACTCATAATTTCATCAACAAAAAGTTAGCTACTCATCTAAATTGTTTCATATATCTAGCTCCAGAGTTTCAAGTTTTGATTGTAGATGGTGGTATAGTTAGTTGTTCAGGGAAGTGTCATAGCATTAAATTATCCATGGGAGATTATCAACTTGATACCCCAATGTATGTGATATCCATAGGTGCAACAGATATTGTTTTGGGAGTATAATGGCTTACTACATTATGAACAATTGAGATGAACTTCCAAGAACTATTCATGAGATTTCAATCAGAAGGAAAGCTAGTAGAGCTAAGGGGGTTGAAGGCAAAATCTCCACAAATGGTAAGCTCTCATCAAATGCAAAAGTTGTTTAAGAAAGGAGTGGATGGATTTGTGGCCCAACTATGTTCATTAGAAGTCTCTCAATCTATTACTCCTACTCATCCAGATTTGCAAGATATAATTGATCGTCACTTAGTTGTTCTTGGAGATATGCCTAAAGGACTTCCTCCTAAGAGGGATCATGATCATGCCATACAGTTAGTCCCAGGGAGCCAACCACCGAACATCAGGCCTTACAGGTATCCACACATACAAAAGAGTGAGATAGAAAAATTGTTGAAGAGATGCTAGAGGAATCATTAGGCATAGCCAAAGTGCTTACACCTTCGGTGGTGATGGTGCGTAAGAAGGATGATACTTGGTGCATGTGTCCAGATTATAGAGTGCTCAACATGTACACCATTAAAGATAAGTTTCCAATTCCAGTCATTGATGATTTGCTAGATGAATTAAATGGAGCTATGTTTTTTACCAAGTTAGATCTTAGATCTGGTTATCACCAAATTCGGATTAAGGAGGAGGATATTTGTAAGACAGATTTTGGACTCATGAGGGTCATTATGAATTTTGGTGATGCCATTTGGTCTTACCAATGCACCATCTACATTCCAAAGTTTGATGAATTCCATTTTTAAGAAGTTCTTGAGAAAGTTTGTGTTAGTATTCTTTGATGATATATTGATTTACAGCAAGACTTGGGAAGAACATTTGCAACATGTGGACCAAGCATTACAAATACTTGAAGATCATAAACTCTATGCTAAGCCATCCAAGTGTGCTTTTGGTCTTACAGAGGTGGAGTATTTGGGACACATAGTTTCACATGAAGGAGTAAAGGTGGACCCTAACAAAATTAAGGCTATCATGGAATGGCCTATTCCAAAAACCATTAAGAAACTGAGAGGATTCTTGGGATTGATAGGGTACTATAGAAGATTTGTGAAGAATTATGGTAGTATAGCAGCACCTCTCACCACTCTATTGAAGAAGGATTCTTTTCATTGGAGCGAGTGCATGTCTCTGACATTTGAGAGATTGAAGGAGGCTATGTGTACAACTCAGGACTTGCCACTCACGACTTCACCAAGGAATTCATTGTGGAATATGATGCTTCGGAAATGGGATAGGGCGTGCTCATGCAAGAAGGTCAAGCAATTGATTTAAGTCAATTAAAAGGTAAGAATCTACTAAAACCTATTTATGAGAAGGAAATGCTAGCAATACTCCATGCGGTGAAACAATGGCGGCCTTATCTATTGGGTAGACATTTCAAGGTTAAGACAGATCATGATAGCCTAAAATATTTTTTGGAACAATGACTATCTTCTGAAGAGCAACAAAAATGGGTCACTAAGATGTTAGGATATGATTTTGAGATTGTATATAAGAAAGGGAAAGAAAATATTGTCGCAGATGCTTGTCAAGGAAGGATGAGAAAGATGAAGCCTTATTGTGTGCCCTTTCAATATTACAAGCAAATTGGGTGGAGGAAGCCAAAGTAGAGTGGAAAAATGATGTTGCGACAAGTAATCTCATCGAGCAATTAAAAAGTGATCCTAGTAGTTCAGATAAGTTTTGTTGGAAGGGAGATACTCTTTGGTATAAAGAGCGTTTATATCTCTGCAAGAATTCCAACCTTAAAATCAAGATTCTCACAAAGTTGCACGAGTCTCCAGTGGGTGGTCATTCAGGATTGTTGAAGACATATCATCGCGTCAAGCAAGATTTCTTTTGGGAAGGGCTAAAGGGTGATGTTCAAAAGTTTGTGGCTGAATGTTTGGTGTGTCAAAGGCATAAAGGGAGACAATTAATACACCAGGTCTCTTGCAACCCTTATCTATTCCTAGCCAGTGTTGGGAAGAGATATCCATGGACTTCATCACAGGGCTTCCCAAATCTAAAGGTCATAATGTCATCATGGTGGTGGTTGATCGGCTCACTAAATATGCACATTTCATTGCATTAGCACATCCTTTTACAACAAGTGCAGTGGCTAAAGCTTTTTTGGAGAATATCCAAAAGCTACATGGTACACCTAAAGTTATTGTTAGTGATCGTGATCCTATCTTCACTAGTTACTTTTGGAAAGATTTATTCTCATGTTTGGGTACTCAATTGGCTCGAGCTCTTCATACCACCCTCAATCGATGGGCACACAGAGGTTGTTAATAAGTGTTTGGAAGGATATCTATGTTGTTTCACTTCGGAGAAATAGTCCATGGGTAGATTGGCTACCACTTGCGGAATGGTGGTATAACACTTCTTTTCATAGCTCATCAAAAATGTCTCCATTTTTGGCACTTTATGGATATCATCCTCCTTCCATCACATCATCAATTAAGGTGTCCCCAAGAGTTCAGGCAGTAGAAGACCACTTGCTTCATCAACAACAAGTACTTTCAGGACTTAAGGAGAATTTAGCCATGGCACAAAATCGAATGAAACAACGGGCAGACCAACATCACAGTGAAAGAATTTTTGAAGTTGGGGATTGGGTTTTCTTGTGATTGCAGCCGTATAAGCAAATCTCACTAAAGCAGCAAAGAAAGAATAATAAGTTGTCGCCAAAGTATTATGGTCCATACCAAATCATGCAGAAGATCGGTAGTATTGCCTACAAGCTTGAGTTGCCACCTACAACAAAGATACATCCAGTTTTTCATGTTTCCTGTTTGAAGAAGGTAATTGGGCATAATATTCCCACTCAAACAACACTTCCCGAGCTGGATGAAGAAGGGAGAATCATTTTGGAACCAGAGTGCATTCGTCAAACACGCACAAAGAAGCTGAGGAATAGAACTATCACTGAGTATCTCATCCAATGGAAGAATTTACCAGTTGAAGATGCCACATGGGAAGATGAGGAGTTCATTCAAAAGTTTCCAAACTTTATTAGCATTGAGGACCATGCTTCTTTGAAGAAGGTGGGCATGCTACGCCCTTAATATTATTGTACATCGGGTTATGAATAGTCGGCTTATGGCTATCTTAACTCTATTAAGTCATATTATCATTAGTATATTGTTATTTAGTTGTTTAGGTTGGCTTAAGTCTTATATAGGTGTGTCTAAGTCGGCCTAGGTGATATCCTTGGCATAAATAGGTATATATAGGAGGTTGTGAGTCTTATTTCATCATCAAGTTGTGAAGTGTGTTCTCATTAGAGATATTTGGAGGTTTGCCCCCTCAAAGTGGCTTGTTATTCTTAGTTATTATCAAGTATTTGCAACATATTTCATATCATATTCTTCTATTGTGCAAGTTATTTCATAACAAAAATTCCCATCTCTCTAAACTTGCCACATGGTGACAAGTGTCCTAGCCTATCCTCTACCCTCTTCTTACACGTGTCAGATCCCACCTACCCCAACTATCTGTTACACCCTCTTCCACAAATTTATGGCCTATCTACCCAAGGTGTGCTCATAGCTCATCCTTTCACCCTTTTTGAATCGTGACACTTGTCACAATGCTCTTGACCCTCACCACCACTCAATCTCCACCATTGATTAAGTTAATCAATCCTATCCCTTGATTCCCCTCATCTCACATCTATAAATTTAAGTCTCCTCCCCTCATTTTCGCATCTTGAGTTGACTTAGCTACATTATGCTTGTATTTTGAGTGAGCAATCCACATATCTTCAAGTGCAAATCCATCAAGACTTGGGTGCATCTTGAACTCAATCCATGGAGAGGAAGGTATAACTTAGTTTGTGCTTTGTTTATACTTTCATTTGAATATCATTTACTCTGTTTAGTTAGTGTATTTCCCTCTCACAAGTGTATTTATTCTTATGCTTCCATGATTTGAAGTTTCAACTACCATGTGATTGATGCAATGTTAAAAGAATATTCTAGATTATAGAACTTTAGGACTTTAGTTGTCTTAGTTGAAACTCTTCATGATATCACAACTAGAAGTGGGAAGAGTTTGCAAACTAGTTATTCTAAAAAAATTATCATTTTCAAGGAAAAAACATAATCTTTTAAGAACATGTACTAATTTTATAAATAAAATCACATGCGATTTCTAGATGAAATTACACCAATTTTTTTAATAAAATCAAAAAGGATTTATAGACAAAATCATGCCAATTTTATTCAAGGAAAATCAAGCAAGATCTTTTTGATGAAATTGGACCAAATTCTTCTAAGAATTGCACAAGTTTTTTTATCTTATGAATTTTTTTTGCAATTTTTTTACCCACGACTAGGGTAAAATTCACAACAAGGGATTATTTTACAAGTATTTTTTCAAAATATTTCAAGATTTTTTTTTTGATCTATTAGTTTTTCAAAAGAAAAAAAGTATTTTTATTTTTTAAATGGCATAAACTAGCCTAAAAATTTAGGATAGATTTGAAGGTGCAGTAAATTTCTTACCTTGGAAAGTTAAGAGTAACTTTGATGTTAGAAGAGAATGATCTATGAAATTTCATTAAAGACGAAGTGCTTTCACCTAAATATTCATAATAGTTGGCAACTCATAAAAATAAAAAGGTAAAGGTCAAGTAGATAATCGTTGATGTGCTAAAGGATAATTTAATTCCCAATTTATTTGAAAAGAAAATACAAACAAGGAGATGTTTGATGCTCTAGTTAATTTTTACAAAAGTGAAACAAAAATGATATTGCAAAACAGCTTAGATCCATAGAGATGACTAAATTTTATTCAATCACAAATTAACTAATGGAGACAACACTACAACATGACTAACTTATAGTAGTTAGAGAGAAGGTTGAAAATGAAAGTCTAGTGAACTTGTTATTGAATGGGTTCTTATCTTAATGGGAAGCATTTTGTTACACCTCGTCTCTTAGTTACCAAGTTACTTTTACCTTGTAAGTAAATATGATGATAAATGTTTATCAAAACTTTAACATGCTCAAATGGAGAATGAAATACTTAAGTATGTATTATGATGTTATTGCTTTTGAAGGAATGATTATGTTTTAATACTGATGGAAATGCAATGCATGAATATGTATTGTGATATGACTACTTTAATGCTTTGGTGAGGCAAATAGATATATGTGAACGGCTAACTACCTTGTTGATGTACTAAGTTGAATGCAAGAATAGGTTTGAACCTCCGAAAGAGAGGGGGAGTATCACTCATGAGAGGAGCTTCTACCGGTAACCCTTAATAAGCCTAACTAAGCATACACACACCCACATCCTAGATTGGGTTAGTTGAGTAAAGTTAGTTTGTGAAATCTAGTAAGTAATCTTTAGTCTTAGTTTGGGTATGTTTTGTGTGGTTTTATCTTTGAATGATCATGATTGGAATATGTATGTCTTTGTGTCAAATGAAAGTCCTTCTTCGTGTATTTACGTTTATATATTAATTGGTGAATGTATAGGCATGGGATGAATATATGTATATATAATGATAACTTGTGCATGTGAGTGTATACATGCATGCATATACAAAAGTAGAAATGCTTGTGTACCCATGCACAGATAAATCGTATGCAAGAGAATATCGATAAATATAAAGGATATAAATTTATTTATATATACTTCGTGTATATACATAGAATCAATGAATATATAAACATATGTTTTTGTGTGAATATTAGTATATCATGATATTTCTAGAGGATCTTTCACCATGATGTAAAATCCTCTCAATCTTTTGAACCCTCCCGAGAGCATGAACTTTAGGTCTTCATTCGTTCATGGCTATGCAAATCCTTCTCTGGTTAATCATGCTTGGGGTATGGATGACACTCTCTGTGATGGGCTCGACTTGGAAAATCTTCAGGGCAAAGCGTGCCCTAAAACTTCTACATTGCAACTTGAATCAAGCCCTAAGTTGTCTCTGCCAAATGCGATGCCTAGGGCTTCTAATTCAAAAAAACCTCCCCGCCAATGCCATTGCAACCTTCCACACCTGTTCATGAGGAAAGATCCATTCTACACAATGGTGATTCAGAATGAAAATAAAAATGGGCTCCCAAAGATGTAATGCGTTTCTCTAAGCTCTGCAATTGATGCGAAGGCCTTTGTTGGTAATGGACACAATGGGGGTGGTGTCTCTACATGCTAGAACTTTGATGGCAGTTACAAAGCAAGGACTATTGAATAGAGTAAGAATTGTCAATATTATAAGTTTGCTCTATGTAGGGTAGTTGGGTTGGTGACACCCCAGAGATACCTTCAAGCCATAATCAAAACCCTAAAGAGTTGTGGTTTGGTAAACTATCGCATACATATGCCACTCTGGGAGACAGGAGATACCACCAAAACTCTTCGAGGTCACCCCTTGATTTGCATTGTAGGAATACTCCACAAGCATCAAAGGCCTTCAAAACACTAGGAAATGGTAGCGACTATGAATTTGCAAAGAGGGAACAAAAACTCACTGGAGCAAAATATTGCAACAGGGATTCCAACATGGATCATGACTGGGGTGGGCCTATTCAAGGCATCAGTAAGCCTAGTGATATAAATTTTGAGGATGATATTAAAGCAAAGACTATAGAAAACTGCGATTAGTTTGTAGCACATGGGCTAATCTGTAGGTTTTGGCGTTTATGGCCAAGCCTTTTCTGAACTACATCAATGGATCTCCACATCATGGCAACTGTCACTTAAGCATGAGTTTGAAACATACCCTTGTGTCAAGGGATTTTTCATCACTGCATTTGATGATGTGGAGGATCAAAACACTATCCTTCATAATGTGGGCTTGGGACCAACATCTACTGTTGTCCAAACCATGGCACCCCAATTTCAACCCATCCATAGAAGCCTTCAATGTCAAACTAGTTTGGGTGTGTCTTCCAAACCTCCACTCCACTTTTGGAGCTGTGCATCCTTTGAAGCAATCAGAGATGCATTTGGCAACCATTTGGCGATTGACACCAAATCATCAAATATCATGCACACTACTTACACTTGGATTTTGGTTGATTTGGATAGTTCAAAAAATATTCCAACTGAGATAACCCTTAGATTGGATGGTCAATATTGGGTTCAACCTTTGGACTATGAAAGCATTCCTTTCAGGTGTTGGAGGTGCTTCAATACCGGCCACCTTGCTACACATTTCCCCTATTACAAATCCAAAGATTTGTGTTATGCCACATGGTGGAAGGATGCTACTCTAGATCATTACACAATAGCATCAAATATCCCTTTGGTGCATGGGAAACATGGTGAATGATTGGATGCACAACAAATGTCACCAATGGATCAAAGAAACTATCCCAAACTGGGGGATACTGCGACTGATGGGGTTAATTTGATGGAGGTAATAGACTCAGCTCATGACTCCCATTTGGGTCAGGTTGGTGTTTTGGGGTTGGATGCTACACTACAATTGAATGATACATCCAAAAATTTGGATTCATAGGAAACTTCAACCGATGACCTTTCACACACAAGCACAGGTAGGGATTCCATTACTCCCCATGCTACACCTAGAATTCCCCAACAATCTAGAGAAGATAACACTGAAGCTTGGGTGGAGGTAAAATGAAAAAGAAAAACTCTAGCACAAGCATGCTTTCCTCCCATAACATGCATCTACGCTCCCACTCTAAATGCAATGTAAAATATCCCAAAGAAAATGGGGGTTGGTCTGAAGTCAAGGACAAACTTGTATCTAGTGTGAGAAGGAAAACTTGTATCTTGATCTTTGTAATGTTCATTTTTTGATAATCAATAAACAAGATGTTGCCCCTTAGTAGCTACTTAACTATCATATATATATATATATATATATATATATATATATATATATATATATATATATATATACTATACTACTATATATATATATATATATATATATATATATATATATATATATATATATATACTATATATATATATATATATATATATATATATATATATACTGCTGCTCTTTCTTTCTCCTACCTATATATATATATATATATATATATATGTATATATATGTACATGTATATACATATATATTACTGTGTAATCATCAATAAATATGTTGGTATATATATCAAAGATTGGGATGCCCTACCTATATGATGAGTAAGATTGGGATGCGAACAACCTGCTTTAGGTCAACTCACGTTTGTAGTGCTTTCTTTTGTGTTTTGTTCATGCATATGATGTAACCCTAAGTGTTGTGTTTCTTGGCGTGTCTTTATGTTTTTGAGTTTTCTTTACATGACCCTTGTTGATCCATTGGTGCAAGGATGCAAAGAGAACAAATATGTCATGACATTATTCTATTTGTACCTTCATTCTTCTATATGTTGTAAACTTTTTTATTTTTTGTCTTGTGTTTTCATTTTAGGGGCAATGCAAGGAATTGAGACATTAAGGTCTCTTCCATGTTAACCCAAAAGCTTTTTTGTATTCTCTCTCTGTGCCATTCTTCCATTGTGTTCATTGTTCCATGAGTATTTGGGGAATGATGTCACTTCTGAGCTCTATTATATCACTATAGTAAATACGTATACTGACCTTGAATCTGTGTTCATATTCTATGATGATTATTGCATTACATTTGGGGGCAACCCCTTATCATAATGTAGCTTTATTTGGAAACATATCATTGGCATAGGGCTTTCGAAATAAGCTCTCATGACCTTTTTGTTGCATGAAATTTATCATTTTTTTACTTTAAAGTAATTTCTTACAGCATGGTATTTTGCAATTTCTTTAAAGTGGGGGTATACATTAGAATTATTTTTCTTCACTTTTTTCAGAGGCGTTGGACTTAGTGGTGTGTTAACATTGGCATTTTTGTGCTTCACTTTGTTCACATTCATTGAAATTATTGTAGTGTTAGCATAGAATTTTGATCATTTTGTAACACCTTATCATGTTGACATGGGTGCACACCTAGTGAAAAGCAGTCCTCACTAGACTTAGTGTTTTTCTTATTTAATTAGAAAATTATGTTTAGAAAATTATGTCTAATAAAGTGTAGATATACATTAACAATTTAAACTTATATTGCAACTCATCCATTGCAAGAGATAAGAAGAATTTTTTTATTGGATTTTAATTGAATAGTATAAATATAGATGTAAGGTATGAGAAATGTTATCGCTTTGAAATTGCACCCTTTGTCGAACACAATTCAAAATTAGAGTGATACAATAGGAATGATCTTAAGGTGTTGAACCTAGTCATTGAGATCAAACCTCTAGAGAAGGCTAGATCCTTTCTATATATAGATGCAAAGTGTTGGTCCAACCCAACATTAGTTAAACCTAAAAACTAATCCTATTCTACTTCTTCACAAGGGAAAAGGATTAAGAAGGATGTAAAAAAGGAAAAGAGGTGATGCACCTAGATTTCAATGAGTTTCCTCCTTTCTCACAACAACACAAAAAACTAACAAAACCACCTAAACACACACAAATCTCCATTTATTAATTGCTATAGCTATTATGGAGGTAGGATATCTAACAAAGACTACAAGGGAAATAAATCCATAATTGATTCCTATAAATCATTTATGCACAACATACATATCTAGAAGGCAACAAAATCATTCAAATATTAAGGTAAAAAAATTAGACAATGCATTAGAATTGAGAAGAGGTGAAACAAAGCACTTTTATTGATTCAAAGGCATTGAGCATGTTTATAGTAGGAGTGTTGCAAAGTATGCATTTCTTTTAAGAGAAACTAAGGTGGTGTTGGTTATTTTTTTAGAACCAAACTTAATCTCAATCCTAACCTATGAGCTTGCCACAACTCAATTATTAGCTAAGCTGAGGATTGGCCAACACCTAAGGGAAGTATAACTAGTACTTCACTTCTTCTCTTCAAGCTCTGTGAGACCCAGGGAGGGTAATCCCATGCATACTCATAATATCTCACCTTAGAGTATTTCTTCACACAAATGCACTATCCAGGAAAATTACATTAGCAAAGGCTCGGCAGACGTCAAATAAAAGTATTACTTGTTTCTAAGAGTGCAATACATACTTAAAATTGGGACAATATAGTTTAAAGAATTTTGTGTATCATTCTTCGTCTTGAATCCTAGGCCCAATTCAATACTGGCTCAATTGACTACAAGATATACTAATGAAACAATTAGTGCCTTATCTAAGATAGGTAAGTAGTTATGACTTGTAAAGAATCATTAATACAATTTTGATTGAACTTCAAAAATTAATGGACTATTAGAATGTTACTTTGTAACATCTATCTCACTGTGTCTGCAAAATATCACTTCCTTATTTTATCCTATATCACTTTCTTACAACCTCATGAGCTCATTTTAGTGTTTAATTAGTTCATTAAACTGAAGCATAAAACAAATTCATACATTTTGTGCAAATGAAAAAAAGAAAAATGAAACTGCCATTGACACCTTCATTCATAACTCTGACAGAAAACATATAGGAGAGCAACATTTGGAAACAAAATTCTTCATTTATGACATTTCTTTGTCAAGCCACATTTAAGATTCATATACACTATAACTTTCATCTTCAATTTCCTTCTGATATATTTACTAGAGTATCCATTTACATCTATTCTTCTTTTAGAGCATAGTATTTACTGTGACCGTGTCTAGACTCAAAATTCTGAACTCCCTCCTCTCAGACATGAAATCCCCTTTATATAAGTAGGGGAGCGACAAGCACCCAGCTGAATTACAATTTCATTTTCATTTGAGTTCATTTCAAAAACCTAATTTCAACTGACTCCTTGAAGAACTCCTAGGCGGTTTCATAGGCAATCAGTTGAGAACGAGGGAGGACAAAAAGGAAAATAAATGTGTAAAACACCAATAGTTGTTGTCACAGTATTCGTTGTTTGAAACAAAAAATATTTCAACCATATCTTCTCAAAGACCTCCACATCAGCAAGGGAAAGAAAAAGACAAACCATGGACACATGAAAACAAATACCTCCTATGCAAAGACTGCGGTGTCATCAAAAACTAAACTAACCAATGACCCTATTCAAAGTCATCGACATCCAAAAATGCCCAACCACTCCTAGTCCTTGTTGCAATTGGAGGGATTATCAGCACATCGTCATTATAGCTATCGTATGGCACTAGAGAATGGATTTACTAGACATAGTTCGAGTTTGTATCAGCTTTAGCATCCAAAGGAGTATCAGAAAGCACAATAAGAGAATTGTGTTTTCCTAGGCTAGTCCTATAGCTTTTCTCCTTTCTGGCCTTCTTCACTGGCAACACCAGTTTCTTTCCTTTAAGCTCAGTCGCTTCTCCTGGAAGGGTCCTATTCCTCAAGTGGTAAGTACTCTACACAATTGACTTTTTTTTATGGCCTCCAGCCCTCCTTTTTCCCTTTGAAACTTCAAGGGAAACCATGGCTTCCAGCTCATTCACGTCTTCATGGCACTTAGACATTCTCAACCTACTAGATCTCCTAACATGCAGAATTGTCACACCAATTTTTCCAATTTTGTCAAAGCTAGCAAAATGATAATTAAAAGGTTTTTTCATTCAATACCCACAGGAAAAGCACCACAATCCTAGTGATTACAAGAAGTTCAAGCAATAGAAGTCCTAAGTAGACCAGAGAACCCAATTTCATACCAACCCACCCAGGACGAGAAAATTCCATTGCAAATAGACCAACAATCTCTCACACTTTGCCTCACATATACTGTAGACTAAAAAGATAGTGAGAATAATCAACGATCATCTATTAAGAAATAACTTGCACAATAGAAGAATATGATATGAAATATGCTGCAAATACTTGAAAATAACTAAGAATAACAAGCCACTTCGAGGGGCCAAACCTCCAAATATCTCTAATGAGAACACACTTCACAACTTATGATGAAATAAGACTCACAACCTCCTATATATACCTATTTATGCCAAGGATATCACCTAGGCCGACTTAGACACACCTATATAAGACTTAGGTCCACCTAAACAACTAAATAACGATATACTAATGATAATATGACTTAATAGAGAGTTAAGATAGCCACAAGCCGACTATTCATAACCCAATGTACCATAATATTAAGGGCATAGCATGCCTCCCTTCTTCAAAGAAGCATTGTCCTCAATGCTAATCAAGTTTGGAAACTTTTGAATGAACTCCTCATCTTCCCATGTGGCATCTTCAACTGGTAAATTCTTCCATTGGATGAGATACTCAGTGATAGTTCTATTCCTCATTTTGTGCGTGTTTGACGAATGCACTGTTCCAAAATGATTCTTCCTTCTTCATCGAGCTTGGAAGTGTTGTTTGAGTGGGAATATTATGCCCAATTACCTTCTTCAAACAGGAAACATGAAAAACTAGATGTATCTTTATTGTTGGTGGCAACTCAAGCTTGTAGGCAACACTACCGATCTTCTCGCATGATTTGGTATGGACCATAATACTTTGGAGACATTATTATTTTTTTGCTGCTTTAGTGAGATTTTCTTATAAGGTTGCAATTTAAGAAGACCCAATCCCCAACTTCAAAACTTCTTTCACTACGATGTTGGTCTGCCTATTGTTTCATTCGATTTTGTGCCATGGCTAAATTCTCCTTGAGTCCTGAAAGTACTTGTTGTTGATGAAGCAAGTGGTCTTCTACTGCCTGAACTCTTGGGGACACCTTAATTGATGATGTGATGGAAGAAGGATGATATCCATAAAGTGCCAAAAATGGAGACATTTTTGATGAGCTATGAAAAGAAGTGTTATACCACCATTCCACAAGTGGTAGCCAATCTACCCACTGAGACTGTTTCTCTGAAGTGCAGCAACGCAGATATCCTTCTAAACACTTATTAACAACCTCTGTTTGCCCATCTAATTGAGGGTGGTATGAAGAGATCAGAGCCAATTGAGTACCCAAACATGAGAATAAATATTTCCAAAAGTGACTAGTGAAGATAGGATCACGATCACTAACAATAACTTTAGGTGTACCATGTAGCTTTTGGATATTCTCCAAAAAAGCTTTATCCATTGCACTTGTTGTAAAAGGATGTGCTAATGCAATGAAATGTGCATATTTAGTGAGTCGATCAACTACCACCATGATGACATTATGACCTTTAGATTTGGGAAGCCCTGTGATGAAGTCCATGGATACCTCTTCCCAACACTAGCTAGGAATAGATAAGGGTTGCAGGAGACCTGGTGTCTTAATTGTCTCCCCTTTATGCCTTTGACACACCAAACATTCAGCCACAAATTTTTGAACATAACCCTTTAGCCCTTCCCAAAAGAAATCTTGCTTGACTCAATAATATGTCTTCAAAAATCCTGAATGACCACCCACTGGAGACTCATGCAACTCTACGAGAATCTTGATTTTAAGGTTGGAATTCTTGCAGAGATACAAACACTCTTTATACCAAAGAGTATCTCCCTTCCAACAAAACTTATCTAAACTACTAGGATCACTTTTTAATTGCTCGATGAGATTACTTGTTGCAACATCATTTTTCCACTCTACTTTGGCTTCCGCCACCCAATTTGCTTGTAATATTGCAAGGGCACACAATAAGGCTTCATCTTTCTCGTCCTTCCTTGACAGTGCATTTGCGATAATATTTTCTTTCCCTTTCTTATATACAATCTCAAAGTCATATCCTAAAATCTTAGTGACCCATTTTTGTTGCTCTTCAGAAGATAGTCATTGTTCCAAAAAATATTTTAGGTTATTATGATCTGTCTTAACCTTGAAATGTCTACCCAATAGATAAGGCCGTCATTGTTTCACTATATGGAGTATTGCTAGCATTTGCTTCTCATAAATAGGTTTTAGTTGATTCTTGCCTTTTAATTGGCGACTCTCAAAAGCAATTGCTCGACCTTCTTGCATGAGCACTGCTCCTATCCCATTCCCAGAAGCATCGCATTCCACAATGAATTCCTTGGTGAAGTCAGGAGTGGCAAGTACTGGAGTTGTACACATAGCCTCCTTCAATCTCTCAAATGTTGTATTGGCAGACTCATTCCAATGAAAAGAATCCTTCTTCAATAGAGTGGTGAGAGGTGCTGCTATACTACCATAATTATTCACAAATCTTCTATAGTACCCTGTCAATCCCAAGAATCCTCTCAGTTTCTTAATGGTTTTTGGAATAGGCCATTCCATGATAGCCTTAATTTTGTTAGGGTCCACCTTTACTCCTTCATGTGAAACTATGTGTCCCAAATACTCCACCTCTGTAAGACCAAAAGCACACTTGGATGGCTTAGCATAGAGTTTATGATCTTCAAGTATTTGTAATGCTTGGTCCACATGTTGCAAATGTTCTTCCTAAGTCTTGCTATAAATCAAGATATCATCAAAGAATACTAGCACAAACTTTCGCAAGAACTTCTTAAAAATGGAATTCATCAAACTTTGGAATGTAGATGGTGCATTGGTAAGACCAAATGGCATCACAAAAAATTCATAATGACCCTCATGAGTCTGAAATGTTGTCTTACAAATATCTTCCTTCTTAATCCGAATTTGGTGATAACCAGATCTAAGATCTAACTTGGTAAAAAACATAGCTCCATTTAATTCATCTAGCAAATCATCAATGACTGGAATTGGAAACTTATCTTTAATGGTGTACATGTTGAGCACTCTATAATTTGGACACATGCGCCAAGTATCATCCTTCTTACGTACCATCACCACAGGCGAGGAGTAAGCACTTTGGCTATGCTTGATGATTCCTGCCTCTAGCATCTCTTCAACAATTTTTTCTATCTCACTCTTTTGTATGTGTGGATACCTGTAAGGCCTGATGTTTGGTGGTTGGCTCCCTGGGACTAACTGTATGGCATGATCATGATCCCTCTTAGGAGGAAGTCCTTTAGGCATATCTCCAAGAACAATTGAGTGACGATCAATTATAGCTTGCAAATCTGGATGAGTAGGAGTATTAGATTGAGAGACTTCTAATGAACATAGTTGGGCCACAAATCCATCCACTCCTTTCTTAAGCAAATTTTGCATTTGATGAGAGCTTACCATTTGTGGAGATTTTTCCTTCAACCCTCTTAGCTCTACTAGCCTTCCTTCTGATTGAAATCTCATGAATAGTTCTTGGAAGTTCATCTCAATTGTTCCTAATGTAGTAAGCCATTGTACTCCCAAAACAATATCTGCTGCACCCATGGATATTGCATACATTGGGGTATCAAGTTGATAATCTCCCATGGATAATTTAATGCTATGACACTTCCCTGAACAACTAACTATACCACCATCCAATCAAAACTTGAAACTTTGGAGCTAGATATATGAAACAATTTAGACGAGTAGCTAACTTTTTGTTGATGAAATTATGAGTACTACGAGTGATCAACACTTAATACCTTCTCGCTTCTTTAGGAACCCCACCACCTTGAGAGTTTGTGGAGCATCAAACCCGAGAGTGCATGACAAGAAATGATTGGTTGAGAATCATGTGATTCTCATTTGACTCCCTTTCATCTTCTAGTATGGGTTCCTCCTCTTCTTCCTCATTGGGACCTTCAATATAAAACAATTTATTTTCACTACATTTATGTCCTCGACTATATTTGCTATCACAATTGAAACACAATCCTTTTGCTCTTTTCTCCTCAATTTTTTGTGGAGTCAACTTAGTAGGTTGTGTTGAATATCCTTTCTCTCTTGTCACATTAGCCCCTTGCTTCTTAGGAATCAAATACTTCTCCTCTACCCTGCGTGCTAAGACAGAAGACTCATTTATGGAACTAGGGCTAAACATGCATACCTCATGTTTAATGTGATCCTTGGGACCACCCAAGAATAAGTCATTCAAGTTTTCCTCCGTAATTGAATCCACCCTTAAGGATAGATTTTGGAATTGCTGAATATAATCCTTAACTGATCCTGTTTGTTGAAGTTTAGCTAGCTAGCTGAAGAAGTTGTCTATGACGCTATTGCTATATTGTGCTTGGAGTTCCTCTATAAAAATTGACCATGAGATGGTGAGCCCCTTTTTCCTTTGATGAGTGCAAAGCCAACGATACCAAATGAATTGATCTGGTTCTAAATATAGGGAAGCCATCGTGACCTTTTGTCCATTTGGGATTTGGTGTACTTCAAAAAAATTCTCCATTTGGTTTATCCATGTGAGAGGATCCTTACCATCGAACTTGCGCATATCCACCTTTGGAAATAAATTCCTAGATCCCATAGGAGTACTAAAGCTTGTGTCCATGGTAGCTGACCTAGAATTTTCACCTTGGGCACTTGAGAACTCCTTTCTTTGTTCAGCCATGTAGGTGCTTAACATGTTTTGTATGTCCGATATATCTCCTCTTAGGTCACACATATCCATCTTCATTGAGGAAATGTCTTACTTGACCTTATTGATTTCCTCATTATGAGTAACATCCTCGATTGTTTCACCGTCCTTGTCAGGAGTCTTCCCCGGAGTGACAACATTCTTTTTACCCCTTGTTCCAAGCCCCGGCATGATGGAAACCACTAATGTTGAAATAAATCACAAAAAAGAAACTTAAATTCTCTAAAAATTTTATTGTAATATCCTTTGGTATGTCTTCAAAAACCCAATAAAAATCAGACTTTAATTCAACAAGATGTGCGAGATATGTAGATTCCAAAAAAATAGTGTAGAAACCCTAATTCTCAAATAATTCGCTTAGTTCTGCTCCAATTCTTCTGAAATTTGGAATGTAGCTTCTTGAATATGTTCTTCAACAACCCTTTAAAAATCAGAAAAAAAAAATTTTCCAAAATCTGAAAGATATGCTCTTCCCAAAATCGCCTCCAAAATTGAGAAAAACCTTGCCTCTATGGTGCCAAGATCATGCTCTGATACCACTTGTTAAGAAATAACTTGCACAATAGAAGAATATGATATGAAATATGCTGCAAATACTTGATAATAACTGAGAATAACAAGCCACTTCGAGGGGGAAAACTTCCAAATATATATATACCTTGATGATGAAATAAGACTCACAGCCTCCTATATATACCTATTTATGCCAAGGATATCACTTAGGCTGACTTAGACACACCTATATAAGACTTAGGCTGACCTAAAAAACTAAATAGCAATATACTAATGATAATATGACTTAATAGAGAGTTAAGATAGCCACAAGCCGACTATTCACGATGTACCATAATATTAAGGGCATAGCATCATCCTGCATTAAATAGAAATTTCAAGCATATAGAATCAATGATGAAGAACTCCTTGCGTGAACGAATTGGTGACTTATTAGTTTGGCTCTAAATCTGTGTCATTCATCTAAGAGAAATTAAATTTTCATCTGAGGTGGCCATGAGCATCGTTTTTCAACCATTATCAACTTGCTCCTTGAAAGCAACAATGCTATCTCAAACATTGACATGTTATTCTCTAACCTTGATTAATCATGTGTCCTAACAATTAGCATGTATCGCCAACCTAATTCGTGCTCTTCATTACTATCGACAAAGGATATCAGGCCAGTTTTTCTTAGAGTGAAATATTTTTTGTATGCTTTATCGCTAATTTTTCCCAAATTTTGAGGTGCTATTAGCGATGAGGTTACTTATGTGATGATTTCCAGTCCATTGGATCATCCTGCTTTAAGACTTTATCAATGGTCCTCCAATTCTTTCACTAATTCCCTTTTTGCTTTGCGCAAGATCCCCAAGATCCTGCCACGTTACCCCTTTCATTAATGGTCATTGCTTGTCACTGATTCACTTAATCATCGCTCAACTCCATCAACGATGCAGACATTCCTGTGATGACATTTAGCCCCTGATTCTATGGCCTAACCTCCGTTCACATTTGTCCCTTCATCGTGCATCGCTAATTCAAACTTCACGCCTAGGATTCCATCGACAACGAGAGATATTATGGAGGCACCAGTTCTTAGACACGTGCACCTGTATAAAACGAATGGCACAAAAGATATCGCCCATAGGATTATATCAAATTAACGAAAGAAAAACCATTTTTAGAAGGTGCCCATCGCTTATCACTAATTTAGAACTTAAGTTCTGAAATGAATCTGCGATGAATGATAAGGCCTCCATTCATTGCTAATTCTCCTCATACATTATGCTAGCAATTAGCGATGAACAGTTTACAACATTTATAGGGTTCATCACATATCGTGAATTCAAGAATTACATTTTAAAACATATCCATGATCACACAGTGTCACATCATATCACTCATTGCTACTTCATTTATTTCTTTTAATGGTCATCTGCGATGAGCAATAATAACATAAGGCTAAGGACATTGCTCATCGCTATTACAAATTTGAAGGATCAAAAACCATTAGTGATGAGCAATATCAAAGGAAGAAACTGTTCATCGCTCGTCGCTAATTCAAGGTGTAGACCCATGAATGAATTAGCAATGAGCGATACAACTATGAGGGCCATCGAAACTTAAGTGGAAGTTTTGGAAGTTTTTAGGCACATGCTCATAAGTTGTTCTAAAAGAGAGGACTTCTCTAGGGTGACATGAGAACAGTAGGCTTGAGACTTAGGAATCACGCAAAACAAAGGATGTAATGATCAAAAAGATCCTTTCCCTAACCCTATAGAGACAGGTGATTCAGACCTAGACATGAGAAGGGCTAGTCACATGATGACATAAACATGAAAAATTATTTTTTTGTGACATTACACAACTAGCAACAAAATAGAATGTCGAGCAACTAAAAATAAACAAAACCCTAAACCTCATATAAGAACCCTGCATTAGATGTAACAAAGATTTTTAGACAAAAATTCCTAGGGTTTTAATATGAGCACTTTAGATCTTGCAAAAAGTCAAACGTGCATCAGAAAGAACTCCTTAAAAAATGAGGATGATTGGCCTTTTATTCTAGAAAAGGTATTGGAAGCTATAAAAAATTTGGTAGACTAGAGAGAAGCACTAGATGCAATATCCATCAATGTGTTGAAGACAATTGTCCTCTAAAAATTTGATTTGATTGATTGGAAGGCATGAAATAATATTCTCTACACCTTTTCATACCTCTGCATTAATGATATTTAGGGATTAGTGTAGATGACAAAACATGTTGCCTACAAATACAATATAGGTAACTTGGAGAATGACATTTTTGACTTTGGACCTACAAATAATAACCAAGGTATGAGCGTGCATATTTTTTTTTGAGATATGATTTTTGGTTTTCATTGGATTGAATTTGGTGGTTGGAGGGTATTGGAAAGGATTAATTGTAATATAATCATCGACATCAAATTCTCATACCTTTGCAAATATTGGAAGTGTAACTAGATATTTTGTGAGAAATACAATTTGAACTTTTGGGTTTAAGGTGTCTCAACCTAAGTCCTAACAATATTTTTGGGATAAATATTTGTGAAAATATTGATATATCCTAAGTTTCCAACTATAAACATTGACATAGCACTTTGTGGGACCCATCGGGGAGTGTTATATCCTCATGCAAGGTGCGGAGCTCAACAAAGTGCCACTTGTCACCTAGGCACTTCATAGAAGCATTGTTGTTTGTGCCTACTTCATGGAGGTGCACCATAGTAACACTTGTCACTTAGGCACTCATTTGGATAGAGGAGTTGGTAAAAAAACTTGAGTTGCACAAAGGTGACATGTCAAGGCATGTTGAGTTAACTATGACATGTACC
This sequence comes from Sequoia sempervirens, assembly GCA_007258455.2. NCBI lineage: Eukaryota > Viridiplantae > Streptophyta > Pinopsida > Cupressales > Cupressaceae > Sequoia > Sequoia sempervirens. The sequence goes on along the minus strand of VDFB02193867.1, from coordinate 482,267,843 downwards.
TACTTTTGTGGAAGTTGGTGCCCACTTTGAAAAGTCGAGATTGGAAGTTGCTATTTGCAATTAGATTTGTGCATGAATGCAATTTATATTCCTAGTTGAGTCAAACTTGGAATATGGATGCCCATATTTTTGACAGGTGCTTTTTTTCATGTGCATGTTGCATGTTGTTGCATGCTTCTTGTTGCATGTTCATGTATGGGCATGGGATTAAGGAAACTTCTATCTTGGGCACTGTATACTAATACAAGTGTTTTGCTAGAGTAGTTATGCGAGAAGAGTTGGCCATAGGGGTTATGTTCCCAAAATTCTACCAAAGATGGAACAAGATGTAAATCCCCTGTAATGGCCTTGGTCTTGGAGAATGTATTGTAACTATTTTGTTAATGAATAATGTATTGGCTTTGTGGTTTTGGAGTGTGTAGTTTTTTACTTGAAAGGACTTTCACACGTAAATCCATGTGTTCTTTCTCTTCTATCTTATTCTTCTTGGATGTTTCTATGTGTCTGTTATGCTATTGAAACCACTTGATATGTAAAGATCTAAAATTACTTGCAAACTCTTTTCTTGAAGAATTAACAATGGGAAAATAACTATGTCCACTTTCACTTTAAGGCATAGTAGTAAATGATTTTGAGGTTCCTAAATTGTAATGAATGTTACTAAAGGCACATACTGATCCTAGATGGCTTTCTAGGATGTCCACTTTTCCCTTCAAAACTCACCTGTGAGAAAGACACTTGAAATTAAATTTGTGGAAAAGACCTAAGGAATTGAGTATACTAACCCCACTAACCTTCAATATTCAGTCTAGATGGAAATTTCTTCTCATTACATTAGCAAATAAAGACATTGTCATGGATTAGGATTGCTCAAAATGGATGACATCAACACTATGTCAACTAGAGGGATGATGTCAACATGGCATCATCATTAGAAATCTTGTTGGGAAATGTAAGTTAACCAATCTCAAATGCAGCCTTGGAAAGATCTAGTTCACATGGGTAAGGTATCTCCATAGATGAGGATGACATTAGCAATGCATATGATTTGGATGGTCTGCAAGAAAAATAAGTGATTCAGTTTGAGATAGATTTGGAAGGACTTGGTTCAATTGGTTGAGGAAAGTCCATAGATGAAGTTATAATGGCATCAACAAGGCTGAGTAAAAAAATTTCTAAGTGAATCCAACAAGTGAATTTTTTTTATTGATGAACGATTCACATGGGCCCTAAACTTTTGCAAATCATTAAATTGGCTTCATAAATGGTCATGTATGGATAATATTAATAGAGTTGAATAATTAACTTTGAAAAGGATCAATTTAGATGGAGGCTAGGTTCCCATAAGCATCAAGATTTGCAAATATTAAAATTTGTCTTAATGGTGATCAATGTGTGGAAATATAAGTAAATTGGTCATGTGAGAAAATGAGATTAAACTAGACCTAATAATTTAAGGCGAGAAATTCAGTTGGACATCAGATTATGCCAAAAGGTTAACTTAGTTATTTTCTTCATTTCTTGTCCTTTTATGATGATTTTAAGCTCGTCAAGACCTTAAGGGGAAAACTAATTGAACCAAACCTAGTTCAATTGGATAGGTAAAATCCACAAGCTAAAATCTCCTTTTACCTTAGAGAATGCTAAGAAACTTCCAAAAGGATCAAGGCCCAATTTATTTTTATTTTTTTAGACTGCAGGAATTGGGTAGAATGACCCCCTATAAACTGTAGTGCACCTAGTAAACTTTTTAACGTGACCGGCGGCGCTGGTGTGACACGCCCTCCGATACCACAAGGGTGGGGGAGACTGGAACTTGTGACCAACCTCCTGCTACAGGAAAGATTTAGCCAACCAAGCTAGGGCCCCAACCCTAATCAAGGCCCAATTTTCAATACTCTACCTAATCATGATTATTTTTTGATATAGGACCACTCAAATTTAACATCTAAAAAAAAACATGACTATTTTAGTGATAAAAAAAAAAAAATCAATTTTTTGGTAATCTCTATGAGGGGTGTTTTCTTACTAAAAATTAGGATCTATTAGCCTTATCAGTTCATTGGACATGGAGTCACAATGACCTTACAAAAAATTGAAAGGACATGCCACAAAAAACATCAAAACAAGAAAAAACATGTGCATACTATACTTGGAAGAAAAAATAACTAAATTGGATATTCCCCTAAGGAGAATATAGCTCATGTGCAACAATACTTCTTGGAAAACAACTAGCTAATAATTGTAGTGTTGTAAATTGTCACCCTTGAAAATTTCACACTAATTTTTGCTCCCCCTTAAGTGATTGGACCTAATTATACACATAATTTCATAAATTATGCATCCAATGGCCCATTCTAACATTTATTAAGAAATTAAATGTGTAAGACCCAAGTATACATTTAATGTTTTTCTCCTAACACTTTAGATCCCAAAAATTAAGGGATCTCGATTAGGGTATCCTTGCACCCTAGTCCTCTTAATGTGGGCCCAAAATTCAAAGTGTTGGTAGTAATATTTTAAAATTTGAAATTCAAATTCTGGTTATTGGCCATCGAAATTTAATTTTCAAGAAGTCAGAGAAATTTCATATAAATACTAAGTATTTTCACAATTTTAAATAACAACAAGAAAAGAAAGCAATGATAAGGATATTTAAAAGCAATCATTATCAAGTCAAGAGTAGTAAAGATAAATATCATTGTAACATTTCATTCTCAAAGCATCATGTCAAATTTTAGGTAAGTTTGTTCATGTTTATGCATACATTTTGTTTGTGAGGACTAATAGTTGTAGGTCTTCAAAGTAATCAAAGCCAAATTGCAATCAAGCCTTGAGGTGATGTGCATGGCTTCAGCCCTTCAAGGATAATAGGTCAAATTGGTGAGTTGTATCCAATTTTTTATTCATCATTCATTTGTCATTTAGCCTCAATCCCTCAAAAGGATAAGCTCTCCTTATCATCAATTTTGTCATTGTAGAGGTAGAAACACCAACATGGGGTTTGACTGAGGCAAGCCTCTATATGGCACAACCCTTCCTCTCCTTTCGAATGTGCAGGTATGAATTTGAAGAGGATTAAAAAAATATTTGAAGATAATTCACTCATTCATGCGTACAAGCCCTGGAACTTGACAAGATATGAAAACTACAATATCTTAACAATTAACGAAGATCTGAAAAATGGGATCTAGGAGGAAGAAGCTATAGATTGAGGACCTAAGGACTGCAAAATAATATTTCAATTTTAGATACCTAGACTAGGGCGCCCTTGCACCCTAGTCAACTAAAAATTAGCTCAGATTTGAATCACAAGTGCACACATATCTGCTTTCTCTAATTTGTTCATTTCTAGTCTTTAAATCTAGTTGTCGCTTTCAAGTTTTGTTGTATTCATATCAAAATAGTGCATTCCCTGTCACATAGTTGCATTTTTGCATTTTCATTTCAAATCCATTTCCAAATCAATAATCATCATCATCATCACACAAAAGGGGTTGATTGAATCACCTTTCAAGTTGCAAGTCAATTTCATTGTGAAGCCCTTTACTCTAGATGAAATATCATACGAAAAGTGGCCAATTGATCCTAGTGAAATTGTCACCCTTGATAGTTTCACACTATGATTTTCTCCCCCTTAATTGATTAGACCTAGTTATACACCTAATTTTCTAGATTATACATTCCATGTTTCACTTTAACATTTATCAAAAAATTAAATGTGCAAGACCTAAGTATATGTTTCTAATGTTTTTATCCCTACACTTTTGATCTCAAAAAATAAGGTATTTGGACTAGGGCATCCTTGCGCCCTAGTCCTCTTAACGTGGAGCCAAAATTCAAAGTGTTGGTGGTAGTAATTTGATAATTGAAATTCAAATTTCGATTGTCGACCATCGAGATTTAAGTTTCAAGAAATTGGAGTAATTACATACCCTACATGCACTTCATGGTTTCACACAGTTTTAGTGTACTTGTCATGGCTCTCTTTTATCAACATTATGGCAGTGTTTCTACTATTGGTGCTAATGCTTCATTGGTTTTGTTTTTTGGAGTGATCTATGTATTTAGTTATTGCTCCTATGTTCTAATTAGATGCAACGTACATTGATGGTTGGTTACCCATGCATTTCAATGAGATGGAGCATTTACCATATGGACACTCTTGCATTAATATTTTTAGAGGCAACCTTCCATTTTCACTTGATCAGTGTTCTTCAGACTATTGGTACCTATATTTTCAACTTACAGTTTACATGTTGAATAGTATCATTGGGGCCACTCGTGCAAATTCATGTACCATCTATATCTTCAACTTCCAAATGTTTGCCTTTATTTACCATCTGATTCAAGTAGTGGCATTGGAGACACTCATGCAAAATATTCTCCTTTCGATCCTGACACTTGTATCTTCGAGTTCTAGATGTTTGCCTTTATTTTCCATCTGATTCATGTAGTGTCGTTAGGTGCACTCATGTAGATTCTTGTTATCGTGATCCTAATCATCATTTATTTCAAAGGAGGTTTTTCATTTCAACACTATATGAGTCATCATCCAACAATTGTCTATAGCTTCTTCATGCTCAAATGATGTTCTACATGTTCCTCTTTTTTTGGATATTATTTTGGTTGGAGGCTTCTACGTCCTTCACCTTGATTTGGAGGTTTCTCCAGCTGCTGTGGACTAGGTATCTTTTTAACCAGAAGATACTCCGTTGAGTGAAGAGTTTCCTCTTCTGACACACATAAGCTTTTAGCTTTGGCCTCGCGGCTAGTGTCATTGGCTGATGAAGATGAGTCTTCTGGAATAATGCGTTTAAGCATTTTTGTAGCCATTTCGCTGGTAAGAGCGTCAGGGATATGATTATCTTTACCTCGAATAATCTCGACCTGATAGTTGTACTGTCCAAGATATAACTGCCATCTAATTAGTCTTTGAGAAGGCAAGCAGTTAGCAAAATTATTCTTCAAAAAGCTCTTGAAATAAATACTATCAGTCCTGACTATTATAGGATGAGTATAAAGAAACATATTTAATCTTCTGAAAGATTTAAGAACAGCAAATGTTTATTTTTCATAAGTAGCATAATTCAGTTCAGCTCCTTTCCAAGATCTAGAGAGATATTTGACTACTCGTTCATCAGTTTTAGTTGGCCACCTGCAAGTAACACAACATCCCCAAAAATGATTACTAGCATCAGTTGCTATAATGACTTCTTGACCAGGTTCTGGTAGTTTATGCTTGGGAAGGTTTTTAATGATGTCTTTCAGGTGCCTAATGTATTCAGTATCCTGAGTTGTCCATTTCCATTTCTTGCCAGTTATTTTGACGTAGAGAGGTGCAAGCCATTCAGCACATTTAGGTATGAATTCTCTACAGTAGTTTACAGTTCCTAGGAAACGTTGTAACTGTTCTGCATTTTCCATTTTGTCAGGGAAATCTTTACAAGCTTTTTCTGCGATGTGAGGTTGCATACAAACTTCTCCCTTTTCTATGGTTTGACCTAGGAAGTCGATCTTAGCTTTGGCAAAGAAAACTTTCTTGCTTCCGAGTATAAGACCATGTTTAATGATCTTTTCAGCGACTAAGAACAGGTGTTGTAAATGTTCTTTCTCATTGTGTGAGAAGACTAATATATCATCTATGTATACTGCAACAAAGTCGTATAGGTCTGAGAAGATTTCATCCATTCTTCTCTGAAAGATGTTTGGTGCTTGCTTTATGCCAAAAGGAACTACTAACCATTCGTACTGACCAAACGAAGTACTAAAAGTTGTTAGTGGAACAAATTCAGGGGTCATCATTATCTGCCAAAAGCCTGATTTACAATCAAACTTACTGAAGATCTTAGCAGACTTAAGTTTAGGTAAAAGCTTTTGAACATGTGGAATGTAGTATCCATCGGAAATGGTATGCTCATTAAGCTTTTTATAATTGATGACTATTCTGGCTTTGCCACGGAGTTGCTCTGCATGATTCATGACAACAAATGCAAGCGATGAGTGTGGAGACTCTGATTTTCTTATTAGCCCAAGATTTAACTGTTCTTTTAACTGCTATTGAAAATCTTTTCATGTTCGGTAGGATAGTCAAGTGCCCGAAGTCTTATGATAGCATGAGGGGTGATTAACTTAAGGTGACATCTAGCTTTATCCTTTTCCCAAAGGGCAAGAGGATTTTCATCTATGTTTTCCTTAAGTTTTCTCTGATAGTTTCTAAGGTTAGGTTTTTAGGAAAACCTTGAACCAGACAGATTTTGTGGATTGCACTTGTGATAGCTAGAAAGGATTGCAATTGCTTTGAGTACGCAGTTCTTTTGAGTGCATCTGTTGGTGTAATGATTACCTTAGCAGGAAACTCATCAGCAAAGAATGATGTCAGATTTAATACTAAGGCAAGGATCACCTTTTATGAGATCTCCATTGAAGGAGTTCCAGTTATCTTCGGTCATTGGTGACAAGGGTATCTTAGATGTCCGAGCATCTTGAGGTAGATACAATTTCTTGTCTCCAAAGGGAACAGCAGAAGGTATAACCTTCTCCTCTAATAACTGTTGTTGAGTCTTGGAAGTTATCGAATCTTCCTCTAAGTATTGCGACAATACTTTCATTACCTTTATGAAATGTTCCTTATTTCCAGAGGTAAAAGACTCCATTAGATTATTCAAAATCTGAAGATGTTCTTGACCCATTCGCGTGTGATGAGTCTTAAAGATTGGATTACGATAAAATGGGAATGAAACTCCCTTTATAGTAATCTCCTCTTTAATGCTTTTGCCCAAAGCATCAGGGATAAACGGATTTGATTTGTCTTTACCACGAGCCATTTGCTGTGGACTAGATATCTTTTTAATCGGAAGATACTCCGTTGAGCGAAGAGTTTCCTCTTCTGACACAGATAAGCTTTTAGCTTTGGCCTCGCGGCTAGTGTCATTGGCTGATGAAGATGAGTCTTCTAGAATAATGCGTTTAAGCATTTTTGTAGCCATTTCTCTGGTAAGAGCGTCAGGGATATGATTATCTTTACCTCGAATAATCTCGACCTGATAGTTGTACTGTCCAAGATATAACTGCCATCTAATTAGTCTTTGAGAAGGCAAACAGTTAGCAAAATTATTCTTCAAAAAGCTTTTGAAATAAGTACTATCAGTCTTGACTATTATAGGATGAGTGTTAAGAAACATATTTAATCTTCTGAAAGATTTAAGAACAGCAAATGTTTCTTTTTCATAAGTAGCATAATTCAGTTCAGCTCCTTTCCAAGATCCAGAGAGATATTTAACTACTTGTTCATCAGTTTTAGTTGGCCACCTGCAAGTAACACAACATCCCTAAAAATGTTTACTAGCATCAGTTGCTATAATGACTTCTTGACCAGGTTCTGGTAGTTTATGCTTGGGAAGGTTTTTCACGATGTCTTTCAGGTGCCTAATGTATTCAGTATCCTGAGTTGTCGATTTCCATTTCTTGCCAGTTATCTTGACATAGAGAGGTGCAAGCCATTCAGCACATTTAGGTATGAATTCTCTACAGTAGTTTATAGTTCCTAGGAAACGTTGTAACTGTTCTGCGTTTTCCATTTTGTCGGGGAAATCTTTACAAGCTTTTTCTGCGATGTGAGGTTGCATACAAACTTCTCCCTTTTCTATAGTTTGACCTAGGAAGTCGATCTTATCTTTGGCAAAGAAAACTTTCTTGCTACCGAGTATAAGACCATGTTTAATGATCTTTTCAGCAACTAAGAACAGGTGTTGTAAATGTTCTTTCTCATTGTGTGAGAAGACTAATATATCATCTATGTATACTGCAACAAAGTCGTATAGGTCTGAGAAGATTTCATCCATTCTTCTCTGAAAGATGTTTGGTGCTTGCTTTATGCCAAAAGGCATTACTAATCATTCGTACTGACCAAACGGAGTACTAAAAGCTGTTAGCGGAACAGATTCAGGGGTCATCATTATCTGCCAAAAGCCTGATTTACAATCAAACTTACTGAAGATCTTAGCAAACTTAAGTTTAGGTAAAAGCTTTTGAACATGTGGAATGTAGTATCCATCGGAAATGGTATGCTCATTAAGCTTTTTATAATTGATGACAATTCTGGCTTTGCCACGGAGTTGCTCTGCATGATTCATGACAACAAATGCAAGCGATGAGTGTGGAGACTCTGATTTTCTTATTAGCCCAAGATTTAACTGTTCTTTTAACTGCTATTGAAAATCTTTTCATGTTCGGGAGGATAGTCAAGTGCCCGAAGTCTTATGATAGCATGAGGGGTGATTAACTTAAGGTGACATCTAGCTTTATCCTTTTCCCAAAGGGCAAGAGGATTCTCACCTATGTTTTCCTTAAGTTTTTCTCTGATAGTTTCTAAGGTTAGGTTTTTAGGAAAACCTTGAACCAGACAGATTTTGTGGATTGCACTTGTGATAGCTAGAAAGGATTGCAATTGCTTTGAGTAAGCAGTTCTTTTTAGTGCATCTGTTGGTGTAATGATTACCTTAGCAGGAAACTCTTCAGGTTGGTTAATTTTTCTTACAGGACGTTGAGAATGTTCCTGTTTTGTGTAATGAGTATAGAACTCACCACGTTTGCTGTGCGTCGGAATCGTAGATGGAGGTGGAAGTTGAATGTCAGGCAGGAATGGTTCAAAAGCAATGGAGAGTGCCTGAGTGCGTCGCTTTGATATCACTTCTTCAGAGTGAAGGTGCAAACTAATAGTGGTTTGTGTTTGAACGAAAGGTGCATACTTGAGCAAGAAATCTTGTCCAAGTAGGATATCACTATCATGTTCAGCAGTTTGCCATAATCGTGGGATAATAAATGTTTCACCGGCTATCGAGCAGGGAACATTTTCTGCGACAATGTGATATTCAACTACCATGTTATTGACTGTATAACCTTTTATTGCTTGATCATCTGATACCGTTTTCCAAAGGTTATCTGGTATTGCATAAGGTAATGCCAGAGACATTCCTGCACCAGAGTCAATGTAAGCATGTAGTCTATAAGTCTGATACCCGTCAAATGAGAATTGCAAAGTAGTGTAGGTACAGTGATAACCAGAGATACATTTTCTGGCTGTCTTGCACAGTTTCTCAGTTGAACATACTTCCTTATGGAGTTTTACCATTAAGGCATCATAAGGAGTTTCAATCTTACTTTGAGAGAATCTGAAACCTTTCAGTTTCTGTTGTGTCTCTTCTAGTGAGGCTTCAGCTTTTGATGTGTCAACAGTGTCTTGGTGAGAATCAAGTTCTTCAACCATTTCTGTAGTCTGTTGTACAGGAAATGTGAGTTCAATGGCCTTTTCTACGTCAGCAATAGAGACTGAAGATTCTCCAAGTTCTAAATGTCGTTGTTCATCAGTACGCTGATCACGGCCTTGTATGAATGCTGTGAGTTCCTCATAGATTAGGTCAATACCTTCGTTGAATTGGAACTGTTGTCTGTAAGCACAAATAAAGCATTCAGGATGACATGTAAGATTATGCATAGTGTTGATGAAGCAGGTGTGCTTATCAATCATGGAACATATCTCACATTGATATTTTAAGAATTTAATCTCGAAGGTCAGGCCTTCATAGATTTGTTCTTTATGAAACCATGTTAAGGGATGTATTGGTTTAAGAATGAAGACATTAGGAATGGCCGGATTCAGAGGCACCCATTCCTTCAATACCCTTATGGTTGATATTCAGGTTCATAGTCTAAACTACTGTTAGAAGAAATATCATCAGAAGATGAGGTCATAATTTCTTCTTCAAAATCTTCTCTATCAGTTAGAGAATATACTGATGCAGAATCAGTATCTTCTTCAAGAACTTGCATATTACTTTTCATGGCAAAGATAAGTTCTTCTTGAATGTCTAGAAGCTGTTTAGAGTTAACAGTCTTCTTGTTAGGACACTTTGTAGCATAATGCCCTTATTTGTGACAAATATAACAGGTGACTTTAGATGTATCATAAGTTCTTTTCTTTCCCTGTTGTTGTCTTTGTCTTTTGTAAAGCCTTTTCTAAAAGGTTTCCCTTTTTGGTAAGACTTGGATTTGGCAAATCTTCTTTTATAGAATCTGGGTTTAAACCTTGATTCTTCAGAGTCATGCCATTTTCGGAGCTTGTGATGCTTCTTATGCTTCTTATATCTTGTCTTACATCTACAGTTACCACTAGGGCAATTGTTAGAACAAGACCTTTGAGAAGCGCCCGACACAATAGGTATTCCAGTAAGCACATTACAGAAACCTTGATTTAATCCAGTGGCTGGTTTCTTAACTTGCTTTTGCATTAGTAGGGTTTCACAGGCTTCAGTTAAGAGTTTCTTAACTCTTTGATAAACTTCTCCTAGAGAGTGATACGTCAAAGGATTATTTCGAATATCTAATCTCACTCTGTCAGACCATGGCTGAGGAAGCTTATTTATGTAAAGTTCGAGATACTCAAGATTATCAATATCTCCTATTTCTAAGAAATATTGTTCGAACTCATTGTGAAATCCATCTAGAAACTGAATTTGTTTGATTCTTAAGTTCTGTATTTTCTTCTTCACTCGTTCGATAAGTTCTTGGCTGAGATCTGTAAGTTCTCCGCAGAACATCATATAAAAAGGAGTAGCGAAGTCTATACAGGACTTTGAGTTTTCAATAGATGCTCTCCACTTAATTCCGTTAGCTGTATCTTTAAAACTTCTCCAAAAGTTTTCAGCTGTGTTCCTTAGGGTCGCAGCAAAGAAAAGTTGAACATTTGCTGCAGGTTGATTTATCATTTGAGATGCAACTACATAGTCACAGCTCTTCACCCATTCGGCTATTGTCTTTCGTTTGTCAATTGAATTTTCAATGTCTAGCCAAATACCGGAATTAGCAATAGGGACAGAAGTCTTTTCAGCGGGCATGAAAGCTTTAGTGTTATATTCACCTTTCTTGCCTGAAGGCAATGGTCCTTTAACCTTGGGTAAGGCTTGTGGCATAGTTTGATTTACCTGGTGAATATTTGTTACATTGATAGGATGAGACGTGTCAGTTGTCATTGATTCTGAACCTATATGAGGTGGTTCGATAGTTTCTCCTGTGACTACACTTGTCTCTCCTTCTTCAAACACTGTAGGTTTGATATTGAGTTCAAGATCAACGATGTGATCTAACTCTTTCCATGAGTCTCGTAGACTCTGATATTGTCTCTCATCATCAGAATCCCAGTCAAGCAATGTATGATCTTCAATTACTTGTGGAATTGGATTCACTAAGATGTTGAGTGAGGAATCAGTAAACATCTCACTGTTTGATGATTGTTGTGGTTGTGAATTTGTATCCTTAAGTTCACCACGCTTTGCAGAGGAGCTCTGAGGAAGATAACTAAGACGTGTAATTGGACAATTTGAAGGGAGTTGATCGTGAGAACGATCAAGCCAGGAATAGCATTCTTCAAATGGCAGTTGTAGGTTATCTTCGTAGGGAAAATACTTTACGTGTTGAAACGGTAAAGTTGGGTGTTCAGCTCCATAGCAGATGGGCAAATTTCTCTGAGCACATCGTTGCATTTGGTGTAACCTATGCAAAGTATGAACTCTTTTCATGGGGGTTTACCAATCGTCGAATTTAGCATCAAGGACTTACCAGACATCAGGGTTAAGGAGTAATTCCTTTGGGAAATTATCTTCTGTAAGAGAAGATATGTAGTCAGGAGTGAGAACAGGATGTTCAGATATAGCTACAGGAAGGACTTTAAGCATACCAACCCGTTTGGGAGGTTTGGATTGCTTTATCTCCTCAGGAATGGAGGGATCTAGCTTAGCAGGCGCATAAGCGATGTCACTAGCTGGAATATGGATTCCAGTAGGTTCAGTAAAACAAATATGAGTTTTACCGTCACTTCCTTCGTAGATGTCAGCTAGAGTATTGCTCTTAACCAATCCCTTATTCTCAGTGATTGTCCCCGTAGGAGGGAATTCGATATCATCCAATTTGACTTTCTGTGGCATGAATGTATCATTGCGAGGATCCGTTTGAACAAAGAAAGTCGTTGAGTCAAGCTTTAAGTCATAATTGCCTTTAGGTGTGAGGTGATCTAGTAACAGCTTGTAGTACAGTCTGTAGATCACAATCAGTTCTTTATGACCTGGTAGAAAACCAGTAGCGTGAGTTTGTGCTCTGAGCCTTAAAGTTTTATCCATGTCAGATATATGGATAACGTAATCAGGAGTTACATTAAAGAATGCAACTTGCTCATTTAATGACGCAGTCATAGCTCCAAGCAAACTCTTCTTGAAAGGACCAATCCTTCCATCTTCAAGACAAGCAAGCATTGAACTGCTAATGTTTGATCTAGCGAGTAACTTGAAGATGCATTGGACTCCTCCAATGTGAACATAATTGAAACCTCGCTTCTTGGCTTCTTTCTTCATAGCAGGAGTAAAGAGATAGATGTCAAGTTCTTCTCCTTGTAATGAAGTAACAACATTTGAACTTTCTCTAAGTCGAGTCAGTTCTGTAAGATCCGTTATTCCAACTTTATATATTTCTTTGATTGGGAGTTTTGGAATATCATGATCTTTAATCTGAATCTTGTGTTCAGTAGATTCAACTTCTGACAAAGTCTGAAGTGAAATCTTTCCATTGGTTCTCAGCATTCCCATATTCTGAAAGTACTTAAGCATAGAAGCTTTTGTCTGAGACTCTTTCAGTTTTTGTTTTTCCTTTTCAGCTTTTTCTTTTGCTATCTTTTCCATCTCAGTAGGAGTTCGATAAACAAAGCATTGAGATTTAGGAATAGCAAAGAGAGGCTTTTCAGTTTTCTTTAATGGGACTTGAAAACCTTTAACAGCGGTTTCAACTTTCTATACTCATTACACAAAACAGGAACATTCTCAACGTCCTGTAAGAAAAATTAACCAACCTGATGAGTTTCCTGCTAAGGTAATCATTACACCAACAAATGCACTCAAAAGAACTGCATCAAAATTAATTCAACTTGTGGAAGAACATGAAATTCCTTCACACAAGGGCACATTGTTGTCATTAAAATTGACCCTATCTAAATTGAGGCTGAAATAAAATACCTCATATTTTCTTGGAAAAGAAAAATGCAATTGTTTACTACGTTCAATCTACACAAGGAAGACCTTCCTCTTTCAAATGAAATTGAAAGAGTTGGAGCTCTATCAAGTTGAGAAACATTTTGATTTTATTTTCCCATGTGTTGTTGCTCAACATCTTCAATATTGGTATGTTGGTCCCAAGTGAAACACTTGAATTCAAACACATCATTATCCCTAGTGCAAGATATCACATCTTCATCTTGAATGAAAACCTTATACTCATCCTTGAAAATATCAAGTACAGTATACAACCATTATAAACCATTGTTATATTTATTGATGTACATTTCATTGGCACATGCATTCGCGCCATGAGACAGATCAAGTGAAGATCTAAAATCTTCAAATTGTCTCTCCATTTCAATTTATTTTTGTTGGCAACTAATTGTAACACTTTTGGACCCATGGCTCAAATCACCCTCCACTGTAATAGTGTCATCCTTCATCATTTCATCTTCATGTGCAACTTCAACATGGCCTAGTGTATGCTCTAAATAATCAACTAGATGAGTTGATTCATTTGAATATTTTCTTGATGTGGGATTCGATATGCTCTCTTCATCTTTGTTAGAAAATTAAGGAATTTGATTAAATAAGAGTACTTAATCCTCTCTTTCGTCATTACCTAATTGCTTAGTGTCTCATTGTTTTAGTTGATTATATTCATTTTGATTTTGCAATAGGTATGATATCTTAATCTTCATAACACATGATGACTTGAAAATGGTAGGTTTCTCTTCTTTCTTCTCTACCACCTTCCTCTCCTACTCATTTAACAATCTAGCTCACCAAATAACAGAATTGCCTTTAAAGAGTGTAATGTGGCTAGGACAAGAAAATTGGTTTGGTAAGGAAATCTGAGGGACATGATGTTTTTCTTTAAAAAGAAAATGATTTTGAGAGGTTTGTTCTTGTGGGGTGATAGACCAAGCTTATAAAGATACATGCTCTTGCAAGGGATGAAACCACCTAAAACTTGTGATTTTGAAATTACAAGTGAGGAATGTTGATCAATTTTCTTTCTTTATTTGTTATTCCTTAGACACAATTCTCCTAGCAAGACATTCCTCCTCATACTTTATTTATCTCTCCATCTCTTGTCAATGAAGGCAAGCTTAATAAGCAATCTCTTCTTGTTGTAAGTTATACTCCTACCCTCTTTCAAAAAGATTTAATTGTTCTTGAAAATGTAACAACATATATTCTAGGATACCAATTTCCATGATGAAAATATTTTAGGGCTAACTAGAAGGATAATCATGCTGGTTGGGCACAAAATAGGCTTCCTGGGGCTAATTATAAGTATGGACAAGCTGTCAAGAAGATTGAGAAGGGGTAGGAGGGGGTAAGCACTAGGAAAGTGTTGATAACTTGTTATAGTGGGGCCTTTTGGGATAGAACTAGGAGCATTCTTAGTTTGGTATGAATAATAGGGAGGTATAAAAGTTGCACCTTCACCGAATGGAGGAAAAAAATAACATTTTCCATGATATTTGATGTACCAAATAATTTATAAAATCCATTAAATATTTGATATTTGTGTACCTTTGTGAGTTTGAGAAGTGCAATTAGATCTTTTGCAAGGAATACCATCTGAACCTACCAACCTTAGTAGCCTTTAGTATACAATCGAGATGAAAATTTTCCCTAGTGACATCATCACGGATGAGGATTACTAAGGATGGATGATGTTAGCATGAAATCAACAAGGAGATGATATCAACATCACATCATAATTAAAAATCTTGTGAGAAAATGAAAGTGAATCAATTTGAAATGCACCTTGGAAAGATCAATTTACATGGGCAAGGGATCTCCATAAATGAGGATGGTGTCCACAAAGCATCGACATTGGAAGGATAGTTTGCAAAAAAAAAAAACTAATTTGCAATGACTTTGGAATGATCTAATTCAAATGGCTGAAGAAAGTTTGAAGATGACATTAGCATGATCTATTGATAAGGGAGAATGCAAAAATTTCTAAGTGAACGTAACAAGTGAAAAAGTGTACTAATCTAATTTAGATGGGCTCAAACTTTCACAACTTATAAATTTGGTTTTATAAATGTTTACATGCAAAGAATCCTAAGGGAATTAAATAATTATCTTTGAAAAGGTTTAGTCCAAATGGAGGCTAAGTTATTACAGGAAAGTGTTGATAACTTGTTGTAGTGGAGCCTTTCGGGATAGAACTATGAGCATTCTTAATTTGGTATGACTAATAAGGAGGTATAAAAGTTGCACCTTCACCAAATGGAAGGAAAACAAACATTTTCCATGATATTTGATGTACCAACTAATCAATGAAAGCCATTAGATATTTGATATTTTTGTACCTTTGTGAGTTTGAGAATTGCAATTGGATCTTTTGCAAGGAATACCATCTAAACTACAATTGGGAAAGATTCAATTGGAATCAAATCTACAAAAAAGACCATTATGGACGAGGATTGCTTAAGGATGGATGATGTTAGCATGAAATCAACAAGGAGATGATATCAACATCACATCATAATTAAAAATCTCGTGAGAAAATGAAAGTGCATCGATTTGAAATGCAACCTTGGAAAGATCCAATTTACATGGGAAAGGGATCTCCATGGATGAGGATGATGTCCACAAAGCATCAGCATTGGAAGGATGGTTTTGCAAAAAAAAAAAAACTAATTTGAAATGACTTTGGAATGATCTAATTCAAATGGCCGAAGAAAGTTTGAAGATGATGTTAGCATGATCTATTGGTAAGGGAGAATGCAAAAATTTCTAAGTGAATGTAACAAGTGAAAAAGTGTATTAATTTGATTTAGATGGGCTCAAACTTTCACAACTTATAAATTTGGTTTTATAAATGGTTACGTGCGAAGTATCCTAAAGGAATCGAATAATTATCTTTGAAAAGGTTCAATCCAGATGGAGGCCAAGTTATTGCAGACATTAGATTTTTGCAAACATTAAAATTTGGTTTAATAATGATTGATGAGGGGAGATCTAAGTGAATTGGTCTTGCGATAAAATATGGTTGAACCAAAACCTATAACTTAAGAGGGGAAGTTCACTTGAACATCAAGTCCTTGCAAAACATTAAATTAGTTATATTTCATTTTTCCTCCTTTTACAGGGAATGCCAATTGACCAATACCTTGCAAAGAAAGCTAAATGAACTTGACTTGGTCCTGGATAGACAAAAAGCACAAGTCAAAATCTCATATGTCTTAGAGATTTCTATGAATCTTTCAAAAGGGTCAGTGTCTAATTTTGGATTCTCTACATAATTGTGATGATATTTTTGATATATGACCACCTAGACTTAAACATTTTCTAAACTATACATGAATATTTGAATGTTGAATTAAAACAATTCAACAAGAAACATATAAAATGATAAAATTATGTTTAGTCGTCTTATGAATAGTTTGTAAGGATTCCCTTGTCAAATTTTCAATGAAATGAGAAGTTGATTTGAAGGTGCATTTGTTTATATGTTTTCATAATTTGAAGTTTTAATTATTGTATGATTGTTGTAATGTTAAGAGAATAATTTAATTTATAGAATGTCAAGACTTCAATTACCTTAGTTGAAACTCTTCATTTATGACATTACTAAATGTTGTAAGTTATGTCTTGAAACCCTCTCCAATAAATCATTAAATATTAACTTAATCTTCATACATATATTTCATTATTTATAATTTTTAACATTTTGTTTCTCTACTCACATTTAAAAATTTCTAACACATTTATCTCTTCATTAATGACAATTTGAAAAATTTGATATCCAAAATCCATTACATTAATTTTTGGTCAGCACTATTTCTATAATTTTTAATAGTCATGACCGTTTTAGTTTTTTTTTTAATATGTAAAATATAAAAAATGAAAAACTAAAATGGTGAATTCTTTCACTATACTTGTATTAATCTTCTCTATCCAAATGAAACATTTATCACAATACTATAACAACCAAAAAAAAAAAATCAACATTAAACAAAAAAAATATATATATTTTTTATATAATCAAAATATAAAAAGGTATTACAAGACAACTTATGGGAATTGACGTTGGTAAAAAAGAAATGTTGCCGCTTTCCTTAGCACTTAATGAGCTACGTCGCTTTTCATTCTTCCAAACTTTTAATTATTGCTTTTATTTTTTTATGATTATAAATCTATATTTTTTAATATAGAATTAAATTAATATATTAATAATTTAGTATATTAAATTGGATGATCAATTTTGATTGTTAAATAGATATAGAATGATATTTATTTGTTTCTTTGTAAATATTGAATTTATTTTATTTAAAAAATTATAAACTATTGAAAATTGATTTTCTATTTACTATAATATTTATAAAATTTTATCATATTTCACAATAATATTTATAAACAATCATAAAATTTGAAATTTAAACCATTATAAAATTATTTTTCAATATATAAATAAAGTTCACCATTTTTATTTTGAAATTAAAAGAAAAAATCTCTAGAGCAACCAAAAAATAATCTGAAAACAAGATGTTGGCACCAGTAATTGTAGATTGTGATCCTATATTTTAGAATCAATTTTAGGACTTCATTTACACGAGACTATCCATAGATTCCATGCTCAAAGAATTTATGCGTGGAATCCATATTATAACTCACTTGTGTTATGTCCAGTAATTAAATCTTCTTTGATTGACTTTGTATCTGTTTTTTTTCCATAATCTGATAAAGAAGTACTTAAATTCTCTTTCTAATTTATTTGGGATTGTTTTTAGTGAAGTTTTTTTTTACACTAATTTTGCTTTTTTAACTTGATGTATCTATTTATTATAGTATGACTCAAATGTTTATGCAAAATCAAGAAGAAAATTTAAAGCCTTTGGTAATATGATAATCATTTTTATGATTTATCTAATCACACAGTAAGAACGAAATTAAGTAAACTCTGATACATATACCAAACAAAGGAAAATATACCCAAATAATAAACATTAAGGAAGATTTGATAAGCTAAATGCAGGAGGAAGATTATTTGGTACTTACCCCGGAATCTGATTATTAATTCTGTGGCCAGTAATGAAGGAAGCTTGATGGAGTGCCCGTTTCCAAAGCTGAAGTTGTGAGGTGTATCTGCTCAGATGGAACACCAAACAAGCACAGTACAACAAACTTAACTCATATATATATATATATATAGAGAGAGAGAGAGAGAGAGAGAGAATATTTGATAAGGTAAATGCCAGACGTAGAGTATTTGAGCTGTACCTCTTCTTCCTTTCATACTTAGATAACGCATCTGCATATATTCCTGTTCCATAAAGCGCACATCTTAAAATAGATGGTTCAACATGATAGAAAATGGGGAGAAACTTGGTGCCGGTTTGTAGCATAAAGTTCAGCTCCTCCAAACACCAGGGGGATTGTGCATAGTGTTCAGAAAAAATGGCTATATGAATTGATGCACTACGAATAGCCGCTTCTAAAGCTCCAGGAAAGTAATCCCCAACCTTCAGCTCATCTTTGTCTAAAAACACTCGCAGTCCCATGGAATCTAGCGAATCATAGATCCTGCTGGCAAGCGTGTGTTTGGTATCTTGTCCACAATGATTTATGAATACATGGTAGGGCATGTGTTTGGTTCCAGATGAGGATGCAACAAAAGTAGAAGCAGATGGTATTATTGCATCAAAAGCAGAAGTGGGTAGGACAGTTCCTAGGCCATCAGAATCATTTCGAAAGCCATACTTGGGTTGTCCATCGGTGGTAGAAGAGGCAGCCATGGATACAGATTGAAACAAAGAAGGCGGCCGATGAAAGCAGTTTAACGTTTGAAATGCTTCACAGGCTAAGGCTGAGGCTTTGCAACAAGGAAAACAAATCTAAGCTGGGTTAACGCAGAAATGCTTGAAAGACAAAAAGGCTAATGGTATTGATATAATGGAAAGAAGACCGAGTTAAATTGCATCTTAACAAAGAAGAAATAATCGAGCAAACTGCAGCAGCAGAGAATTAGGGAATATTTTTTGTCCGGGAAAAGCGCACAGGTAAGGAAGTGGAGAACAACTTTTTTTCTTTCACCGACTTTGACCAGTAAAGCATGTGAAAGGCCTTTGTACGATTCTCTTTAACTCGTCTTAAAAGAAGATTAAAATATAAAATGGGTTTACGGACAGTAAGCGTGCAGAAAGAGAAGGTAACTTTTAATAAAAAACCGTGGAATTTCTTTTAGAAAAGGGTTTATGTACGAAAACGCGTGGATAGAGTGGATAAGCATCTTGACTATACGTGGAAGGGCGTTCTTAAAAGTCGGGAAATTTCTCTTTAATGGTCCCACGAATTATTAGAGGTAGACTTTAGTATGAATAGATAATTTATTTTATTTTTTAATTGTCATTTAAGTTATTTTTAAAAATTATAATTTTTTTTAATCTATAAATTGCTTTTGCTTTAGGGAAATTTCTCTTAATGGTCCCCATGAATTATTAGATTATTTACACCTAACAATCTTCATGAGGATAGACTTTAGGCATGAATGAATAATTTATTTATTTTTTAATTGTCATTTAATTTATTTTTAAAATTTTATAACCTTTTTTTTAATGTATTTAAAAGTTTAATTTTTTTAAAAATATAAATTGATTTTGCTTTAAATTTTGTATTTAATAATTTTTAAATTTTTAATTATGTAGATTCATTTTTAATAATATTTCTATATATTATCTATAAAATAGTAGATGTCGTTATATTTCTTAGATCTACATCTATAACCTACTATTCATGAGTTAAGTTGGTTAAGAATATTTTTAATATTCATATTATTAAATAATTTATAAAAGATGTATTTTGTGGAAATGTGTATGTTCATATAGATCTTAGATCTTTTTATGCTTATGTTAGGAGCATATGAGCATGATGATGGAAGTGACTCTTCACCCTACAAAATATACTTATGTTCATCCATCATAAATTTATATCAATTGATGTGGTAGATGGGTTTATGAGGAGACCAAAAGAAATTCAATATTTATGCAAATATTTTTACCACTATATTTATTATATACATGAAAATTGGAGCATAAAAAATAATATTAACATATTCTAATCTCCATCTATGGGACACTTGGATTAGGCATAAGAATTAGTAAACATTGATGAAAATATAATGAAAGTTCACAACACAAACCCTTCTTGCATCAAGGCATGGTGGTTGTGTTCAGGGATAATGAATTTGGTGGTATGTGAGTGCCCTCACTAGTAGCATAAGGTTGCATATGAAGATAATATTAAATGGTTTAGGCTGAGGTCAATTTATATATTTTTCACCCTAGGATTGGATGGACAAGATCAAAAGTAGAGATCAAGGGATCAAACCAATTGAGATCTTTAGGAAGATGAAAGGAGGACAAGTCTACTTATTTTGTTGGTGGAGATAGAGGAGTCCAAGATTGAAGGGGAATCTATGGTGGAGAATCCCCTTAGTTGGAGTGGATGGTGAGATGGAAAAATGGGTACTTGACCCCTGAGGAATGGTTGATGACAACACTTGGTAAATTGCTTGTGGTTGTCTTTGTTATCAACACTTGAGAAGTAAGAAGATTGTTGAAATGTTTGATTCTTGGCATTGGTTTTCATTATTGACAATATTTAGTCTTATTAACATTGGTGTATGATGATGTTGCTGAAATTCATGGTTGGATTTCATGCCTTATTTGATGAATGATGATGTTGTTGAATTTCATGTTGGATGCCATGCCTTGTCTGATGTATGATAATGTTGTTGAAGTTCATGGTTGGATGGCATGCTTTGTTTGATGTATGATGATGTTTTTGAAGTTCATGGTTGGATGTCATGCCTTATCTGATGATAACCAAAGGAGTATTGAGTATAGTTGTTGTTAGCAAAACTAGTTTCATAATAATATATTAAGATGAGGATTAGAAGTACTAAGATAAGGAATATAGGTGTTGTTGATGGTGGATAGATGTTATTGAAGGTATACAATATGCTTTATGCTCTCTCTTGATGTTCTTGATGAGGAATGTGTTGTTGAAAGTAATTTCTAGCCTTTACAAGTTGATCAGGTGTTTTTGGTTTGGGAAGTTCATTGAAGTTTGTTTGGGAGAATGCTCTACATTCCTCTACTATTGAAGATACGATCTTGTTGTTTGGGATTCAAAGTTAATGTTATGTGGATGTTGCATTCATACCCTTTCAAGTCACAAATATTGTCGAGGATATTTCTATGAATTGCAAAAGGTTGGCAATGTTGTTGGTTGTTTAGACTGGTCCAAGAGATGCTCTATAATGATGTCTCTACTCCTGTATCTTGGTGAATGTGTTTTCAACATCTGTACAGTATCTCAGTTCCAATTTCATGTGTTGAAGTGGTTTGTAAGTTGATCTATTAATGGCATATATCTTCTAATTATATGTTTTGTGCTTCCTAGATGAAGTATTTTGTTCTTGATCAATTTTTGGTGGTTGTTAATGGCATGAAAAAATGATATAAGTGTCTAGAAGTGTTGTTCGATGTTCAAGGAAAATCCCCATGTGATTTGCACGATGTTGGTTTATCTCTTTGATGTTGCATTGTGTCTTAAGTTGGTTCTTAGAGTTATTTGTGGATATTTGGCTAACAAGGCTTGTTCCTTTGCTCATACCATGTGCTTAGGGGTTTGTGATAGCATTTGAAGATGTGTTAAGTTAGATTTGTGTCTTGATCTATCTTGGTTAGAACTTCTTTGAGAAAATTCAATTAGAAGAATGTTTTGGGTTGAATGGTTATGTGCTTCTATGCCTTTGCTTATTATCGACTTGAATTGGTGTCCACTAGCATGTGAGTTGTTTTGGATCACATTAGAAGTTGGCCACATTATCCTCTCTATCTTTTGGATAGGACCACATTATGTTCTGATGGTCGAATTATTGAATTCATTGATTATATTTGATGTAGGAGGATCCCTGGTTGTAAAGAAATCTTGTATCAACTAAAAACATTTCTTTTCTTGCAATTCAATCTATAGTTGTCTTAGTAGCTTCTTCTGCATTTTACCACATTATCATTTCTCATCTCATAGAGCAAGATATTGATTCTAGACATGATATCATATACAACATATCCAAATTTTAGGTGATCTATACTTTTTTACAAAAAAATATTACTCTCATAATTTCACTGTCAATTCTCTATCGGAGCATTCAAGGCCTACCCAGCTCAATTTGGTTGTACATACCTTTTCAGAAATGTGTGAAGCATAATGGAACATCATACAAGGCATTTTAGGTCCATGGGAACCTTTTTAGAGATTTGCAATACATTTCATTTCCTGAAAGGTTATCTTTGCATGTTCATTTGTCAACCTACATGATTGATCTTGCATTAGGGTTTCTAAGCCCTAGAGGTCGATGTGGATCATAATTGGAGATAGAGATTCATATTTAAGATCATTTGTAATCAATTAGAAAGTAGTCAGTTAGTCATGAATCAAGTTAGTTAGTTAGTTAGTTATTGAGGTGGAATTAAATAGCTCAATCTAGCCTTCTAGGCTATGAATGTAATAAGGAAACTCGCCAATTGTAATATCTTTTAATGCCCTTGCAACAGGCTTATGAGCCCTAGTCATTCAACATATAAGGCATATGATGCATGTAATACCACAAGTTATTGAATCAATGATAGTTTTATTTTGCTGAGCATTTCTTGTTTTATTTTTGTTGTCTTAAACTCAAGGATGCATGGTTGGAAAGTCCTTTATGGACCCTCCATCCTTGACTGCACCTTGAGTGGTATTAGAGCGAGTTGGAAAGTCCTTAGGAGAGAAGGAATTCCTTGTGGTGAACAAATCATTGACCTAAGGCAACCTGCAAGTGTTTTCAACTGAGCATTGACTAGGAAGCGGATGAGGTAGTTGAGACCTTGTAGCTAAATCACTAAATTGAGGGAGTTGCACTAGATCCAAGGAGAGATATTTCGCTAAGTAGAGCGCTTATTATGGAAAATGTTGCAGGATGCATGGATGAAATGTTGGAGATGATGAGGGCAAGGAGAGTATGGTTGGATGTTGTAGAAGAGGATAAAAGGAGAGTTGTAAACCCTAGACATGCGAATGAAAGTGATGATGAATTATATCATGTTGCAGATCAAAATGAAGAAAACTTGGAAGAAGAAGATTTAAATCAGGTAAAGATGTTAAAATTTATTTCATATATTGGTAAGAGACCTAGGATTTAAATTCACAATTATGTGAGAAATTTAAACACTAGAGAATTGATTAATTAGATCAATGATTTAGATGAATACTTTGAGTATAAAGAAATTTTTGGAAAGAGTGAAATTTGCAAAAAACTAAGTTAAAAGGACATGTTGCTATATGGTGGAAATAAGTTCAATTGGATAGGAATAGAAGGGGAAAGGAGAAAATCTTAAAGTGGGATACGATGGTGACAAAGATGAAGAATCAATTTGAACTTAAATTTTTAAAAAGATTGCACAACCTAAGGCAAAAGGAGAAATTTCACCAAACACTGCTTACTCACCAACAAGATAGCATGGATTTAGGATGACCATAAGATGTTGGTGAGTAAGCAGTGCTTGGTGAAATTTTATATAAGATCATATAATGATGAAGTATTGTGTGATATTATTTCCATGGCAATATGATAGGAAAGCAATTCATGATGGAAGGAAGAATACCTATACTATGACTTCAAATGGAAAGAGACATATATTGATACCTTTGGGAGAAGAGGACAAAAGTGAAGTTTGTAGCACTGCCAGACTATGT
The DNA here is from genome assembly GCA_007258455.2 of Sequoia sempervirens. NCBI lineage: Eukaryota > Viridiplantae > Streptophyta > Pinopsida > Cupressales > Cupressaceae > Sequoia > Sequoia sempervirens. The sequence goes on along the minus strand of VDFB02193867.1, from coordinate 482,243,976 downwards.
TTGGTAGATGGAAGGAAGCTTCTAGAAGGATGGAGGCATGAGAACATGTGTTTTGTATTGATTCCCAATAATTAGGAAGCAAATAATTCTATTGTGAATGGAGAAGATCCACCATAGACTAAAGTAGTAGAACTATTGGTAGAGTATGAGGACATCATATCAGAGAATGTACAATATGGATTACTACCAGTCTGAAGCATTATTCATCACATATATCTAATACTCGGAGCAAGTTTTCCCAACAAAGTGGCACATAATATGACAGTTGCAGAAATGCAGAGTTGAATAGACTAATACATGAATTGTTGAAGAAAGGATTGATCAAAGAGAGTTTAATCCCATGTGTGGTACCTATTTTATTGGCACCAAAGAAAGATGGAGAGTGGAGGATGTGTACAAACTCAAGAGAAATCAATAGGATCATAGTCAAGTATAGATTTCCATTGCCAAGATGGATGATATTATGGATTGTTTGAGTGGAGCAATGCATTTCACAAAGATTGACCTAAGAAGTGGATATCATCAAATCATAATCAAAGAAGGAAATGAGTGGAAGACCACATTTAAGACTAATGAAGGGTTGTATGAGTGGTTAGTGATGTATTTTGGATTAACCAATGCACCTAATATAGGAGAGACAAAGGAATATTTGAGAAGAGATCATTCAGAGGAACTTATTTCAAGTGTGTAGGCAAAGGACAAAGCGTTTGAATGTTATCAGGGAAGTACTGGTAAAAGGGTTGAGCATACTGGAAGAACAACTTATGTGGATGAAGATCTTGTTGGATCCCCTAGTTTAGTTGGGAAACTAGAGAAAGTCTAGAGTCACTAGTAATGAGGAGAGCTTTGATGCATGAAGAAGTGACTGAGGAACCACTACAAAGGAAGAATTTGTTCAGGACAAGATGTAAATATGAAGGGAAGGTATGCAAAGTTATCATTGATAGTGGTAGTACTAATAATTTAGTTTCATACGAGATGGTAACCAAGTTGAATTTGAAGATATTGAAACATCCAAAGCCCCACAAAATAGCATGGATTTAGGAAGAACATAAGATGTTGGAGAGTGAGCAGTGTTTGGTGAAATTTTACATAGGATCATATAATGATGAAGTATTGTGTGATATTATACCCATGGATGCATGTCATTTATTGTTAGGAATACCATGGAAATGTGATGGGAAAGAAATTCATGATGGAAGGAAGAATACCTATGTTGTGACTTAAAATGGAAAGAGACATATATTGATACCTTTGAGAGAAGAGGACAATTTAGTGAAGTTTGTAGTACTACCAGACTATGTTTGGTAGATGGAAGGAGGTTTATACAAGGATTGAGGCATGAGAACATGTGTTTTGCATTGATTCCAAAGAAATCTAGTAATTAGGAAGAAAAAATTTCTACTGCAAATGGAGAAGATCCACCACTAACTAAAGTAGTAGAACTATTGGCAAAGTATGAGGACATCATATCAGAGAATGTACCAGATGGATTACCACAAGTATTAAGCGTCAATCATCATATAGATCTAATACTTAGAGAAAGTTTTCCTAAGTGGCACATAGGATGAAACTTGCAAAAAATGTGGAGTTGAATAGACAAATACATGAATTGTTGCATAAAGGATTGATTAGAGAGAGTTTAAGCCCATGTGTGGTATCTGTTGTACTGGAACAAAAGAAAGATGGAGAGTGGAGGATGCATATAGACTCAAGAGAAATCATTAGGATCACTATCAAGTATAGATTTCCATTACCAAAGATGGATTATATTATGGATTGTTTGAGTGGTTTAAAGTATTTCACAAAGATTGACCTAAAAAGTGGATATCATCAAATCAAAATTAGAGAAGAAGATAAGTGGAAGACTGCATTTAAGACTAATAAATGGTTTTATGAGTGGTTAGTGATGCCTTTTGGATTAACCAATGCACCTAACACTTTCATGAGGTTGATGAATGAAGTATTGAAGCAATTATTGGGTAAGTTTTTTATTGTTTACTTGGATGATATTCTCATTTTTAGTGAGACTAGAGAAGAACATTTGTGGCACATTAGACAAGTATTATAGAGACTGAGGGAGGAGACGTTGCTAATAAAAAATGAAAGAAGTGTAGCTTTATGAAGACAAAGTTGGTGTACTTGGGTTTTGCCACTTTTGCTGAAGGATTGAAGATGGACCTTGAAAAGGTTAGAGAAATTATTGAGTGGCCTACACTGGTGAACATTGGATAAGTAAGATCATTTCATGGATTGGAAAGTCTCTACCAAAAATTTATTAGGATATTTAGTAGCATTTGCACACCTATTCCATTAACAATGAGAGAAGATAGGAAGGAATTTAAGTGGACATCTGAAGCACAAGGAAGTTTTGAATTGTTGAAGCAAAAGGTGATAGAGCAACCAGTGTTATCCTTACTTGATTTTGATAAAGTATTTCAAGTTGATTAAGATACGAATGGAAATGCAATAGGAGTTACAGTGTTGAGTCAAGAAGGAAGACCTATAGCCTATTTCAGTGAGAAATTGAATGATGCCAAAAGGAGATATTCAGTTTATGATTGGGATTTCTACACCATAATTCAAGCCTTGAAGAAGTGGAGACATTATTTGTTGTCTAAGGAGTTTGTGTTGTACATTGACCATCAAGCCTTAGAGTATTTGAACAATCAAGGTAAGCTAAACCATAGACATATGAGGTGGGTTGAATTCTTGTAGAGTTATAATTTTTTGTTGAAACATAAGAGTGGAAAGTCAAATAAAGTTGCAAATGCATTGAGCAGAAGAAGGAATTTGTTGACAATCGAATGAAGATAGAAATATTGGGCTTTGAAAAACTGAAACACATGTATGAGGATGATCAATATTTTTTTGAAGCATGCAAAGCATGCAAGGAATTGATAGTAATAGATAGGAGTCAATGGTTGGATTATTTCATTCAAAAAGATATGTTGTTCAAGGGAAATTGGTTGTATATTCCAAGGAGTTCAATGAGGGAGAATTTGATTAAGGAGAAGAATAGTGGAGGAATAGCAGGACATTCTAGGGTAGATAAGATAATAGCTTTGGTGAGTGAGCACTATTTTTAGCTGCAAATATATAAGGATGTCATGAAATATGTTTGAAGTTGCAGAATTTGTCAACTAGAGAAGGGAGTAGTTAGAATACTTGATTGTATAAACCTTTGACAATACTGGAGAGAACTTGGGAATATATAAACATGGATTTCATATTGGGATTACCAAGAACACATAGAGGGTATGATTCTATAATGGTAGTAGTCAAAAAAAAATTTAGGATGGCACATTTTTTTCATTGCAAGAAGACTAATGATGTTCTGCATGTTGCAAACTTATGTTTCAAGGAGATTGTAAGATTGCATGGACTACCAAAGAGTATAGTTTTAGATAGGAACACCAAGTTCATTGGATACTTTTGGAGGACATAATGGAAGAAGATGAAGAAAAAACTAAAGTATATTTCAACATATCACCCACAAACAAATGGACAAACAGAGGTAGTAAACAAGAGTTTGGGTAACTTATTAAGAAGTATAGTTGGAGATAAGGTAGTAAATTGGGACATAGTTCTACCACAAGCAGAGTTTGTATAAAATAATTTAGTAAATCAGAGCACATGGATGATACTAGTAAAACAGAGCACATGGATGATACCATTTGATATTGTGATAGGGATACATCCTAGAGGAGTTGCAGAGTTCAAAGATATTAGTACGGAGAATAAGAGGAGTGCAAAAGTAGAAGAGTTTGTAGGATTCATGGAAACATTGCATAGTCAAGTCTAGAAACACTTTGAGAACATTAACACTAAGTATAAGGAGAAGGTAGATGAGAAGAGGAGGCATAAGGCATTTGATGTTGGGGATGAAGTTATGGTATATCTTAGGAAGGAAAGGTTTCTAGTAGGAACATACAATAAGCTAAAGATGAGGAATATTAGACCATGTAAGATTCTCAAGAAGTTTGATTCAAGAATGCAAAATTGGAGTTACCAAAGGCACTTAGTATATCACCTATTTTCAATATTGCAGAAATCTATGAGTATCGTGAAGGACCATCAAGTGCCACTAACAAAGAAGTTGGCAAGAAGTAGCAGTTACAACATCAACCACCAGAACAGATTGAGAAAATCTTAGATACTAGAATTAGAAGAAGCTCTAGGAATAAGTAGTACAAGGAGTACTTGGTAAAGTGGAAAGGAAGATTAGTGGAGGATTCACGATGGATTTCTCAGGTTGAGGTGGACCACTTTGGTTTTCCTCTAGCCCCTAGAAAGTGAGGGACTCATTTTTCTTCCAATCTC
>VDFB02193867.1:482205854-482239553 GCA_007258455.2 Sequoia sempervirens | reverse complement strand
TGAATGCACAATTCTTGTATAAGAAGTGGTAAATTTGAGAGCAGACTTGGAAAGAGCAATAATTCATGAAGATAAGTTTAAGACAACCTCTACAATTCTTGATGAGTTAATTGCAGGTCAGAAAGCATCTAAAGATAAAAGTGGTTTGGGACTTGATATAGATGAAAGTTCAAAAGAAAATAAGACCAATGAACCTAAGAAGACTGAAGATAAGAAGAATAATGGGAAGTACCAAAATCAAAGAAATAATGCAAGAAGACCCCCTATAAGACAACCAAATGTTTAAAGGTACTCATCTTTCAATGGTATCTATTATTTTTGCAACAAGTTTAGACATAAAGTAATGTAATGTAGAAGTAAAATAAATCATAATGTTTCATCCTTTATCGAGCAATGCTTTACATGAAAGAAGTTTGGACATAGAGTGAGTGAATGCAAAAATCAAATAAGGAATACTTACAACCATGGTAGAATGTTTCAGTATTTCAATGGCTATTTTTATACATGTTATGGATTTGGAAACAAGGATAACCAATATAGATCAAAAATGAATGAAAGAATAAGCCTCAAAAGAATATTGTACATCATAATTGCAATAAACCTAGACACATTGCTAGATTTTGTAGAAACATAAGAAAGAATAATCTTGAAATGAGAAATGATCTAGTCACAGATATTTATCTAATAGAGGTAAAGAAGGAAATGGAGAAGATATGGAGGAAGAAATAAGAGATTGAAGACAAGAAAGAATCAAAAACTACAAACAAATCTAAACCATCCTCTAGTGTAGATAATTCTCTCAAAAACTAAACCTAGGCATAGGCTTAGGGGGAGCAATAACAAAAAATTAAAAAACCCCTTGCTGACATAAGTTGTCATGGCTCAACACCAAGACATGATTTGGAGATTGATAGTTTAGACCTTGTGAAGAAAATTCTAGAAGAAAATATGCTTTTGTGAAGCTTTGCAGAGTAATTAAGGGTTTGTTGTTGCATAGTGAAGACTTTCATCAACTTTATTGTTTGGTGCATTCAATATGAGTTAGGGTGAATCAAGGACTATAAGTTTCTAAAATTATCCTAATTTACTCACTTTTATATATATGGGAGCAAATCAAAGTGAATTCAAGAGCTCGAGAAGCAAAGCATTCAAACCTTGGTTTTAGTCAAGTAAAGAAGAGGTATTTACCATTGTTTTGGAATTTTATTTTCAAAGCATTTGAATTTTGTAGAGATGGCTACACCTATTTTAGTGAATTTAAGTGACAAGCCTCAACTAAAATTCAAGAAGTACCCTATGAAGATATTTTAGAATGATCTGCCTAGAGATTTTTTGAGCATTCCACGCAGGGTTCTTCCTACAGAGGACACTAGGGCTTTTATTCACAAAAAAATGGAAGAATAAAACCATGTGAAATTTATTGTACTCATGATAAATGAGTTAACTAGAGATGATCACAAGATCAAGCTCGAATATAAAAACCTAGTGGCAAAGAATTTAGATGTCTAGTAGCTATTTCCAAATTTCACTCATGATGATGAAGCTAAGTTTGTGAGAATGGCATTGAGAAGAATACATGACTACTACTTATGGAAAAACAAGCCCTACATGATATCAAAGGAAGTTTTAAGGGAAGTAATAGGACTTTGTGCTACTAGACCTGTGCTAGTATTGAAATCTATAAAGAATAAAGATGTGATGGAGCTAACTGGAGCCACATTTGACCATAGGAATCTCATGATGGATACTATTTGAAACCCTGCAATAACGTATGTGGCAAGGGTCATAGGATGCAAAATTTACTACACCAATAAGGAGAATTTGGTATCAGCTATAGCTATCCATGTTACCTATGAGATGGTGGAAAAGGGTAAGTACCATGATCTGTGTAAGTTGCTTTGGCAATTTAAATTATTTGAAAACCTAAAACAAACCAAAGATTAGAAACATCCATTCAAGTTCAATTCCCTAGTAGTTTTTTTTCTATTCTATTTTCTAAAGGATCTTATAAATGATTTTCTTATAAATCATTTGGGATCGAAGAAGACATGTGTCACATTAGATTTTGTAACATCTACATAGACTTTGTGATATGAAAGATCAAAAGGAAGTGCTTACTGCATTCTTCTTAGTATTCTAGAAGAGAATGCATGAAAGGGAAAGAATTCCTATCTCTCAAGTGGAAAAATATCGAAATGATATCACAATTTTAGTTTCCGTTGATTTTTGTATCTCTAAAGCTATGGAACCCAAAATGGTATGGATTCCTCCTATCAGCTATGAGATAAATGAAGTTTAGGTTGATGGTCTTATTAAAATTCTACTAAACAATCTTAAGGATCCTAACCGAGAGAGACATTGAACTTATAAAGAAAAATCAATGAAAGTGCATATGGAACTGTCAAAACCTACAAGTAAGAAGAAAGTGACAAAAGCTATGAATGACTATTTCATAGGATATGGACTTACAGTAGAAGTAGAGATATTAAGAAAAAGAGTTGTTGAATTGGCAGGTACAGCTAGCGAATCCCCCAGACCAAGAAGATCTAGAAGAACTAGTTCCTCTACTTCCCCTAGTACTCAACAACCTTCAGGATCAACTTCTACCCCTCACGAAACTAAGAAAATAGAGACCAGTGTTCCAGTGGGAGAAGAATCTCAATAGAAGAAAATAAAAGCTACTATGTTAGCCACCACATCTGGCATTTAGTCAAAAAGAGGAAAGAAACGAAAAGATTTCAGAGAATTTAAGAACCTGAGCCCAATCATTGAGGAAGAAATTGAACTAGGATTAGAGCATGAGGAATAGTTGACAAGAATAAAAAGAAGCAATGCTACTAAGAGTGGTGAAGGTGCTTCATAAGAGGAAAGCACCAAAGCTATGAAAAAAAAAATTGATAGTATTGACACCTCTGAAGAAGAAGAAACTGAAAGAGAAAAGGAGGCTTTTATTGGACACGTTCATAAAAATATTGAGAAGAAGAAATGGAAGAAGGTAGAGGAAGGCCCTTCAGAGTAGAAGAAGAAACAGGAAGGTCTCCTCTTGTAAGAGCTCGTACTCCTATAAAGTTAGATGTTTTAGTTAGCAATATGCTAGAACATGATGATTTGCTAGAGGTTACTACAAAATTGTATGATGAAGTGGATGAAGAAGATAGGAAAACAATCATTGAAGCCATCATTCAATACATCATTATTTTAGATGCGAATATGAATAACTTTAGGGAGAAGGTTCCTAGTATGGTATGGAATTCCTTGGTGGAAAGAAGGAATGAAACAATTGAAGTTGAGGAAAAGATAAAAACTAATGCCTTGGAGGAAATAAGATCCTCCTTATCTAAAGATGAGAAGGCTACATTAATTGAAGTATACACTAAAGAATTCAGGTTCAAACAACGAGTTACCATTCTTATGGGTAGAGAAGAAGATCAATAAAATAGATTGAAATAGGAAATAGTGAATAATGTTAGGGATATTGCAGAGACATTTGGGATGATAGCCACTTCTACATTTGGTACAACTCAAGAAAAGGAGTATGTAGGATAAAAGGGTAAAAGTACAAATTTGTGTCACACTTTCGGCAAAATAAATAGTTCCCAGCAAAATATTTTCACCTGGAAAGGTTTCATCCGACTAGGATTCGACCAAAACCACATAGCCTATTACATGGCACAAAGGTTTTGGCCGAATCCCAAAAAATTCAAATTTTTCCTTTTCTCGCTTTGAAATTGGCTTTAAAATTGGATTTTTTAATGTGCGAGGTTTCTATAGAAAGGGTTTCAATAGAAACTATTTCTACCAAACCCGCCTATGTGTGGTATCCCCTACTGGCAAAACCGCTTTTTTTAGAATTTTGAAAACTTAACTTATTAAGTATTTATTTATTAAAATGGTTTTTGAAAAAAAAGAAAATTACTTAGAGTCAGAGGTGTAGAATCCAAATATATAATTTTATATTATTTTGATTGGTTTGAGTATTTTACTGCAATGCAAGTAGGTTTTAAAAATTAAAAAGATGTAGATTAGAAATTAAAAAAAAATGCTAATAAACTATTAAAATTAAATTTATATAAGTACAAGAGAGAGAGAGTCTTCAAAGGGTATATTTTAAAATGATTAAAATTGGTATTTGATGGGGCTGTGAAATTGGGCTGGTCCACCCAACATGTTCGATTTGAAACACACAGCATCAAGATTTTTTCCATGCACAAGATATTGGTTACCTATTTGGAAAAGAATAGGGAGAGAAAATGAAAGTTTCTTTTTTTCAATTTGTTTCTTGATGGTTTGTGAAGTCACTCTTTTCTGAAATTTTTAGTATTCCTTAAATTGATAAAAACATAATGAAAACAATTTTTTTTAAAAATTTAAAAATTACAGGAATAAACTACATCAAAAGTTATACATTTCATTAGCTTTACACCATTTTGAAATTCAAAACATAAAGACCACTTTTATGTGGTCGAAGTTCAGAATTTTTTTGTTGTTGGTCAATTCCTTTATAAAGTATGACACAGGTTTGTGCTTTTACCCAAAAGTTTACTGATGTAGGAGAAAATTTTCCTCCCGATAGAAACTTCTCATTCAAATAATTTATGGAAGAGACTGGTAAAGATGGCAACATAGTTGAAGAAACACCATTTGTTGATGTCAAAGAATGTGGTATCCTCTTCGCCATCGGTTAATGAAACACAAGCTAACCTAGAGACATTTTTCCTTGGGGAAACACTGATATGCCTCCTAGTAATGATGGTGAAGAAGGTGCAGAAAAATAAAAAGCAAAGAATGATACAAATGGCACTGAGGACAACACTAACAGATAGGAAGAGGATGCAGAAAAAGAAGAAAATAAGAAATATGGAGAACAAGGAAAGAGAGAGAATGATAAGGAGGAGGATGAAGATTATGAAAAGGACAAGTCATTTGGTGAAGAAGAGAAAAAGGCAAAGGATGAAAAGGCTATTGATCAACACTAGAAAGAATGAAGAAGCTAAAAAATATGAGTTACTCAAAACCTCTGGTAAATCATCTGGTACTCCTGTAAAAGGTCTACCTAGTCAATCTTGGTACCTACCAGTTGTCGAGCTTCACAATTGTTGCAATTTCCCTCTGATGATTTGAGTAAGATACCTCTTGAGCATAAAATTTCGCTGAGTGATGTATTGAATGCCTCAGAAAGAAAATAGATTCTTGAATCATATCAAAAGATTAATGAGATGATAGAAAAAGCTATGAAGATATTACTAGAGATTACTCTAGGTACTAACATTGATACATCATTATCATCTGTGGAAAACTTTAGATTGTTGATTGATTTTTTTAAGGAGTATGCCTCAAGTTTAAAAGGACAAATGGAAACGGAGGTTGTAACAAGCCTTACAGAAAAATGTGTATCAACCCATGCCATGGTTGAAGAATACTTGAAACAAGTAAAAAAATGTGAGGATGAAGCAAAGACATTGATTTTGTACTGCATAGCATCATCAGAAGCCACATAGAGTATAAAACCTAAAGTGGACTCAATTGAGTCTCAAATTTCCAAAGCATCAAGTGCTTACGATTTGGCACTAGACAAAAAGTATCACACCTAGACTTCTATAATAGATTTTCATGAAAAATTTCTCACATTGCAAAACCAAAAGGAAGGGATTATCAGGAATCTTGGAAAGCTAAGGGATTTTGTACAATCACAACACATACCTATTTCAAATTCCCTAGCTAGAGCTAACATAATTTGATAGATTAATATTAAGCCCAATATTGTGGAAGAAGGAGAAGATGCTTTAGTGGAGCTTGAGTCTCTACAAGGGTTGTTTGTAGCAGCAAAAATAAGTTGGGAAGACAGAAAGACTACTTGGAAAGCCATGTTATAGAAGCTTGAATCAACATCTTTGGGTTGACTATTTCCATTTTCATTTCATGTTTTTAGATTTCTTTGTACATATGCAGATGTATTAGGATTTTTTGGTTAATTTTTTAAGGGGGGGTGAATTATTTTAGTTCATTTTGTATATATGGATGAGAGGGAGTATACAATTTTTTGTGCACCCTTTTCCCTTGATGTCAAATGGGGGGAGATGTGTGAAGAAATAGTTTTGGAACATTTTTCCATCAATGATGAAGGGGGATATTGTTGAAATAATGAAGAATTTGTGTGGTGTCATTGATGTCAATGCTACTTGGTGAATAACAAAATGATATGAAGAATATTCTACACAACTAATGTAGCTCCACTAATATTTTTTTCTCTTTGTGCCCATCATAGATTGGTTCACATTTCATTGCATGTACAAACTTTATTTGTGATTCCAATATGTCACTTATGGATGTTACTAGCATCTGAATTCAAAATTTTAGTTGTTCTTGGAAAATAGTTTAAAAGTTGCATATGGCAAAAGTTTAGTACAATAAAGTATTGTCAGTTTTTTGTGTAATGGGTATGGCCTATCCTGTCTATGCTCCTCCACAAATTTTTGTTAGATCCTGCAACTTTGGGATAATGCTTATAGGTGTTTGTGTTTTGAGATTTCTAGTTGGCATGATAATTTGAGGTCCACATGTCTTGTGGTTGACGATTAGTTGAAGTATTTCACTTTAGGTCCTATGCCTGGCCAAACTAAAATATGTAAAGAGTTGTGAATATTAATGTTGTGATGCAAATGTAAGGAGAAGATATTATGAGTCCTTTCTGACCTATAAAATGTGTTGTGGCATGAAGGTAATTTGATTTGAATTGGATGCCGACAAGGCACATCTTGTATTACCTTAGGCAACATCTAATTAGGCCGACCTAATTAATGTTTGCAATATTACTCATATATATAGAAGATAATTTCGATATTGTAAATGATAATGATGATATAGTGAAGTGATCTAAATGCAAGAAGAAAAGTGAATTTTTACAATTTAAGATTGAGAAGAGGATAGGCGAATATAATTTTGAGCAGAGATTTGTGTTTTGTAATAGGAAAAGTGTTTTGGGTCAGGATCTTGAGATTCAAAGGAACTGAATTCAACATATGTCAAATGCATTTTGTATCATTTCAAACCTTGGATGTGTAGCCACCTTTTCTATCTTACTTTGTTTTGTGGGTAGTGATCTCACTTGGACAATGAGTCCTCCTGGCAGTGAGCCTCTATGTAATATTTATGACCAATCATAATATATTTTGAGCTAATCCTCGGCATGGTTTTTCCCATCTTGGGTTTTCCACATAAAAATTATGGTGTTCATATGTTGCATGTGCTATGGGTTGTTCATGGGTAAAAGCACAAAGTTGTTTCACACTTTTAGCCAACTTATCAGCACAACTAAATTTAAGTATTTCTAACTAAAAATCAATTTTGGTCAAACATATGATCTTGTAAGATTCATTCTAGCTAAGTTAGGTACTTCCATAACTTTTTCAACTAAAATTGTTGGCTAAAATATATGGAGCACCACTTTGAGTTCAATTTACCAAAAAAAATAAAATTATTTGAAAAACTTGAAGTTTCAATAAATCCTACTAATGTAAATAACATTTTTTTTAAATATAAAAATACCCTTTTGTAGATCCATAAGTGTAGTTTTCAAAAAAAACCTTTGATTTTAATGGTTTAATTATTATTTATATTTTATATTTTATTTTTACCAAAAGTAGGTTATTGGCACAAAATATTCAGTTGATTACCATGCCAAGGAAAAATACTAAAACTTATTAAAAAATTTGAAAAAAATATGATGCACTAGATAAAAGAATCTATTTCAATATGGCATATTTTTTTCCATTTTAGATAAATATTTAATATGAAAGTTGACGTCCAATGGAAGCAATTATTTTTTGATTCACAAATATTTTAATATTTTTTAAAAATATATTTATCAAAATTGGAAAAAAACATATATCCATGCACTAAAATTTCAAGTTATAAATACACAAAAATTTTGAAAGAAAAAATAAAATTTACTATAAAAAGTTTGACATCTCATGCACTTCATTTTTCAACATTTTATTAGAAACTAAAGTATAGTCTTAATTTATTAAAAACTAATTTAAATTTATTTATTTTTAAATACAAACATAAAGTATACTGTAAAATACATATTTTACTAGTTTACATAATTTCAAAATTCAAAACATGTATGCCACTTTTTAGTAATTCAAGTTTAAAAAATTTAGATCAATGTTGGTCATTTCCTTTATAAAGTGTGACACAGCTTCATGCTTTTACCCTCATGCTTTCATTTTTGTTAACTACTAAGTATGCTATGTTAATCGAATGGTTAGTAATTAAATGGTTTTTAGGAATACTAATTCACCCCCCCTCCCCCGTCTCAATATTTCAAGTGTTCAATAGATGATATCTTGGCTAAGCTGATCTCACATCAGGATCATGTCAAAATCCTCCATAAATTTTTTAAACGAATTCATAAATACATGTTCTTGAATTCTTGTAAATGTGTTTTTGGTGTTGATAGTGGTAAATTATTGGGGTTTATTGTGTCACATCAAGGTATTGAGGTGGAAACAAAAAATTGATGTTATAATCAATATTCCATCTCTTAAAAACATCTCTCAACTCCATAGCTTGTGAGGAAAGATTCAAGTTATTCACTAGTTTGTCTCATTACTATTGGGTCAAACTCTCCATTTTACTCAAATTCTTAAGAAACATTCCCATTTGAATTGGAACAAGGATTTTTAAAAATATTTTGATGATCTAAAATGATATTTGGCTAATCCTCTCATCTCGCAACTAACCATCTTGATATGACCTTTCCTTCTTTAAACTTTTGCTTCATCCAATGCTCTTGCAACATTATTGGCACAACAAGATGATCTAACGATAAAGAGTGCATTGTATATTATATTAATCACACTTTACTCGATTATGAAGTCTGATACACTATAATTGAAAAACAATGACTATCGCTTGTATTTGTAATGCATAAGTTATGGTATTATCTTCTTAACATTTGCTAAAATCCATGGGATGTAATTGTTAAATTTTATTCATTAAAACGTCTCTTCTCTAAAAATGATCTTTGAAAACATCTTTCTAAATGGGCAATGTTTTTAAGAAAATTTAATCTTGAGTTTTTTCCTCAAAATATAATGTAGAGTTAAGCATTGACCAACCACTTAGTTGACACTCCTTCACCACTTTATCTATCGAATCAAGAATCATTCCTTCATGATCACATTCTTCCATTGGATATTAATCAAAGATGTGATTTATTCTTTGAGAGTTCTAGGTGTTGAACTGGCTCTAAATCAATGTTATACTAATACCCCCTTCAAGAAAACCAATTCCCCTATCTTACCATCTTATTTTTTATGGACTAATAACTTTGCGGAGTAGGAAGCCCTTATTGCTAGCTTGCATGTTGCATTATCTCTCAATATTCAACATCTTCATTTTTTGGGAATTCACAATCAATTATAATACAAGTTAATAAATATTTTCAAGTGATCCAAGACAGGTTATTTTTGTATTGGGACTTGGTTTTATCATGTTAAAAAAATTCCTCTTACACCATTTACACTTGTTATATGGAGCCTAATCAAACTTGGAAGTTAAATTTTCCCCACTTTTATCGTTGAGGTTTCCCCCCAAATTATTCAATGGGGGTTTGGGGACAATGCCCCTTGTGGGGTTGAGGGGTAGCACTCTTGGAGCGCTCCCTATCGTGATACATGGTGGGGTCGAGGGGTAGCGCCCCCAAAACCTCACACAAATTTTATTATTTTATAAAGGTGTTGGGACTTATTTTTCTATTGGCCAACATAAAAAAAACCCTATTTTGTAACTAACATAATTCTTGATAAAATGGCTAAGTGTTAGGGCTTCTGTTGATATTGTATTGCAGCATTTGCAATGGTATTAAGTTGCAGGGATTATTGGTTGTAATCGGTTCTATTTTCTAGATAATAATATTGGGCTCTTTGTTGGTGGATGTGGCCCAAGTTTGGGTGAACCACATTAAAAATTTGTCTCTCATTGTTATTATTTATGTGAATTTTTCATTCCTCTATTTAATCTTTATCTATATTTAATTGATTTCTACATGTAATTTCTAACAAGTGGTATTAGAGTGAGTTGTATTCAATTATCATCTACAGGAAGGTCTCACGATTGAGTGGGAGTCTCGTGGTTAAGTGGGAGAAATGGTAGATGAAGGTAAATTGAAGGTAGATAAATTCAATGGGAAAAACTATCAATTATGGAAGATGTAGATGGTGGATTATCTCTATCAGAAGGATTTATGGAGGCCATTGGAAGGAATAGCCAAGAAATTGGTAACAATGACTGATGAGGATTGGAATCTTCTAGACAAAAAGGCACTGGGATCCATTCATTTATGCCTGGCACAATCAGTGGCGTTCAATATTACAATAGCAAAGACAACTCAAGAGTTGATGGAAACCCTGGCGAAGTTATATGAAAAGCCTTCCACTTTGAATAAGGTATTTTTTATGAAGTGTTTAAATTTAATATGAAAATGGTAGAAGGTGGGTTAGTTGTTGATCATTTAAATGAGTTTAATACAATTACCAATCAATTAACTTCAATAAATGTAAACTTTGATGAATAAGTTAGGGCTCTTTTGATTCTGTGTTATTTTCCTGAAAGCTGGAATAACTTGGTAATGGATGTTAGCAATTTTGTTTCTGGTTTGAATATATTGAAATTTTATGATGTTGTTGGTGTTATTTTGAGTGAGGAAATTCATAGGAAAAGCTTAGGTGGAACATCCACATTAGGCATTGTTTTGAATGTAGAAAATAGGGGTAGAAAAAAGGAGAGAGGAAACAATTCTGGAAGTCATGGGAAGTCACAAGGAAAATCAAAGGACAAAAGTTCCCAATCTAGAGACAAGAGGGATTGTTGGTACTATGGTAAAGAAATATTGTTGGTCTCAGAAAAATAAAGTAGACAAAAATGAAGTAAAGAGGAAAATGTGGTAAGTAACAAATCTAATTAGGATGCTTTGATTCACTCCCTTGATAATGCTGATGATTCATGGGTTTTAGATTCAAGGGCCTCATTTCATGCTAGCCTCATAGAATTTATTTTCTTGATTATGTCCAAGGGGATTTTGGGCTGATTTATTTGAGAGATAATGAACCCTGTCACATTGTTGGAAAGGGAAGAATTAAAACTAAGTTACAGAATGGGAATCATTGGCTACAACAAGAGGTAAGGCATGTTCCAAGGTTGAGTAGGACTTTAATTTTAGCAGGGCAGCTAGTTGATGAAGGTTGCATAGTTACTTTCAGTGATAAAATTTGGAAGGTTTCAAGTGGTTCCTTAATAGTATCAAAAGGTGTGAAAGTAGGCACCCTATATCTTTGTACAAGTCATACTATTCCTTCTACTTTAGTTGTTGCAGAGGAAAAACAAACAAGTTCAAGAATAGTTGTTGTGGGTTTGTAGGAAGAGACTGAAACAATTGTCGTAGGTTCTAAGACAACACTCTAGCATAACAGACTTGGGAATATGAGTGAAAAAGGTATGAAAGTACTTCATTCTAAGAAATTTTTACCTGGTCTGAAATGCATTAATATGGATTTCTGTGAAATTTGTGTGTGGAAAAAAAAGAGTTAGTTTTCTCAAGGATGGGAAGCAAAAGAAAGATAAAAAGTTGGAGTTTGTGCATACAAATGTATGGGAACCAACTTAGGTATCTTCTCTCGATGGCTCTCAGTATTATGTTACATTCATAGATGATTCAACTAGGAAGGTTTGGATTTATTTCCTTAGGTAGAAATCATATGCATTTGAAACATTTAAGAAATGGAGAAGCTTGGTTGAGAATGAGATAGGTAAAAGATTAAAATGTCTTAGATCTGATAATGGTGGTGAGTATTGCAGCAAAGAATTTGAGGATTATTGTTCCTTTAATAGAATTCAGAGGCAGAAAATAGTTCTAGGGACTCCACAAGAAAATGGAGTGGTTGATTGCATGAATAGGACAATAATGGAGCATGCAAGGAGCATGGATTGAATGTTGGGTGCCTTTAAACATGTGAGAAGAGGTTTTCAATATTGTTGTATATTTAATCAATCGAGGTCCTTTAGCTCCTTTGGGTTGTGGTATTCCAGAGGAAGCATGGACAGGTAAGAAGGTGAGTTATTCTTTTCTAATAACCTTCAGATGTGAAGCATTTGCACTTGTAGATTTTGAAAATAGAACCAAGTTGGATGCAAAATCAAAAAGGAGTATCTTGTTGGATATGGCATTGATGAATTTTGTTATAGGCTTTAGGATATTGAAAATATAAAAATTGTGAGAAGATGTATTCAATGAGAAGGTGTTGTACAAAGATGAATTGCAGAAACATGAGAAGAAAGAAAAGGATTTTGTGGTGTTGGATGATACTCTAGATAGTTTTGTTCTAGTAGTTCCTCATTCTCTACAACAACAACAAGAAATACCACAAACTCCAGTGAATGTTAGATGGTCAACAAGGCTAAGTAGACCTCCTGAAAGGTTTTCTCCCTCTTTGTATTCTATTTTGTTAATAGATGTTGGTGAACCAGAAGGGTATGATGAAGTTATGCAGGTGGATACCAAGGTTTAGTTGGAGCTTGCAATGAAAGAAGAAACAGACTCCTTGCTAAAAAATTAGACTTGGGAATTATGTAAGTTTCCTGTAGGTAAAAAGGTTTTACCAAAAAAATGGGTTTATAGGTTGAAAGAGGAAGATGGAGGTAAGAAAAAATTTAAAGCCAAGTTATTTATAAGAGGATTTGCACAAAAAAAAGGCATTGATTTTGCTGAAATTTTTTCTTTGATTGTTAAAATGACTTCTATCCATACTATTTTAAATATTGTGGTTGCTAAATATTTGCATTTGGAATAGCTAGATGTGAAAACCACCTTTCTCCATGGTGATTTGGAGGAGGAGATATATATGGAATAGCCCCAAGGATTTGAGGTTAAAGGTAAGGAGAAATTGGTGTGAACATTGAAGAAGAGTTTATATGGTTTGAAACGAGCACCTCAGCAATGGTACTTGAAATTTGATAGCTTTATGGTTGACAAAGGCTACAACAGGTGTAATTTTGACCATTGTGTTAATTTTAAGAGGTTGGATAATGATAGGTACATTATTTTATGTTTATATGTTGATGACATGCTTGTAGTAGGGTCTAACATGGATCACATCAGTGAGTTAAAACAACAATTAGCAAAATCATTTGCTATGAAGGATTTGGGGGCAGCAAAAAAATCCTTAGTATGAGAATTTGCAGAGATAGGAAGAACAGAAAATTGACTCTATCTCAGGTTGATTATGTTGACAAGGTGTTGTACATATTCCATATGGAGAATGCAAAAGCTATCAGTACACCTTTGTCTAGTCATTTGAAATTGACTAAGGAGATGTGTCCAAAGACACAAGAGGAGGAAGATAAAATTTCCAAGGTACAATCGACATGCAGATGCAATGGAGAGTGTTTCCTCCCTTATATCCTTTGATGATTAAACTATTCATTTCCAATTCACCATTCATAATCTCTCTTCACCATCTATTTCTAAAAAATTCTATTGAGATCACTTTTTATTAAAAGATTGATTCAGATGAATGGTACTTCCAAATATTTTAATATTTGTGTGATGTTAACTTTCCTAATTCTTCATCTAAAAATGCTTAAGCTCATATTTGAAAGCTCAAAACATGATATATATCATTTTATCCAATATCCTTTATCACAAAGGATACAATGGTCTTCTTCTCTATTGTATTTCCCTATTGTTTTGTATGGGGTACTATTGGAAAAGTATGAGACAATATTCTTTCACCTCAATCAAAAAATTTCATCAATGTCAACAACATTATAATTTGATTCAAGCTCTTGTCTAGGAACTTCATGCCCAAGTCTCTCCTTCGTCATTTTTCATGTGGGGCTTGGATATTATTGGAAATATTTCTCCTCCTTCCTAAGGACATACTTTCATTATCACTGTTACTGAATACTTCTTGAAATGGGTTGAAGTGGTTCCACTTCTATCTATGACTATTGAAGTAATTTATCACTTTATTCTTGATAATAGATCATCTCTTGATTTGGTCTTCCTTCTACTTTGGTCTTTGATAATGTTTCATCATTTAAGAACAAATAAGTGAAGACATTCCTTGATAAATTTCACATTCAAAATCTCTTCTCTATACCATGTTATGTTGAATCAAATGGTCAATAAAAAGCTTCTAATAATACAATCAAGAAAACCCTTTGAAAAAATTTTAATAAACAAAGCATGGATTGGCACACTCAAATTTTTAATGCATTATGGGCTTTCTGAATGAGTTCTCTTATGGCTATGAGCACTACCCCATACAAACTCCTCTATGGTAATGATGCAATCATACCTTTGGAGTTAGAGATTCCTTTGTTGCAAATTTCTCTCAATGGCAACCTTGATGAAAATTCTTATAGAGAATGATAATTTTAATAGCTTGAGATACTTGATGAACAATATATACATGCTCTCAAACATCTCCAAGATTATCAAAAGATTATTCAATGCAACTACAATGAGGGTTTCATTCATCACTCATTTAGGATTGGTAGCTTGGTGCTTTATGAAAATTAACTTAATGTGAATGTTGCACCAAGTGAAAAAGGAAAATTTAGCCTGAACTGGTTAGGACCTTATATCATAACCAAATTATATGGATAAGGTGCATATAAGTTATCTATTATAGATAATTTGCTTCTCAAGAACCCATTAATGTTATGCACCTATGTAGATTTTATTCTTAATTCATTTCTTTCATTTTATTTTTGAAGGGTATGCTATCAATTAAGAATTTTATGTTAGGTAGTAAATACTCGTATCTATTTAATTCATGTTGCTTTATTCCTAAAAAAACATATGTGTGTCTTGAATTATGTGAGTAATTTTCTTAATAACAATAATTACTTTTTGTTAGAATAGATTTCAATAATAGGTGTATCATGTTAATTAGAAAAATGTTACATTTAATTAAATAATATGATTAGATTATTTAATTAGATCATAAATGTATTTAGTTCAACACATGTGTACACTAAACAATCATTTTTTGTATTTAAATAAACAAATTTATTAAGTTGTTAATTAGATCATATGATTCATCTAATTATCTAATAACATGTCACCATTACATGTATCAATTAAATTATTTTTGTATTTATTAAGAAATATTATTAGGTTGTTTAATCCAATCACAATTGTATCTAATTAGCATACATGTCAACTACCACATTTAGTCAAATGTTTGTTGCTTTTAAGTAAATAATGCATCACATTATTTTAATTAAATCACAAATAGCTCATATAAATTAAATCATCTCATAAACAAATATATGTCAATCAAAATGTTCATATATATATATATATATATATATATATATATATATAATTGTATCCATATACAACCAAATATCACCACTCTAACAAAGTATAGTGTGTCATGATAATACAACATACAATATAATCTCATCAACCTGTAGGCCTATTGCTATTAGATCCCTTGGAGCCTATTGGTGACTATCGACATGAGATGGTAGACCATGAGTAGCTCCTAGAGCCATTTTGTTCCTATATCCCTCTAATCTCTCCTCTAAGATCTATTACCTCCACCCATGCCTCTATATATTGTTGCTACAACTGGTCTCTCTCAACTTGCAAACTATATGCCTCTTCCTGTAGGAACACCACATGAGGATGGTCAATTATAAGTGTTGGTATTTCTCTCACCTCCTAATGATCATCCAATGCCTTGTCCCTCTTTACTATTCTCTCCTCATATGTGGCTCTTAGTTGTACCACAAGCTTGAATATCTCTAAGTTTCACCCTGTTGTGTGTTATGGAATATAATTGGCTCACGTCAACTACTAAATTTGTACATCAGGGACCATCTCTACTATGACTCTACCTACAAGTTGAGCCATACCTATATACCAACTAAAAAAATCAAAAAAATTATCAAATCAGATGTCTCATCATATATAAATCAACATCAAACTCAAATTTGACATCTAGTGTTCTCAATTAAAACACAAATATACATGATTCTACTCAAATTGTTGACTCACTAGTGGGGATTTGTAGATGTAGTAACTATGGTTACACCTAGGGTTGATCACGGTATTTGGGGAAACTATAACACCTCTTCTTGTCTCCCCACACTCATGGATTCTTAGTCCCTCAACTATGGTAGGTAGTGCTTTTGCTACATGAGGCAAAGACCTAGGCCTCCCCTCGATAATATTGTTAATATCCTCTTGCTTCCCTCGACATCCTCCTGATACTGGCGTTGGTTTCTCCTCCTACTTATCAACACCACCACCCTTTTTTCCATCCACCTCCTCCTCCTTGGACTCCTCGCCATAATGTTCCCATGGCCTTGGGTTGCTAGTTGGATGATCTATAGGAAACATAAGAGCTAGATGAGTAGTGCTCCACCATGTCACATAAGTAATACTAAATCCCACATCATCATCTCCAAACATGGGGGTTGCATCTCACTCCTCAGTATTGGATTCACTCAATAAGACCTCTATAGGGGTGGATCTAGCGATGTGAGATGATTGGATATATGTCAATTGAGCAATAGATACTCCCTACACATGACCAAACTATCAAGTCACTCAATCATAATAAAACTGCATCACAATGTACTCATAATGACTAACAAAGAGTCAATCCATCTGCATCCTCACCAATTGTTGAGGTTGACCCAACTAGGACTGTAATCTCAAGTACAATCTCCACACTACACCTATATCCCACAATCCATCAAACACCACTCACTAATATAATAAAATTCAAACTAGCATGGTCTCCTTAAGGGGTAGGCATGTTCTCAAGATCAATTCCATATTGACTCAATTGGGAACCCTATAGGATATATGCATATAATATTCTTGAATTCCCACACTTGGAAGATGGTTTAGTTCATCAAATTCTATGTCTCATAATGCACATAACAACCTAGGTTGTGGTAGAGGTGGGTGGGCATGCTCCACCCCCAGGTGAACGTAGTACATCAACCCTCCATTGCATTGAAAATATATATGACACCCACATAGAGGTGTGTGCCTCACCAATCAAGTGTTTCCATGCATGAAACAATCACAATCAAAATGCAATGAATAATAGGGATAGTTGCATCAACATGTAGTAGTCCCCTCATGTATATACTCTTGTTGCCATCCTCTAGAATAGCATGACTAACACAATACATTTGGTTAGCTAGGATGTCATCTGGCATCCTCCCCTCCTCTAAACATATGGTCTCGCCTCATACATGAAATAATAGTGTCCTATAAACATCCTCAAGTGTTTGTGTCCCAATTCTCTATGAGCACAATCAGCATCAAGTCGTGAAACCTTAATTAGGCATGGTATACATCCACAAAAATCCTACATCTATCAAGCGTCCCTCCTTTTTTATTGATAGCATTTGGGCATGGTGGCATAGGAGCATGTACATATGACCACCCGCATGCTTCTACATCTCTGGCGGAACCTACACAATCATCAAATGGCCATTCATTTTTTATTCCTCATCATCAAACTAACATAAAGCATGGTCAAAAAAAATTAATTGAAAATCTATGGATGCTAGTGCCTTAGACATGGGCATCCAGATTGGACACTAGTGCCCAATCTAGAGCCAAGAACCCAAAATGGATACCAACACCTAATTTGGATATAAGAAACCCTATAAATTGACTCTTAAATGTTAAAAACTAAACCAATAAACATAAGGAAAGTGAATATACAACTCACCTCTTGGGCATGCACTCCCTAAGCAATGCGGTCTCTCAAGACCTATAGCTTAGGCACGTGATATGGTCATTTCCATAGAATCTTTTATCTCAAGGCTACTTGGACCTCCTCAAAATTCTCTCTCAAACTAAAGTCAAAATTAATGGTAAAAAGGTTTTACTATTTGTAGTAAAAATTAAAAAATGTAACTTTGTTATCCTCCTTTTCCCTTCAAACCACTCTTCATTCAAACCTTCACAATAGGGGTTGGAAAACTCCAAATTCCCTACCATCTATCACATTGGAATCTTGATTCCACCTTCATTCCCTCTAAATTCTTCTCGTTCTATTGTTATTTTGTTAAATGACCCTACCAAAGGTATTTTCATCAAAACCTTAATCATTTGAAGTACAAAGATCACCACACTATTTCTACATCTATAAAGTAAGAAGAAACATGGGGGCATATATCTACCGTCAAATTTCATTCTCAATTTTTTTTGGATTAACGCATTTTTGTCTGTAGGGTGATTTACAATTTCTATCAAGTTGTTTATATAGGATGTAGCTCCTAACATTGTGGTTTTACATGTTACTATGTTGTGGGCTTCTTTCTCTCACTTGGAAATCTTATGCATCCTTTATAATATCATTTTGGGTATCATTTTATATATTTCATATTTCTATTCCTATACATTATCTTACATATGCACATAGTGTCATATGCTCGCTAAAGTGGGGGCTATGTGTAGCATCATAATTTATGATCCCTAAGGATGTAATCACAATTTCACACTCTTTTTGGTGATTTCTTAAGTACCCACTCCCCTAGTTCATTTGAGGACCACTGTATAGCCTTTACCTTACCTTCCAACTCAAGAGAATATGGTGATACTACCCTAAAACACCCTATTTGTGACGTATGCCTTATAAACTCTATCAAATGTTCAAATTTAGGTCAATTCCTTAACCAAGGGACCCCAAACTTATTATCCCTACTTTGATGAGCATAGAACAAATGGATAGGATCATTGGATTGCCTAGTCCCATCATTTTACCCCAAAATATAGATCACATGTTAGGTTCAACCCTTGTCTCACATGACGTGACCTTGAATTTGATGTTTGCACAATAAAATATCAAAAAATCAAATTTAAATATATCATCCTACACCTAAGGTTATTCCTACGTCTTGTTAGTTAAACATGAAAAATTATTACACAAACATAAACATTATTATTACAGTGAAGCTCCACAAAAATTAACATCAAGATCTACATATTTATGAACGATTTTTTCAAATATTTGATATCATTATGATGATTGAAGCTTGAAGCAAGTTGAAGAACAATTCAGAATCTAGGGTTTTGAATTTCTTTGGTATTTCTCAAGCACATTGGACCCAATTTTAATAGGTTCTCACCTTCAAATTTTGGTCACCTTGTTACCCTAAGTGAGGAAATTTTCTTTGTATGATTTCCTTTGAGTAATTTTATTTCTCTTGGGTTGGATCTTGCATCTCCTTATTGATTCATTTAGGACTCCACTCTAACACACTTGAGTAGAGTCTTTATCAATTATTTTGCATGTCATTGCTCACCGCAACCTTAGACACACTTAAGGTTTAGAGAACATGCTTTTATCTTTATCAAAAAAACTATATGTGGAGGTATAAATACCAAAATCGGAGTTTGACCAAGGAAAACTCCTATATAGCCACCCCTCCCCTTTCTTCTCTATGTTTTTTAGGTTCAAATGTAAAGATGAAAATTTCAAGGGATAATAAAGTAGTGTAGACCTAGAACTTCCACACTATAACTCAGACAACTCAAAACCCTAAGACTAGGGTACCTAGCGCCCTTATCTAGCTATTTTAGGCTTTTATTTTTATGATAGGTGCCTCTCTATCTATCTTTTTAGATCTGTGACTATTCATCAATTTATATTCTTTCTATGTAATTATGCATATTTTTGTATTATGTTTTCACGTTAATTAGGTTAAGTAAATCACATATTGTCAATCTCCCCTCTTTGCAATAAAGGAACAGTCTAACCCAGGAAGATTATCTCTCCTTTTAGGTAGTTAGCCAATCATAACAACCTCATTGGTTTGTATTCCAATGTTAAGCAAAGAAATGATTGATTTTGGTTAATCTACTAGTCAGATCTAGGATCTCCTTTTGCACTTAACAATTCCTTATTAGATCTCTACACGATCTTAGTAAAGTTAGACTATAACTTAAAGTTAGACTATAACTTAAGGAGCTACAAGATAAGTTTCATATTCATCCTATTGTATTTGCATGGGATGCACTTTTCATCTTCTTGAATAATAAGGATAAATCTATTTTCTTGGTCATTGGTTACCTATTGATATTCAGATCCCTAATAGAACTAATCAATAGACTAGGATAAATGATCTACTTATGATTTTGTGGTAAAAAATAGTTATAACAATATTATAGTTTATTTAAAAATATTAGAGGAAGTAGATGGAATTGTATACAAATTATAAGTTATACAAGAGATGTTAGATATACATGGGAAATCCTTAATGAAAAATCTAACTACTAAATGAATATCATAATTATATTATTTAGAATATAAAGATTCAACACAATAACTCTCTCTATAGATTCACTTTCTAGTCAAACCTTTGAGTTCCACTTTCTAGTCAAGCAAAGAGAGGCCAAATGTTTTAGGATTATTATTTGCTACATAATAAGACATTTTGAATGTTTTTATTAAAGGTAAAAATGAGTTTTGAAGGGACCTGGAACCCATTACAAAAGAAGACAACTAATATACAAGAGGTCAACAATAAGCATAAATCATCCTAACAACAACAAGTTACTTAAAAAGATAGCTCACATACCATCAATAGCCCAACAATAGCCTCTTTCAAATTAGCATGACAACATAGTCTACAAAAGACACACCGGCATGGGCCCAAAGCCCAAAAACAAGTTGGTTTTATCTAGGACCAGAAACCCCACCCAAGTTTTGATTGTAACAACCACCTGAAACACTCAAGCAATAGAACTGCATAGCAGTAGCCAACCTTCTGCTTTGTAACAGCAGACCTAAACCCATCAAAAGAAAAGGAAATCTAATGGAAAAGACCACCATTAAACCCAACCTCCTAATCAAAAACACCAGCACACAAGAGGAGAAACACCCCTTGAAGCACCCAAAATGCAACATAGACCAACTCCAAGTCCATCTCAAGAGGACTAAGCTCCCCTCTATTGGAGAGGATACAGTGAAAACCCAAAACACCAAAAGTACACCTCTCCAGCAATCACAACCTCCACCTCAATAGGAGAAACTTCCACCTCAATAGGAATGCCACCAATGAAAACTAGAGAAGAGGACTTCCATCCATATCCAACACACCCACCTCCAACTCAGTAGGAAATGACTCCTGACTAACAAGAGTTGTCTTCTCCTCCACCAAAGACATAGTGCATAGGAAATGGAAGAAAATCAAAGCTCCTAAGGATTGGGGAAACACATCATCCTTTGGCTAAGCATGTAGGGGCTCCAAGAGAGAGACCACAACCAAACTAGCATGAATCTCCTCTAAAGCCAGAGGGAAAGGCAGACCACCCCACCAGGTTATAACATCGCCCAACTTCCAAGTCAGGCCCAAAAACAAAGGACTCCTCCAAGAGATAACCCAGAGCCAAAACCAAAAGTTAACCCCCTTCGAGAAAGATAGCCATAGAAGCCAAAAAGGGTACCCAAAAGCTCTTATAGAGAGCCCAAGAAAAACATGAGAAGCCAATGAAACCCACCACCCAGTAGGCACCACCCAAACTCCAACAAGAAAAACACATTCCACAGTAGAGAGAACCCACAAAGGATACCTGGAAGCTATGAAAGAAATCCCAAGAGATGGAAACATACACCACGAGCCCTACAACATAAGCATGAGCCAAACCTCCAACAACCAAATCTTGAACATCCAGAAAAGCCAAGTAAACCCTTCTACCATTAGGAGGAAAAAAGGCATCTCTAAACCAAGAGAAAAGTCACTCCTTCCCAACTCAGCCCCAAAAAATTTGAGAAGAACAAAGCCTTCTCCCAACACACCATGAACAACAACTCCCATTCAAATAAAGGGGAGAGTCTCAGAGTGCATATCAACACAACAAAGGCACACACCAAAAACCATAGATAGGGTCTTCCTAAAGCAACCCCCACCCCTTCTCATTAGGCACAGATGGGATCCCTCAAGAGCACAAAAAGTAGCACTCCAACCAAGAGAGAATAGCACCCACTGTAAGCCAAAGCTCATCCAAGAAGGATCAAGACCCATCCCACAGAAAGAAAAGACAAAGCTCGTTCCAGTAATGTTATCGCCAGAAACCTCTGCCCCAACAATCAATTCATACAAAAACACAAGAACTAGGCCACCCCACATCGCTGCCATGACTCCCACAATATTGTCTGGAATTCTATCAGCCTCCATAAAGTCCTCCTCGCCATCAGCCTTCACAGAGTCCTCCTCGCCCTCTGAGGATTTCAAATCCCCACTCCCGCATGTCTCGTTCGCACTCCTCCTAGCTGCCATTTACAAGACATTTTGAATGTTATATGGCACATAATTGATAATAAGTTTTCTGATTATATATTGATGAAATTTTGTAGACTAAGACATTATATGACATGTTGATGACATTATGTACACCTTCATGACCTTATTGAGATATATATATATTATATGTATTCATGGCTTAAATAGTTTAAGATAAGGCTCAATATTACTTATTGTTGATGGTTATCATAAATGGTTAAAAGATGAGACCAAAAAGTGGTGATGTCACTTTTTGATTCCATATAAAACATAATACCCATACATTATAATGTGAGAATGTTGTAGGAAAACAACAACAACAACAACAACAAAGAAGCCAAGGTCACTTGAACTCGGCCTCTCACCTCGGTGATCTCGCAATACAACAAAGAAGCCAAGGTCACTTGAACTCGGCCTCTCACCTCGGTGATCTCGCAATACTGTGTCCCGCCAAAGTGGGACAGTAAAATCAACATTTTTAACTAAATCTTCACTTTCTAACACTTATAGCAACTAATTGTTAGCAATTTGAAGATGATGTGAGCTAGTGATTTGTGATATTTTGTGCTTAGATTCTAAATATATTTGTTTACGTAAATTTTAATAACTTATTTTTTGTAGTAAACAACATTTTTAAAAAGTGATGTTTATATCGTAGTGCAGAATTTTTTTAATATGAAGGATAAAATTCTATTTTTTTTAAATGCAGATTTCTAACACCAATTTATAGTGCATGGATATTTTTTCAAAAAGAATTGTTGCTTTTTTTTTATTAATTTTCAAAGTTAGAGTATAAATTTTACATGGGTGTATGTCATATCGCATAAAAGAATTGTTCCATTTTTTGTTGAAATAAGGACATCAATACCTAGACAACATATATTTTAAAAAAAAATCTCTATTTTCTTGTTTTTCACATGTGTTGAAACAAAGACCTTGATGTTTGATGAAAAATCTAGATTCACAGGAAATAAAAATAAATATAATAATCAAATGAAATATATTCAAAATTATACTTTTTGGAAAGCTTATAATAAGGGATATATCCTTACAAAACATAATTTCTAAATGAATTCATTGTATCCCTCAAAAGGTAAAACAAAATTGGTTTTTTATCAACATTTTGATAGATGTAGAGGAGACTCCATTGCAAGTATGATTTAAGACTATATGGGTTCTAACCAAGGGGATTTTATCTAAGGGGGTTTGATCTAACCCTCTTCAATTAAAATCATTTAAATAGAACCTCTCAAGACTTAAATCATTGTATTTTCTAAAAAAAAATATGTGATTTCAAGGAAAAAAAAAAAAGAATGTCTCAATAGTGGGGCACACTATTGTGGCGACACCCACCTTCCAAACAACAGAGAATGAGAAATCAAATGCACACATGTTGTGAATTTCACCAAGTCACCATCAAAATGCAATCATAATGCCTACGAGGTCAAGGAGGTACAAGTTTTGTTGGTTTTTTACTCTAAAACTTCAATTGAATAGCAAGATTAAAAAAAATTAATTGAATTTTGTTTAATTTTAAGGAATTGAAAATTCACCACCAATTCATGAAAATCCTAGTGAAAAAAACCACAACCATGCCTCCAACAATGCCTCAACATCCTCTTAGAATGCAAAAGAAACATTATATGAAAAATAGAAAACAACAAGAAATAAATTCAAACATAAATTAAAAAGTTGAGAGATTCAAGTGGAACAAGCTCTCATTATTTAATTAATAATGAGATGAAAATCAGATAATTTTAATCAAACAAATAGAAATTTATTCAACAATCATAGATAAATTGATCAAGTGATGTCATTATTAAAACTAAAAATGATGATGGGTAAATTTCAGATGTCTATAATTAAAAACCAAACACCAAATGATAGAAATCTAAAAATGAATGTATAGCGAGCTAATGTAACATCAAATTTTAATTATCTAAAGAAGCTATATGATCCTATCTGGTGAAGATGCTCTAAGAATATAAATTGACTCAAAAATATATTTAAGAATAACAAGGAAATGAAACGAATGCCAAAAAGTGATATTGGGCTTAAACTTTGGAAGGTCCAGTCAGAGAGAATTTAAGCAGCAGGTCCTAATTTTTTAGATAACAGATCTTGTGATTTATCAAATCTAGTGAAAATATATTTTAAATTTGGGGAAACAGATAAAATCTAGTCCTAGAAAATGCCAACCAAACTAGGACCTAACGACATTTTAAATACGTGGAGGCTGTTTTGGGTCCAACTAGGCTCGAAGGAAAAGAAAAAACTAGGGAAAGTACTCGTACGTACAATCAAATCTAGTGATAAATGTAAACCAATAGAAAGTCTTTTTAATCTAATCAACATTTTGAAGGAAAACTTAACACGTAGAGGGTTAAAATTGTCTTACAATGGCATCTATTATTAATTTAATATTGATTTTAAAAAAATTAAAGATCCAATATAAAGATATATATAAATTAAGTGAAACTAACTTGAATTTTGATAAGGAAATATGAGATAATTTAACAAAGAAATTTTGAAAAGAAATTAAATCATAAAAAAATACTTAAAAAGTAAATTGAATAGGTAATCAATCATAAGGAATCAAATAAATGTAATCCAAAAATAAATAAATTAAATCAAGGAAAATGTGTTTTCATTAGGGAATTAATTGCACTTAATCATTTGATCAAAAAATCAGGTTTCAATTTTAACAAAAAAGGTGATAAAAATTGAGGTTATTCATGGTAATGCAAGTAAATCTTTAGTACCTCCATATAATAAGCCTAATTAAATTAAAAAAGATTATCAAGATCCTTCCAATGTTATTAATGATTAATATATTGGTTTTGATAATAATGATAATGATACACATAGCGTACTACACATTAATGTTATACATGAAACTATCAAACATGAAAGAAAAATACATGTGAGAATACTCATGAATTTACATCTCAAGAGCAAGGAACTAAAAGCAAAATTATAGCATCTAAGTTGGTTCTTTGAAAGCATAAGTTCTTTACTAAATTGTAGGGAAATAATTCATAATCATACATCACCCTCTACAAAACATGGTATTCTAGCTTATAGTCCCACAAGGGACATTGCTTAAAATTATACATCTTTTGGTCCTATTGAGATAGACCCACCCTATATTGAGGAATTTATTATTAATCTTTTCCAATGCATATTGTATACTATGTTGGTGATATTTTCCATGCTTTCACTTGATCTTGCCACTTGAGGGAAAGGTTTTGTTTCTTGTTGTAGATTATATGGAGAAAACCATGTAGGTAGTTTCCATCCATATTCTAATTCACATTGATCATACACACAAGTAAGTGCATCTCAATTTTCATAACTTAAGAACACATATTTAACCTAATAATTCAATCTTCTAAAGACATGTATCCTTAATGGGACTATCATTTTACATAGTTTTACTTTGGCCTCCATATGCACTTAATTTTTCTTACACAAAAAAAAGGGAAATGTAGAGAAAAAAAGTGCATACCCTTACACTTCATTTTACACATTTGCCTATGTTCTTAAGGGGTGCTTCTAGAATTAAGTATTTGGACATATGTTTATGTTCTTAAGGAGGTCCTAAAATTCCTTGAGTTATAAGGTGTGTATTTAAAGGAGTCTCCGACTCATTTTACATCATCACATTATTGAGAGTATTTCTGGGACAACATATTCACATATTTGTCTCTAACATTTTTTGTGAATTCCAAGCAACCTTCTCTAACTACATTAATACTTGACACTCAATTCCACAGTCACTTTTACTCTTTATTGTTAACTCAATTATAGGGCTTGACCAAGGTGCAAAGGAGAAGTTAGTATACTTTCACATCTAATGATTAATAGATTTGTCATTGTATTTTTTCCTTAAAAAATGACCTCGATTTTCCTAGTTAATGGTGCTACAAATGAATCAACAGGTTGGAGAAGTTATTCCTTAACAACCTTCCTCTAAATTTTAGAGGTACAACTCCCTTACATGATAAAATTTGAGTTTTTAATGGGCATGCTTTTAACTAGAAAGCAAGAAAACAAAGAAAACTAAAACAGAAATAAGAAAGATAACTGCAAAAATAAGAAAACAAATACAAAGATTCATTTCTCGAATGCATAAAGAGCATGTGTAGATACAAGGAAGAAACTATAGTTTATCATATGACAAAACATTGAACAATTGTAAATTCAACATCATAAGAATTCACAACACAAAGAAAATACATTCAGTTCATAGATCAGCCATGTCATACTTCATGTATTTCTCCAATTGAAAAGCTTATAGACTCTTTCCCTTTTATACAAAGTGAAAAACCAATTCCTTCTCCAAAAATTATTTAGAACTGAACCAAAAACTAAATAAAACTCCCTCTTTCCTCTCTACAACCTTATAAATATAGAGGCTGGCTTTCATTTATAATTGTTTCTTTTAATGACCTTTAATTTTCCCTTTGCTCATATTTTA
The DNA here is from genome assembly GCA_007258455.2 of Sequoia sempervirens. Taxonomy (NCBI): domain Eukaryota; kingdom Viridiplantae; phylum Streptophyta; class Pinopsida; order Cupressales; family Cupressaceae; genus Sequoia; species Sequoia sempervirens. Next base: position 482,212,744 of record VDFB02193867.1, on the reverse strand, counting down.
AGAGTTTATTACTTTACTCTTTAAGTACTTTATAACTATAAGTTGTAAATAAAGGTTAATTATTAAGTCATATTAAAAAGACTTAATTTACGAATATGCAAAATAATATGAAGAGATAAGAAAAGAGTTCGATTCTACTGGTTTGCAGTTCACTCCTCTGAAGCCTTTGACCTTGGACTGCAAACATCCCGTCATGAAGCCATGTCAACAGACACCCCGAAAGCATATGTAAGCTAAGATACCTAAGCCAATGACAAGGCCTGTAATACTCAAAAACATTCTCTTCACAATTACACCACTGTTTTGTTGTGCAATCCACCAGACTTTGATCCATAATTGTTCTTAGCTATTTCAAATAGATCAATTTCGTAAAGGCTTTGTAAGAATTTCATAGCAGATGGACAAATCTGACAGAGCAACTGAGTGAGGCTCTCCACAACCATTCCAAATAATTCTTCTTCTTGTTTGTTGGCACATATTTCATTAAACACACAATGGGTGTCGCCATTATCAGTGATGTTATCTCCCTGTGAATCTTCTGATGCTCTAGTGCAAATGGCTGGCAAAATAGAGACAATTCCTATTTCTAAATTAGTACCTTCTTCAATTCTGTTCGGATTCACAGTATTCCCGAAAGCATTGGAATCAGGAACACCATTATTTGCAGAGTTTCATTGCACTATTTCATAAAATTCGTTCTCTAAATAAGGAACTTTGGCCACAATGTTTTGTCTCAAGTTAGGTAAGAATTTGTTGCCTAGAACATGAGCAGTGGTAATTTCATAAACATCATTGCTCTTCCCATCTGACAAATTGACAATCATCCATTGGTTTTCTAGCTTCAGTCTTAAAAGGAAATAGATATGGTGGATCCAATGGGAGTTGATGTAAAAGAACTGCAGAGTCTTTGAAGACAGATGATTGGGTAACTGGACAAAATTCCAGAAAGCTTTTGAGTTTCTTTGGAAAAACTTTCATGTAAGTTATTAATAATCTCAGTCCCAATAATGTTATTCAGTACACAAATGACAGATGTGATAGGATTAGTGTGAATGACTTCCTCTCCCCTGTTCACATTTATGAATTTTAAAGCCACATGAGGATGAATAAGAGCAGTCAAGAGAACAAGCTCCCTTACAGATTGCAGAAACTTCTGGGGGCTAAGAGATGATAAGATATTTGAGGCGTCCGTCAAACGGTACCCATGCCTTCATAACTGATTTCGAGCAGTTCTCTGTTATGGCGCAGGGAGGGAGAATATCAGTGTCCTTTTAAAATTCCTTTAAAATCGGTTCAACAATTCCACTTTGTGCAGGTGTGCAAATCATTTCGTGGGAAGACATATCACTGAGGCGCTTTGATGGATGTCTATAATCTGTCTCAAAGTTCTCATTTTCGCGCGGACTGGGAGGATGCTGATAAAGGCAAATTAGATCTACAACAAGAGTATTAATCTCCTCTTCTAATTATTGGGAAGCAGATAAAAGAATTTTATTCTGGCCAGTGATATTACGTGCACATTCAAGCATGTTCTTCTTGGCAACTTTCTCTTAGTTGTGTTCCAGAGTAATTTGCTCAAGATTCTCTACCATAATATTATGGGGAGACGCAGGGTACTGGTACTGGTACTGGTACTGGTACTGGTACTGGGAAGCCAATTAAATTAGGGTATGTGAGTTAAATGAATAAGGAGACGATTCTTTTATATGTAAATAATTCACCGGAAATTTTGGGTACAGGGACTGGTACGTTGCCTATGTTCCCATAATAGAGAATCCTCGCAACTATATTCTCTACCCTACCTTCGCAAGCCTCATGGAACTTCCTTGCATTACCATTATTTTTCCATATTACAAATATCACTAGTTTAATACATTTTGCAAGTACCAAAGATCAAATTTAGGTTTGGATTAGATTACAATTGTGATCCTAGATGAGATTGTGGCTTTCTAAATAGCAAAACTCTCAAAATTTTGTGCCAAGCTCTTATATTTTAAGATTTTGTCATCCAAATCTTTTGATCATAAATGTAACTTAAGAATTTATTTATTTTTATTTTTGTTATAGCATTCAATTAAGTGTGTTCAAATTGTAAGGTTAGTAATCTTAACCTTTTTATTTCAATATATGTAAATGTTTGTTTATTTTATCAATTTGCACATTTTAGTTCATTTAACATACTCAATTCAATATCTTATAATTTTATTTGAAATTAATTCATATTTACTGTACACATTTTGAAAGGTACATTTTTCCCTCTTCACAATAATACCATATTATTGTGTAACAAAATTGACTATATATTTAATCAACATTAACAATATTTTAATAAAAAAATAGTGTTAAATAGCCACTAATATATTTAAAGGCCCACTCATTAACACCAAGCAATTTCATAAAAAATATAATAAAACTTCACATCTTTGAAAAGGATTATTGCTAGCAAACAATTTTGTAAAAATTTATTATAGTTTTTCGTCCTTAAAAGGGTAAGAGGTTTGCATTGTGGATTCAATCTACTAGTAGCTTTACAGTGAAAATTTTGAGTCTTTAATAAATTTATATTTATAAATACTTACATTTAGATTAAGACTAAATTTAAGTATAACATTTTATATTGTATTAGAAAAGTCAAAGTAAATGTGTTGGTTTTACTTTTAAAAAATTAAAATAATTTTTAAAATAAATTATTTTAATAGCATGTAGTTTTCATAGTCCATGATAGTGTATTTGATATTTTTGGTTTAAATTGTTTGTGATTTCTAGCATCGACGTTTCAGATCAAACTCCATAATCCATCATCAAGATTGCAGCAAGAGAAAAAGCTTAGATACAATAAATTATTTTATACCAAAAATCTTAGATACAATAAATTATTTTGTTATAGTATAATGTACATTCTACTATATTGAGGACTCTTTAGTATTGCTTCTCCTGCATAACTTTATGCATTATCTTCATAAATGTCAATTGTTCAATCAATTCATGGTGGGTAACAATTTGTAATGATAACTACTTCCACAAATTTAAAAACACTATCAAAACATACAAGATTCAAACTATTTAAACATACAAGATTTGAACTATTTGTTCAAAATTTATTGAGTGCATTCTAAGTATTTATGTCTTAAAAGCATTGGAAATATGGAGTAGATCAAAAGAGTATAGATAAGAGGTTATCCAATGTAAGGATATAATAAATCAAACTTGATGCAACTTTAAATGTACTCCTGTAGTGTTGTTTATAAGACTCAATCCAACCCTATAAAATTGAATTTGTAATGCTAAAAATATAGCAACATAGCTCCATCTCCAATAATAACAATCTAACATTATTTAGAACAAATATATTTGACTAAACAACTTACAAATCTTGCAAAAATAATTTGAACGGTTTTGCACAATGTATTAGAACATGGATGTATTAGTTTCCTCCTTTTTGGAAACTTCAAAAGACAGAAAGGTAAATTCTTTTTAGGTGGACTGCATAAGTGCAATTGCTCTAGTTATGGAGAATATGCAAAGAACAAGTCTTTGGTCCTACTAGATGTTGTCAACCTCAAGTCACCAAACAATTGCCACTTTTTTTCTTTTATTCAATGTTTAATTCTTTGACACCCTTGATTTGTATTTTAGTTATTTCTCAAATATTGTTAACAATAACTATACAAGCTTCACTTGGTGGCATGATGCCCTTCCTAATCATTTGACTATGGATGTCCATGTTACTTCTTCACAATTGGTGGTTGAGTATTCTACTTCCCCAAGTCAACACATCTCATTGTTGCTCCTTTGGAATCTTCCCCTCAAGTTGATGTGACTATTCCCACTGATATTTTTGTTCCAACGACCCATTCAAAGGACTTTGTAGGGTCACATGTTGCTACATAGTTAATGGAGCTTTCTACTCCATTGGTTAATCCTTTGTCATCTTCATAGGAGGTTTCCTTGGAGGTGGTGGTGGGGGAGGACTATGTCCCTTCTCCTCATTTAGTTGAACTAGATGAAAACATTTCTTGGATAATTGTCCAAGGAAGGAAGAGAGGTCTTCTTAAATTGGTTTTGAATTATCATCCCAAGGCCAAGGGTGAGGATTAATAAGCAAATTTCAAGCGTTTTTTTGTTGTTTGTTGTTGTGTTGTGGCTTGAGGACTTGAGGTCCCTTGGTTTTGTCTCATTGCAGATGGGATATAATTTTGTTATGTTGAGGGTTTAGGGGGCCTCCAAAACCTATTTCCCTCAATCAAAAACTATACAAGCTTCAAAATCATCACATTCTTTTTTATACTATGGAAAAGGATATTTCTCTAAATGTGTTTGATAATCATAAGTGATAGTTTGTAAACATAGTCAAAAATTGAGATTCAATAATCAAATTTATTTTTAATGCCTAATATTAAGAAACTCTAGATTAAATATGTCTTAAAAACTAAATTTTATATAGTTTATTCACTTTAAATGTCAACCTTCAATATCCTTTGTGTATCAATCTATTATCTAATATTGTCATTGATGTCAAAATGAAGGAACAAGATTTATTGTCATTAGATGGCCCACTCACTTATAAGTTTATGTAGCAAAATCCTCATCATTACAAGACAAAGATTAATATATAGAAAGCAACATCAATTAAGAAGATAAAATGGGCAGTGTTTAAGATTATAATATGTTATAAGAGGTAGTGATCAAAGAGAATTAAATTAATTTACTTAAATCTAGCTAGTCATAATCTACCAATTAATCACCCAAGATTATATTAAAAGAGTAGCAATTATGACAACGATTAACATCATTCAAATAGCATTATAGCAACAATTATTATAAGAGTAGCAATCATATTGTGAAAAAGGATGCATCGACTATATTAGGTAGTGATTATTCTTATTTACTGTAAGAGAGGGGGACCACCACGTGCAAGACCCCAGGTCACGGAGGGTCAAGATGCGAGAGGCTGCCCTAACTTACCTCAGCTAAGTGCAATGTTTAGGGTATGAGGATGACAATGATGAAGATTATGGAATCCTACAACCACTCGTCAATCCCGAGTTTTAAGGTGGCGCTAGGTGAGTCAATTTTTGAGTCCAACTCTACACCTTAGGGAGCTCTCTGCTAGAGGACGTCAGCGCGAACCTTGAACGATAGCACGGCCCGCTGGAGTCTCATAAGCGCACTATAGTCTGTACAGTCATATTATAGTAGAGACAAGGTTAGACTCACCAAAATGACTAACAGCCTAGCTTAACAACTTCTAAGAGGACAAAACAATACCATAAAATATGAGAAGTACAAACGGAGGTGATAAAATAGATATACCAAAGCTAAGGTGATGAAGACGATCTCATAGAAGAGCCTATTCGCCAGCTAGCTCCACAAAGTGCACCCACCTACACACAGCAAGAGACAAAATGTTGGGGGGCTATATAGGGACTTGCCTCAGTCAGACCCCTGTTTAGGTGTTTCCACCGCCACGAATAGCCAAAGGAACAAGATAAAGAAGATATACGTAAAGAAAGAAAAAGAACTACAAAACAGTACTATGCTACTCACCAAATGATAGAGGAGAGGAGAGGGAGGCTTACCACCTCCACCAAGAGCACTCAAGGAAACTTGGGGGAGAAATCAAAGGAACTCAAGCCTCTACTGTGACTAGCGTGGTCCCAAATATGCTCTACCGAGTTGATGGAGTGTGATATTGTTGTAACGGAATGCTTGGAATGCTTGGGCATGAGTGAAAATGGGCTTGTGAGGAGTTTTGAAGTGATGAAGAGTTGGATTGAATGTTGTGTAGAGTTCTCAAGAGTTGAAATGCAAGTTCAAGGAGTGAATATGAAGGAATGAGGAAGAAAACGACCATATTCGGGTCGATTGGCCAAAGGAGGTGTTACAACTTCGATGCCAATGGGAAGAGTAACGCCTCTACTAGCTCATCCACAGGAATCTTCCAAGGACGTAACCACATCATGCAGGCATCCCCAAAAAAAATTCCTCCACTGACACACAAAATAGGCTCCACGTGGACTACCAACAGTGGGCTTAAGTAAATTTAAGCCTTTGACTTTGTTTTTCTAAAGTGTATAAAGGAAAAAAGGGGAATTGCACCTAGGGTGCAAATTCGCTCTTATACATTTTTCTCCCACGTTAGTGAGCACGAGTACTGATGAGTGCTTAGTAAAGTAGATCAAGAAGAGAGTAGGGTTAGAAAAGTATACCTGAATCATCGAGGATGCAGTACTTGGTCTAGTGAGTTGAAGGTGCAAGAGATGTGAAGGACTCTATAGCTGCTCAAAACTATGAAGTCTGAACAAAGCGTCTGAACAAAGCATCTTACAGGCCTGCGGACCTGCAAGGAGGCAACCCCCAAGATCTCTCGCATGGAGGAAGCTCCAAGGAAGCAAACTCTGCAGAGTCAGGAAGTGGTGACTCGTCTACCCACAGATAGAACATGTCAAAAGTGGCGACATGTCTACCTACAGATACAGCATGTCTAAAGCGGTGACACATCTACCCACAGATAGAGCGTGTCTAAAACGGTGACATTTCTACCTGTAGATAGAACATGTCTAAAGCGGCAACATGTCTACCCATAGATGGGTATGTGCAGGATCATGGTATGCCAAAAAGTGGCAATGAGGAAAAAAACACGTCTTTCATCGACCCAAAAACGCGAAAAATATCGTGTTGACTTTTTTTAGGCTCGGGTGTCAGTACACACCACCAAAGCAAACACTAATCCTAGTTTTCCAAATCGGATATCCGATTTGAAACGGATATCCGATTTGAAACGGATATCCGATTTGTAGACTGTAACTTTAAAACAATGAAAATAGTTGTATATATATGATTTTTACAAATCGGATATCTGTTTCAAATCGGATATCTGATTTGTAAAA